>VZRO01008060.1:6386-134755 GCA_013397915.1 Daphoenositta chrysoptera | reverse complement strand
TTTTTTTTTTTTTTAATGGCTCCACTTTCTCATTTAGAATCTAAAAAAACAGGGCTGAAATTCAGAGCTGAAAGCCACTTACCAGACTCTGTTTCAGCTGTTTTTATGCTCTAAGATGTGAACTGGCTATTCTTTCAAATGATCTCCATCTTTTATGAATAAGAAGGAAGAATCATAGAGGTCAATGTAATTTTTAACTCTTCTAGTCTTTCAGCTGCTCTTTTTGGAATTCTTGGGTCAATGGCCAACTGACAGCTTTGGTGACTATTACAAGTTGTAATGAAAATGTAGATGATTTAAGTCAGAAAAACAATTCCTGAGTTCAGAAAATAGAATTATTTCTGATATTGCTGCTGCTGGATCTTCCAGTTACTGTTATTTTAGTATATTCAGCTACACTTGTAAATAGCCTGAACAGGCAGGTTTTGGATCCCTACTGAAAATAGTATAACTAAGATCTGTTTAAGAATGACAGCACGAATTTCTTATGCTTGAATATAAAGGAAGGACAAGAATAAGGGAACAAAGCTCTAAACTAAAGCTCTAAATCCAAATTTTGAGGAACAGCATTTTTTTCCATTGTAAGTGTATGGAAAGTCAAATGTTAAAAAAAGGTGGACAAGCAATAAAAATCTTTTTATGGGCATTCTCCAAAAACCTGTGAGAAGTATGGATCTGAAGTGGTAGAGCTAATGCTCCTACAGCACCAGGGGATGGTGTAGGTGACTTCTTTAATTTCGCTATGTTTATTTTTGTATTCCAACACATGATGTTAGGAGAATGTAACTTGGACGAACCTCACCTAGTTTCTGAAGCTCTATCTAACTTTCAAGCATGGAGAGGAAGAGCTGGATCACATGACCTTATGAGGTTTATTCCAACTGAATTTTTCTGTTTTTTCCCATGCATTTATAATTATGAATCCAGATATGTAATGCAACATGGTTTTTCCTACTGTTTGCTTGCAACTGTGGTATCTTATTTACTGTCATTTTCATGTCACAGATAGTCAGATATTTTCTATTTATGCATATATATACAAGCATACATGAATACGGATCCAGAGTACACTCACGTATGCATATATTACAATGTAGCTTGTATATCTTGATTATATCTTGATTCAAATTGAGAACAAAGAAATCTATCTCTTTAAAAATCTTCAGGTGTGTCAAAAGATTTTTGGATTTTGTATTCTAAACACTGAAAATTTGGTTGTGAATTTCAGAATTGTACAACAGTAACGCAAGAAAGTACAAAAATTTTCAAGACACTCCAAAATATTAATCTTCCAGTGTTTGGGAGACAGCGAGGCAGATGAAAGGACAGAATGGCAGTTTTTTAATCATCTCCAGTCTGTAGAAACATATAAACAAAAACTGCTTTTCCCATACTGTGTAACAGCATAGCTAGTACTCACTTTGTCCTTTTTCCATCTTTGTTTACTGAGCTGCAATCAGTATAGCAGCATTAAACAAGCGCTAAGAAAAACATACAAGTCTACCTTTACTTTAAGGAAAAAATAAAGGACTCGTCAAAAAATTCACAAAGTGTTAAGAAATGCCACCAATCCATGTCCAGCCAACCAGAACTGGCAGTTTCTAGCTTGCAAATGTACATCTATAACAACTGTTAAAGTCTAAAGGACTGTATCATCAGTTGGCATAAATCAATGTAACCTACCAAAGTCAAATTTTAATGAGAATAGAAAGGACTAGCCATTCTCCTGAACACTGAGATATATTGCCAATATCCTGCTTATTTTTCTGCATACTTGTCACACAGATAAAAAAGCCACAGTAAAAATTGTAGCATGTCGGATTACTTGCTTCAGTCTGAACCCCAAATGAATAAGTGTTGCAATCTTCCTGACCTGATGCTTACATTCTTTGTATACCCTGCCAGTATTTCATCCTTGTTCAAGTATTTGGAATTTCCCACAGAATCATTTGTAGTCACCGCGGAAAAGCCACTGTAAGTGAGAGATTTAAATAATGTGTCCACCAAATAAACGTAAAAAACTTATCATTCTGCTGAATAGAATGAATGCTTACTGTGATGCTGCACTGCTGCTAATAAACCTTATCGAGTCAATTTACTCTGTCCATTCAGGACTCTCAAGGCATCAAACCTGCAGCTTCAGTGCTGGTTTCACTGTTAGGCTGAAAAGGTAGCAGCTGCTGCAGTAAGGGAAAAATGCTTTTCCTTTCTGAGCAGTTGCAGCAAATACTTCCTTCTGAATTTCTCTGAAGACAAGGGAGAAAACCTTATTTTCATGGGATCAACAAAATAAAAATCATCTTTTTACACTCCTTTGCTTTACTTTTTGCCTTGTTAGATAATACTTAAATAAAAAAAAGATGGCCCTTCCTTTATTTTGTTTTTTTTTTCATGTTGCACAAGAAATTGGAAAATATGTGTTCTATCTGGAAGACAAATAGCAAGACTGAGACCTGCTAACGAAACAGTGGGGTATCAGGGTTCATGACATTTTCAGTTATAATTCTTGCAGAGGTGTATGTTATCTGCAGTATAATTATCCTGTAAATAGAATACTCGTATCTGAGATGTCAACACCATCAGATGAAACTTGAAGTTTAAAGTAACATATTAATGATTTCGGCTATCCTGTTGTTACAGGATAGTTTTAAGGATGCTGTTACACAAACTACATAATTACTGAATTTTAGGTGGAATTGCTCTCCTTCATATTGAAAACCTTCCTACCTTCATATTGAAAACTTTGCTAAAAATATTTTTGACTGCATTTCTTCATCTTTACTTCATTCTAATTGAACTTACATTATAATTAAAGAACTTTACATTGAGTATATATTTAGATGGTATTTTCAACTCTTGTGCAATTTTTTCCTATCAAATATAAGCAGAATGTGGAAGAAGACATTAGCTTCAACTACACTGGGGAGGATGAAGCATGATAAAGTCATTTGATGTGATTTGCACTTAGAAAACAAATCTTTCTTGTTCAACAGTTCAGCATTAAGGAATAGGACAAGAAACAGCAAAAAGTGTCTGCAGACTCCAGCTCATTAATTCAAGGATTATTTAGGTTATTAATGATTTTTTTTTTTTGATGTTTAAACCATTAATGCATATTTGCTTTGTTTCAAATTATGGCTTTATAATGTTACTTACATTGAATTACCAATGAAGGTGAAATCTACCAAGAAGAAAACACTAGCTTCTATTTACTTTAGGAAATAAGAGCAACAACAACAAAATATGTTAAAGCAGCCCCAGAACTGATACCCATTTTTACTATTTTACCTTACGGCCTCCTACAGCTTCTTGCCATATGTTAAAAGTTCATTCTCTGATGAGCCTTTGAGCTGTCAATATGTCTTCCTAGCTTTTCTCTCATTTTCTCTTCAGTATGAATGGCTATTTGTTGGAAATTGTTTTATATCTTGCCTGACCATTTGACTGCAGGGCAAAGTTAGCTCTTGTGTCTTCTATTAGAATGACAGTGGACACAGCAGGCAAGCTAGGCCAATTAAGTGGCCACTACCATTAAGATTAACCTTTTTTAAAGTCTGGGAATTATGTATTAGAGCATATTTGGTTCTAGCATTACTGGATCAGTACCTCAGGGCAAGAAAAATGCAATTTAATCACCAATGTTCCCAATGTTCCAATGTTTTTTCTCTCTGTATAAGGGTGAGGCCAAAGTGTGTTTTGAAGGGCACAGTCATCAGCTTGTGGGTCAGTCACCCATCTCTGTCACATCAACAGGAGAAAGTTAAAAAAGCTCCTGATTTGACTGCCACCAGTGCAGCTTATTAATGGTAATATTCTTCTGAAAAGACTGGTGTTGCTTTATATCAACATGAATCTTCTAAATGTTCGTAGGTTTGGGATAAATTTTCATAATTTTAAATATGTATCTGAATATCCAACTCTTTTCTTCTTTAATTCATCTTATTAATAGTCCTGCTTTGGGAATAATATGTTTGTTTTTCATTTTCTGCCCTTGTCATGTGCCACACCATTTGGAGGTGCTGTGAGCCATATTATTTAATTCTTATTATCCTTGCCTGATAATCTGATTTCAAGCAGAAGGAAGAAGTTAACTCTCTGGTGAGTTCCCACTGGTACCTTAGTACTTCCACAGCTGATGAATTTCTGTTCATCCCAATAATGACCATAACGTAATATGACTAGCAAGAAATGTTGAAAGGAGAGAATAACTTTTAGTGTCATTTGCTGCAATACAGCAAAGAGCAGTAGGCTTAGTAGGATGGGTTTCCTCTGGGCTGTATCTGTGATTGGGTTCCCTGGCTGCACTGGAGGATCAGGAGCTTCTGAAGTAATTAACTATTTTCTGCCCTTCCTTCTTCCCCCTGCCAACAGAACCTTTATCTGCTGTTTTTTTGAGGCCTTATATTCCTAAAGTAAGTTATGCTTCTTCAATAAAGCAAGGCTCTAGCCATATTTTTGATTGTAGCATTAAAAAGTTTAGAGATTCAGATCAGTTTTAGCAGTCTTTTGAGCACCTGTCTTTGCCAGTGATGATATAAATAACCTTTAATTTTGCATATCTCTTCCCCTTGTTAAGCTGGTTTTTTAACTCTGAATCAAGTGATTGTGCAGCAAATGTCAAGTTGAGAACTAATATGCTATGAAAATAAAAGAAGTTGAACAAAGGAAAATAATGTTCAATGAATTTTCAGGTAAAACTCTGGTGTTGAACTACTTCCTCTGACACACTATTTTTTGTGGTGATCAATTACAACTCTTTACTTGTATTTGTTTCAAACGCCTTATTGTGCAGGTGGAGAATAGTGCTTGTATGTCTTCTGCTCTCTGAATCTATTCCACAAACTAATGGTATAACAAGAACCCTGTACGGGAGAGCTCAGCACACTCTGATCTCCAGGTGAGTTCTGATGTGTCAGAAGCATTTCTATCTCCTTTTATCTGCTATCCCCACCTGGATCTTGCTCATAGCTTAGGACATGTCAGACAGCACAGCGAACTCAGCAAATGAACTGAGAATTTGCTGACTAACTGAGAGTGAACTGACTGTTATCTAGAACTTGGTGAATTTAATTTCTAGATCTCTTTCCTCTGTTATGGAGTTAAGACTGCAGGATTACGGGTAGAAACATACTTCTAAGCATGTGTCCCATTTTGGCTGAAGCCTTCTATTGGGGAGAACAACTCTCAGGATATGGCCTTTTTAGCAACATTTTTTGATGAAAGGCCTTCCAGAAACTGATATCTGTTTGCTCCATTATTTACGTTTCAATAACATACCCTATGTAAAGTCTTATTTATACAGGATGATTTTCACAGTTGCTAGTTAGCAATGTATGCAAACAAAAAGCTCCAGATAGCTATTTATAAGCATTCCTGCTATAGTAAGTAAACCAAATGAAAAGACCGTCTTTATACAGCTTACTTAAGTCCATAAACAATTTTCCATGAAAGATTTTCAACAACTGTAGGCATATGAAGCATCTTCCACTACCTTTGGGTAAAATAAATGTGCCTGCCACATTTTTTCCTGACACTATAGCACAGTTGTTTACTCAACAATGATACCATGGAGAAGGAATTGGTCTTTTGAGTACCACCCAGTTCATAGCAGATTTAGAAGATGTGGTACTAGAATTGTCAATGTGATGATTTTGGTGGAAGTGAAGTACTGATACACTGCAGAACTTAGTCAGCTTGTGCTGGTCCTAGAAAAAATAATAGCTGTGCAAGTCAGTATTGTGAAAGCAACAGATCTGTATTTACTTTCTTTTTGTCCACAGAAGAAAGATACTTTAAAAAGCAATTTATTAGTAAGCATATCATTCTGATCTGTAGTTACTTCTGTCCCCTCACAGGAGTAAGATATGACAAAAAGCCATTTATTAGTAAGAATGTCACTGCTTATGTGAATTTGCAAGGCAAAGAATGTATTGAGACTTGGCCAGGAAGAGCGAAGAAAAGAATGGTGTCAGTGTGAGTTTGAGCATTCAGTTGTGCTTCTTACAGGTGCATTTTCTAAGATATAAATTAGGTCAAGGAAGCTTCAATTGAAACATGTTTGCTGAATGAGCAGATAACTGCAGTGAAAGCATGTGAAGTGAGAGAAATAAAGAGCAACCCACACTGCTATAAATGTGAACTACGAGCCATGTAAATAGCATAACTCCCACTGAGAATGTGACAAGCCCTTCAGGCACTTACTTTTATTTCTAAGCTTTGCCCAGCCCCAGCTATCAGTGTTACAGATTCTAGGTAGTTCTTAGCAGACATTTTATGAAAATTCACACACATATTTCAGAAGCTAATAAAATGACATTTCATTATTATTCATCAATTGCATGTACCACAAACTGTTTTGAATCCATTGTAATTTGTATCCCATGCACTAAACACTACAGCAGCAGGGTTTGAAATTAGTGCCATTAGGTGGCTTGCCTTGATATGTTATGATAAGAAGCAGCTTTTCATTGAGAGTAAAAAAGTGTATTATTTAGTAAACTAAGTGCTTTTTTACTATTGCTTTGTAAAGCTGTTTTACTGCTGTTAAGCAGCTCAAACTTGTTGCCACCAACTATGTGCAAACTTAGAAAACACCCTTTCTAATGCAATTTGCTCGCTTCAGAAACTGGGGTGGGTTTTTTCAGTTTTTATTTTTATACCTGTTGGCTCCTGTCTCATCTTTTCTATCTGTTGCTTTTGAGTGCAGTAAATGACCAGGGAAAAAGTTTTCACACGAAAAAGATAAAGTTTCTTGTCTTTTTTGCATGGTGCAGAGGTCATGATGGGAGATCAAAGACAGGAAGGAGCTTATCATTTTATGAACAGGTACAGGGACTCGGAGCTTTGTTACACTCTACCAGAAGCCATTAGAGACCTGTAATAAGCTAGGAGCACTAGCATGGGGCTTGATTTTAGGCTGGCAATGAGGTGTAGTTTTGTTCAGGAATAGACAGGAAGAATGCACTGCCAGCTGTTTGGAATATATATGTGTGTTTTCATACATACGTCTGAATCCATGTGGATCTTCCTTTTGACATTTGATTCAACACATAAACATAAAAGTTTTGTTGATCTTCACCCCCCTAGAGCCCCACATCTGTCAAATACAGCAGATCAAAAGATAACTATCTTTTTTTTCTCATGCTGCTTAGCTACTTTGTGCCTCATATGAATTGCAGCACTGACCTGGCCTCTGGTTCCTAAAATTACGGGGGTAGCAGCATTTTAAAGTTTTTTCATTAAAAGATTAATATTTTCTTTCACATTTTCTTGAACTCACTCAGGAATGAGATTCTTGTGAGTCATAAAATAATACTAAAAATAGCAAATATTTTTTATGATTGATTCCATAGGAATTTATAATAATTAATACTGATACCAATTAAATGTCTATGGTACACCCTGTTATTTTCCTCTACAATTCATACCATTAGATTTTCCTCTGAAAAGCAAAATCCTCTGAAAATATCACCCCTCTACGGTGGACACCTTTTTGGAAATTGTTATGCAAATCCAAATCCTGCAGACTTCAGAGGGAATCTGTTATAAAAGTGAGACAGGCACAGATACCTCCACTCAGGCACTTCTTTTGATTAAGGTTCTCTGCTTTAAAACACAGTTTAATCAAGGATAGAAAAACCAGAGGAAAACTGCTTTCCAGGTGTCCCTTCTTGTGCAGATGGTGTGCTGCCAAAGAGAATCAAAGGAGACTTAATTACAAGAATGATCAGCAGACAGGATGAGAAATTGTGAGCTCTGATGGAAGTTGTTCATTACAAAACAACGGCGCTGCTTGGCACGTAGGGAAGGACGAAGCCACTTCTGATGGATGACAAAGGCTTTTTGAAGTCTGCTGAGACTGAATAATCCATGTCATAATGTTTGAAGCGTTTAGAGGAGGTGAGGATCACTTGTCCTTTCTCTGGACAAGTCCAAACCTGCAGGGGAACGCATGCTGCTCACTTTCCTGGGGAAATGGACAGGTAACAGCTCTTGCCAGTCTGCTTCCTGACAGCTTTTAAAATGTTTCAAGGAGTGGCACCAGTTCAGCCGGATGCTCGTGTCTGTTTTGCAGAGAGAGGCAATGTTGGTTCAATATGAATGAAGTCTATTGGCTAAGAGAGATCTGAGGTCCTGCCATGATGCCTGCTGTTGCCACAAGTATGTGGGCATGATCTCTGAAATTTTGCAGTCCCAGTAACCTTTTGAAACTTCTTTTTGAGGTAGTTGAACACACCTTAACATGTACCTGTACCAAAAATATCAAATGTTTAGAGTTTGGGCAAAAGCTAGAGTGGGATGGAGAATCCTTCCTCATCAGCAAAGTAATGTATCATTTAGCTTTGATATTCACTCCTGGCTTTCTCCAGCAATGATGGTTAAACTATGATTTTTGCAAATGACTGACTGTGACTGCACCCACAAAGAATCCCAGTGAGACTGCATTCAGATACAGCATCTGGCCACAGGGAGCTGCAGGCAGAATAGCCTCATTAGTATGTGCTGAGAGATAAGCCCTGTCTTACTACCTGTCTTGTCTACTCTGGGACATGTGATCAGTGGTCCATAAACAGGAATGCACTTGTCAAGTTACTTTTGATGAAATAAATTGTAAACTCTGTTAATTGAAATGAAATTAGAACTCTTCCTCCACAGCCTTGGGACTGGCACAATGGTCTGCACTGGCATTGCAGTTGCATGCCTAGTTTGGTGACAAAAAACCCAAATCTTCAATCAGCTCTCCAGCAAATAGTAATGCCAGTTTCTCCTTGGATAGCATTTTATTTCTGTTTCTTTTCCCAGAGTGTTCTACAGGCACTACAGAATTAGTTTTAGCAACACCATGGAGTGCACAGAGGCCTAATCCTCTGTAATCAACGGATAGATTGTCAGTGACTTCAATGAGCTTTGGCTTTGGCCTAGATGAATACAGCCTAGGAAAGAAAAACAGCCCTTCCAGCAAGCAAGCGGCAAAGTTGGGATTTAGATGCCAGTGAATCTAAGCAATAGCATCCTACTTAGCTCCCCAAAAGGGACCCTGATGGCATTCTGAGGCAGTAGGTTGAAGAAAAGGTATTAAAATATTCCAATAAATCTCAGAGAAAAATGGCAAGCAAGAGGAGAAAGGTGGTAGAGCAAAAGTCCATCTGTAGAGTGAAAGAGGATAGAGAATGAGGTTATCTCGTCTCATCAACAGTTTAGTCTTCTTTCCCTTCCCGTCCCTCTCTCTGGACTATTTACTTCAATAAGTGTTGTTATTCCAGACTTCCCAGTACAGGTTCTGTATCTGCCACAGCCCTTTAGTCTGTCTGCCTGTTGGCAATTGGCAACACATACAGCTTATGGCAATACTGAGTTGCTAAGAGAAGTGAGCTAGCGGGACACCTAAAAATACAGGGAACTCACAGCATTTTACAAACATTAGTTAATTAAGTCTTTCAATACCTTTTTTAAAAAGGCAAGACTTACCAGACATCCCTTCTGGGAAAAGAGAATGACTAAAGCCATCTTTCTCGAAAGTGTTATTATCTTTTTATTATTTTTTTGTGCAGTATATAGTTACAGAATTACAGATGGGCTGAATTTCATGCATCTGCCTGCAGACCCTTGTATAAACAACATGAAATCATGGCATGCAGAATTAAAATCCTCTTCTGAAACCACTTGAAATGCATACCCTTGGAAGAATCAGTAAGTCAGAAATAGAGTCAAGAATGTGGATGCTTCAGCCTAGTTCCACCAAGGATCGTGACAATGAGTGAAATAAAACCCAGTGGAGTAAACTCTGTATTGATATCAGGCAAGTAAGTTGGAAGGCATCAAGCAAAATTAGGAAGGTCTCAAAACACCATTGCTTTAGTCTAGTCTCACTCTGGATATTTAGGAAACCAGACATATAATCTCTATCTCAGCAGGAGATCTGAATCCTTGCAGTTTTTTCTTTCTGCTACTGTCTGGCTTTTTATTTGCCCAAAGACACAATAACTATTTTAGGGAACTTCACACTGTGACAAGGCCTGTGTTATGTAAATGAAATGAAGTCGCTCAAGACTGAATTAACAGATGATTGTGAGGCAGGACCGTTTTGGAAAAAATGGTGGGGTATAAGCATCATCTAAAATTTGCTTTGCAATGTTGACACAAGCATAGACTTGTTTCCTTGTTTACCTGTCTAAATGGACACCTGCTGGACAGTTCAGTTTATCTCCTAACACTTGCCTTTTTGCCCCAGTAAGTTTGTTCACTTACTCCTGTAAAGACTTCTCCTGTAAAAGGTAAAAAGGACAGATCTGAAGTTACATGTTAGGGATAAAGTGTACATTTCAGGCAAGAAACTTTCTGTGTGGAGACACAGTCAGCTGGCATTTTTAAGAATGGTATCCTGACAGCCAGTATATGGTATACTCTGGATATTACATAAGAAACAACCCAGTTGCACAAGACCTCTGCATAGAAGACCATTACCTGCAGCAAACATTCAGGGGCCAATCTATTTTGGAGAAATGGGTAGTGTAATGAAAGACAACAGAAGATGAGAATACCCTTTTCATAGTGAGGGAAACGTCCATCTGCCTGACGCCATGGTTGGTATGAATCTTATGGGGAAGGAATGGCAGCCTAAGCGGACATCTTACAGAGCTGGAGAAGAAGCCAGTGCTTAGGGCAGTAGGTAAAAGAAAAGTCCTTAGGCTAAACTGAAGGAGCTCAGATTTTTGTAGGCCACAAACATCTCATCTGTCATTGGCCATGTCCTTGCACAAGTTATTGTTGGACAAGGTGCTCTCTGTTTGTCAGTTATTTATCTGTTTTAAATATATATGTCCAATTTCTGTGCTCCAGTGTCTACAAAAGAATCTCAGTATTTCAGATGACACTGCTCTGCTTTACATCTTAATTCTGTGTGTAGGGAAGATGGTGAGAATCATGTCTTTTAAATCCTTACTTTCCCATTTGGATAAGAAGCTAATTTTCCTTCTGCACTATCAAATATTTCTTTAGATTTATACAGTTTCCCAAGCCCGCAGTGGTGTGGTGAAATCTAATAATTCTACTTATGATGGAAGGCCACAGTTGTGCCCAGAAGTAACTGCCAACCGGCTCTAAGGGATACAAAGCCTTCCAAATCTCAGATTTTCTCTTCTCAAGGAGGAAAGATAATTAAAATTAGAACACAAACTCTATTGCTGGAATTCACAGTTTACTTAGGAACATGTACCATAGCCATGAAGCAGAAAATACTTCAGTGAAACAATGCACCAAGGAGAGCTGCACTGCTATGCAAGATCAGTGTCATACATGTGATTCTAAACACAAATAAAGAGCAACACAAATATAAGCTAATTGGGAAAGTCAGAATTAATAAATGAATTTGCTGCAAGTAGCAAAGTAACACACTGCATAATTAATTTTAGTACATCTTTGCTCTTATTATGTGAATGTTTGATTTTTGCACATTGGCCTGGAGACTAATCATCTGTATCAACCTGTTAAGTTTCAGCTTTTAAAGTTCAGATGCTTCCTGCATAAACTGAGCACATAACTCTTTTATGTTGAGCATTTTTTAATCCTTGCATAGGTAAAGGAAATGAGCTGATTTTGCTCACATTTAGCAAAAATAAAATAAATTGAAAATATTTGCCTTTGGGTGTAGAAAATCTGAGTAAAAAAGCAGAACCTTCCATCTAAGTATATGTATGTGTGAAAATACAGAATTTTAAGAAGAATGTTAATATACCGCTACAGCCCACTTGTGAAATTGAAATATAAACTTCTGTATCAGCATGATAGAATACCCTCAAACTGTAATCCCTTTGCTATTAACAAGGTTTATGGTTTACAGACAACTAACAATCCTCAAGTCTCTGCCCAGAAATACTGAATACTTTCCTTAGGTATTTGCCTTATTTATCCAGTCACGATTTTTGAATCACCAGAAGAAGCAAGGGAATAATTACTAAGAAGAGGAGTTTGGAAACAAATCTCAGAAATGTATCACTAGGAACTGTGTTAAAGCATTCTCTTGAGAGTGGCTTTGGGGACAGTCTGCTGTCTTGGTTCTTGGCCTACTGGGGTTATCCAGCTTGTGCAGGTTTACTTTTGCATTGCTTTCCCTTCTCCTGTTTTGCTAGCTGTGAAAGTGAGCTGTGGTGGTGGGCAGGCCTCTGTGCCATCTCTTGCAAGTGATTTTTGGTCCAGTTCAGAGGCTCCATTCTTTAACCTTGCCTAACTTTATTTAACAGGTTGGTACATCCTACCTTGCTCCTCATTTTTCCTGCTTCTGTCAACTGCAGCTTCAAAAAACCCCTTCATATATGCTGTCTTGTATAAAAGAGTACAGAGGCAGAATAGTAACCTACATTTTCTATATCCTTTTCAAACTTAAAATCTTACCTAAAAGTAGGCTTGCTTTTCAATCCTCTTCAATCTTCTTACAATCTTCTTCTTGTTTGTTTCGGATCACTGCTATTCCAATTGTTCTTGGTTGTAGTGACTTACCACCAGCTGGCAACTAAATACAGTGCAGTCACTCACTCATTGCCCACTTCTGTGAGATGTGGAGCAGAATTGGATTAAAAAAACCCCCAAACCTGTGGGTTGAGATAAGAACAGTTTAACAATTGAAATAAAATAAAACATAATAATAAAAATAAGTATAATAAAAAGGAAGGCAAATAAAAGAGAGAAAGAAATAAAGCCCAAGAAAGACAATTGATGCAAAATGCAACTCCTCACCACGTGTTGACAGATGCCCAGTCTGTTCCTCAGCAACAATCAGACTCTCACAGCCAGCTTGCCCCCAGTTAATATACTGGGCATGATGCTTTCTAGTATGGAATACCCCTTGGGCCAGTTTGGGTCATCTGTACAGGCAGTGCTCTCTCCCAGCTTCTTGTGCACCTGTTTTTGGCAGTGCATAGGAAACTGAAAAGTCCTTGACCTAGGTTAAGCACTAATCAGCAACAACAAAATCCAAAAAAATACAGGCCTGTACCAGTTACTAGAAAGAAAATGAGCTTTATCCCAGCTTAAAGCAGGACGTGGGTAGAGACTGCATGAAGGTATAACTGGAGATACTGCATTTTAACAATGAAGATGGACATGTCTTTTTCTTTAGAAGCTCTGTGCTTTGGAGCTTCTGGAGAACTGTGTGAAGTAAATAAAGCACCAATTTTTCTTTTCATTTGTCTGAACAATGGGTTTATTATCTTTTAGTGATTCAATGGGAGGTTTACAAAGGGTTGGATTGGAACATGCAGAAAATGGATGTCTGACAATCCACTTCTAAAAGAAAGATAAATAAAGTCTCTTCACAAAATGGATCCTAATTATACTCATGTGTTTCATAGAAATACTGATACTTCCAGATCTCAGAATATTTTTAAGAACCCCAGGCATTACACGAAATTTCCAAGACTTTATGGTGGTTATAATGCAATTAGATACTGTTCATAAACAGGGGTGATGTGAATGTTGGTGTATCCATATTTAACAGCTGATACAGATACCTGTGCAATTTATTTGGGCTAAAGAAACACACCATCTTTATGAAGTCATAACTCAAATTAACGTTTTAGTGGTTAGTCAAGAATTTATTCTTAAATGCAATGGTATTAGCAGACACAATCTGCATTATCCCATTTCTATGCTCACTAAAGTAGTAATACAGGTACATCTAATGTACAAAAACTTCCCAATAATTGTCTCTTTCTCTGGTGTTGTTCTGTTGTTCTTCCTGTGATCCTTAAGAAAAAAAAAAGTTACAAGATGTGCAATCACTATTTAAAGCTCTTCACCAGGAGAACTAGGTTAATTGCTGGGGGCTCTTCCTCCTCTTTGCCAGGAGGGGAATGATGTTAATGGTGATGATTTCTTTCTGCTCACTCTGGGGTCCGTTTGTATCTATTTTTATACATATTCCGATACACAGTGCTCCTTATTCTGCAATTCCACATTACATCTGTATTATTAATAATGATTAATTAATCATTAACATCATCATCATCATTGTAATAACAACAATAATAACAATAAAAATGATTAATAGCTCATTTTAAAAAACCAGCAATGTTCTAGAAGAAACACATGTACACAGAACCACAGATACATCTTGTTCTAGTAACCTGTTTTTACCAAATCTACAAGTTACGACATTATCATTGGTGCATTACGAAAATTTCTACAACATGCCACATCAATGCCTTGTTTTGGCAACTTATCTTTACATAATAAGGTGATGGTTTCTGAATAAATATGAAAATTGAAGAAATTTAAGAAGCTGGTATACTATTCTAGTTTTTATTTTATTAGCTTAATATATTTTCTATCTTCAGGCCTGGGTTTTTGTTTTTTGGGGGGTTGGGGTTTTTTTTTTTTGGTTTTTTTTTTTTTTTTTTTTTTTCAGTGTTTTTAGTTTCTTTGGGTTTTTCTGAAGTTGTTTTTTTGGGATTTTCTTTGTAACTGGGGAGATCTATTATGGAAACACTTACATACATAACACTTTGCTTTCAATAAGATTTAGCACTTTATAAGAAATTAAAGGGAAAACTGCAACTCTTTGCCCATACAAGCCATAAATTTAAATAGAGTAGCAAATAACCTGAGACTGAATTTTCAGTTGGTAACAATAAATATGCAGCTTGTACTAAGTTCAGATTTTAAAGTATATATCCTCTTCTTGCACCTAAAAATATAGCCTGAGTGCATTAAGAATACTTCAGTCATTTGTCTGAGAATCTAGAGGTTTGCAGGAGCAGTAACAGTAGCAAACAGCTCCTTTTTAAATTGTCATGTATTATTCACACCTTGCCTTAGGAAAGAATGGTGGTTTCTCAACAAATTAAAATGACAGATTTTTTCCCTGAAGTACTTAAAATCAAAATTTATGGGTCTGACTAGGCTATTTGGTGTCCGAAAATCCAGGACAAATTGCCCTTTCACATGGCTCATCAGTTCTATGGGACATGCTTGCTGGATACATAGGAGTTTTTGAGCATGAACTGTCCACAGAGCCTCTGCAACAAATCTAGTGCTTTTACAATGGAAAGTTGGGAACTATGTCTTGTCACGCTTTAAAACAAAAGTTGTCTGGTGAAATATAGTCACAAGAATAGGAAGAAAGTCTGAAAGAGGCATGTTAATATTGATATGCTGCTGAGTAAATGTATTTTAGCAGGTTGTTTGGAACATAGGTTTGATAAGTAAGTGTTCAAGGAGTGTTTAATATGCATCACATTACCTGTATAAACGTTACAGGTTGGCGGATGAACAGATAGAGACCAGCCTTGCCAAGAAGGACTTAGGGGTGATGGTGGGTGAGAGGCTGGACGTGACCCAGCAATGTTCACTTGCAGCCCAGAAAGCCAAAAGTGTTCCGGGCTGCATCCCAAGTGGAGTGCCCAGAAGGGTGAGGGAGGGGATTCTGCCCCTCTGCTCTGCTCTGCTCTGGTGAGATCCCACCTGCAGTGCTGCATCCAGCTCTGGGGTACCAGCACAGAAAGGACATCGATCTGTCAGACTGAGTCCAGAGAAGGCCACCAAGAGGGATAGAGTATGTCTCTTATGAAGAAAGATGGAGAGAATTGGGTTTGTTCAGCCTAGAAAAGACAAGGCTTCAGAGTGATCTAATTGCGGCCTTCCAGTACCTGGCAGGGAGCCTACGAGAAAGATGGAGAGAGACTATTTACAAGTTTGTGTAGTGACAGGACAAGGAGGAATGGTTTTAGATTAAGAGTAAATTTAGAACAGCTATTAGGAAAAAATTCTTTACTGTGAGGGTGGGGAGGCACTAGAAGAGGTTGTGCAGGGAAGTTTTGGATGTCCCATCCCAGGAATTGTTCAAGACCAGGCTGGATGGAGCTCTGAGTGACCCGGTCTAGTGGAAGGTGTTTCTGCCCATGGAAGGGGGTTTGGAACTAGATATTCTTTAAAGTCCCTTCTAACCCAGGCCCTTCTCTGATCCTACAATTTCTCCTAGTAAAGGTAAGCAAAAATATTTGCTACCATTCTATTGTTGTTTCTGTTTTCTTTCCAGTTCTGGAGATTAAATGTGACACAGTTTTAGACATTGCTCTGAGGGATGCACTTGCTGGTCTAGTTGTGGTCTACAGTGCATGCAGGAAGCTCCATGTAAACTCAGATGCTGCAGCCAGCTTCCCCATCTTTGGAGCAAGTACTTTGCCAAGGGACAGCATCCTCATACCAAATATTTATAAATAAAAAATGTATCTTGGCCACTAAGACCACCTTGTTAAACAGGTTTATTTAACTTTTCTTGCTTTTCAGTTCACTGGCTTGCTGTTAAGCCCTCTGACTTGCAAATACCTTCATTATAAATTACCATATATTATTCATTCAATGCCTTAGGAAAGAATGGTGTTATCTAGACAAATTAAACTGACTTACTTGTGCCCCAAGGTGCTTACAATTTTTATAAGGCATAAAAGTACAAGGGATTGCCTCAAAGGAGGGGACATAGGTAATGGGAGATGAACCTACAGAAATTAGTGTCTTTCTTATGTATGGCTGAGAGATTTTCAATAAAAAAAGTCTGGAAAGACATCTTGAGTCCTCTGTAAACTCTCACTCACTGAATCATGGGAATTGATGCTCTTTTACTCTGGTAATTGGTAAACATTTTATTTTTGGTATTCATTGCATGAGTAAAATAAATGCTGCTTTAAAAAAAATATTATAGTTGTAGAGATGAATTTGTCTCTTGAATTTCAGCACTCTCAAAAATTGCCTCAACTGGTGCAGAAGGTCATCAGTAGGGAAGAAATATTAGGAGGAATTGTGCCCAGAGTTTGGAGTTTAGAGCAGAGCAAGAACTGCCCTCAACTCCACTGTTCCACAGAAAGGCTCTTGTCTAAGAGGGCTTCAGAAAGAGAGGCCTTATCCCAGTACTCTTGTTTCAGATATGTTACTGACTTTTCCAACCTGACACTCTCTCTTAAACAGCTATTGAGTGTTCAAAAAGACATTGATTGCTAATAAAAGACTTGTTGCTAATGGAACTGCTAAAATGAAGACATTGCTTGATGTAGCACAAAGACTTTTTGTGAAATTGTTTTTACTCTTACCTGAAATGTTTCTCTTGTTGTACAAAATGCTTTTCTTAGCAAGTCAAAAATCATCTCTGGAGCTCTCTGATATTCCCACTGAAGTTTGTATCTAACTCCGGTCAGTGTTACTAAAATGCTAAGACTAGCTGTCAAAAACCTTGGAACTACAGTCTCTATGTCAATATATCTGGAGGCTTCCATCCTCCATTGTAAAGGAGGAAATTCCCTCAATGGAACTGTAATCATTTCCAAGTCCCAATGCAGAGTAATTGAAGAGGTCTGCATTATTAAATTTAGACACAGGCACTTTAATATTCCAGCATCTTGTAGTATCAGACTGGGGACAGTATATATGGAACATTAATTTGGGAAGCACTTGAACAGTCACAGACATGCAAGATCTTATAGCTGTATTGTTTTAAGTGTGTTAAGTTTTCTAAATTCAGAAAGAATATATGCAGGCTTTCATACTCTATATCATGCATATTTCACCCTGTGTTCCACACTGACATGTCCTTAGGTTAGACAATCTGGTGATGTTCTCAATTTTCAGTGTCCTACCAATCTGTAAGTTTTTTGTAACCTCAAAGTAGAACCTGTCAAAGCCAGGATATATATGTGGCAGGGATTGACTGAATAACAGTAGTGAATGTCAATAATAATTTAGGATGGTTGTGTGCCTATGTGTTGTATGTCATATTATAGTACTAAGTTATGCACGCAGAGTCAGAATATTGCAATACAGCTACTATAAAATATTAGCCAGATGCAATTTTATGTAATAATATCATTAAGACATTGAGTTAAGATTCTTTTAAAGTATTTTAGTACTTTTGCATTTTAAGCAAGACTGTCTCCAGTTATCTGCACTCTTCAAATTTAGTAAATTTGACCTGTGTTTAGACAGATATCATAAAAGAGTTTTGTGTATCAGCTCTAGATAAAGTTAATTTTTATTCAGAAGTATGCGGTGATTCTTGAACTTTTATCTTGAACAAAGTACAACGTTCACAAGCAGAAATCCTGAAATGTATTATTAATAATGTCCTGAGCATCTGTGGTATGAGGAAAACATCCGTTCTTTTTGCCAAAAAAGGCAGCAAATCAAAAACAATAGGATATTTTTAGATGCTTGAATTCTTTTCCCATAGTTCTACAAGTAGTGAAATGCTTTGAAAACAGATTGTTCCTAAGAGAAGATGCTTACAGAGAATTTAACCATCATTACTGCGTGATTTCCAGTTAAGAAGGAAAACAAAAGTTCCCTGGTGTAATGGATGTAATAGGAGAGGCTTGGGCTAGATTTCAGCCGCATACAGATGAAACAAAGATTGATAATTTATCCATGTGACTAAACTGCAAGATTTTTGTGGAAATGTCCTGTTGGGCTGCTGAACTCCGGTAGAATATCTTTTTGCTATAAAAGGTATGACCCACAATTTAGCACTCGATTTAGTTTTGGAGTTCACAAAATTTCAGCTTGAAAATTCAAGTAAGAGTTGTATTAGGTTCAGGCAGAAAAAGATGCCAGTCTCTGATGAAGAAGGAAACACAAGTTTCTCTAGGCCTACAGGGACCTAAAAAATTCAAAACCCCAGAGGAATCTCGTTCCTTGAGAAGTTCTCTCCTGGACTCAGAGGAAAGTATGCATGCAAAAGAAGTGAATGAAAAAGAGAATTTTTGCTTCTTGTCTCTACAACTTTTCTCCCATCACTGATAATTGCTCCAAGCTGTGAGGACACACAACTAGTCCTGCTTTGTCACTTCCTTTCATTACACCAATGATGGTTGGTGTAACGAAAGGAAGTGGGTAATATGAGTGCCACTCATTGGCTAATGAGAGCAGGTATACACTTCTATATAACCTCTGTGTATTATCTACAAAGATTATAGTCCAAAAGAGCGATATTAAACAGAAATTGTGAAAATTTCTGGAGAAAGTTAATGAAGGAAGATAAAGACACTGAAGAAATAGCTATTCTAAATGAAATACCGTAGTCAAGGTTGAAAATATGTATTAGGAATACAGGGACTCAGAGCAATAGCAGAAATAGAAAGAAGCTGTTGAAGAGGAAGAAACACACACGTATCCTATTCTTAAAATAAATGACAAAATTACTAATAAGGAGAAAAAGAAGACATAAGTGTTCAATAAACCTAAGTGTTTGTAACAAGTGCAATAAGCAGACTTGTTTTCTGGCCCTTTAGTTGAAAAGGAATATTTTTAAGATGTCTGCATTTCTAAGGATGCCTGAGGACTGACAGTATCAATATTTATTAAATATAGGAATCCTTGTAAGATTTTGAATATCCGAGATTGTTGATACTGTGTAAATGCGAAATTAATGTGTCACCATGTGCAGAAAAATAATGGAAAAAATTAAGTAGGACTCAGTTCAAAACTATTTAAAACTAAGGACATAATTAATGATAGTCAACATTGTGGTTTTAGATAATTGGTCTCATAAAATTACTTATGTGATTATATTTTAACTGTGTTTGAAAATGGTATATATGTTTATCCTGATAACATGGACAAGTGTCTACCTCCTTTTATCTAACTAAAGAACCTGATGCAATACAAGGTGTCAATAAGATATGGGTTTAAACTAAATGACTGACAGATCTTCAAAAAACAAGTGTCAGTGTGAAATATCTCTCTGGAAGCGGTGTGCTACTATATTAGTGCTAATTGTAAAGGGAATAATAAAAAGAGAAATAATGGTAAGAGCAGGTCCTTCAATGACTGGTAAACTGGGTACATTGTTATTCTAGTGAGCCCAAAAATGCAGAAGTTTGGTTTTAAAATTACATCTTGAAGGACAAGGAAGTTAGGTGACTCTTGGGAAGTGGTGATCTTGGAGCAGAATATGATTTCCTAATCCCCAAGGGCACTGCCACAGTAAAGAGCTCTGATATGGTTCCAAGATGCATAAGCAGCTGGCTATAAGATAGCTAACATGCACTGAGGACGCTAAGACTGGATGCTTCTAGACAGCTTTAAAAATTAGCAAGTACTTAAAAAGAGCCACAAAATTGATTTGAAAACTGGAAAAGTCCCCATCATATGAACTTTAGAGCTTTCACTTATTAACTTATCACAGGAAAGATACTGCAGCAGATAAGGCTCTTCCAAGGTAGAAAATACGACATTCAGCAAGGAGATGTGTAACAAGAACGAGTGGCTCATAGTGCCAGACAGATGCTAAGAAGTAAAGCACAGAGCATTAATCATGGGAGGAGACTGCCAAGCAGATTCTCCATCTGTAGGTGTATGCTGGTTTTGGCTGGGATACGGTTCATTTCCTTCATAGCAGCTAGTACGGGGCTGTGTTCTGGATTTGTGATGGAAACAGTGTTGATAACCCAGGGATGTTTTTGTTACTGCTGAACAGTGATTGCACAGAGCCAAAGTCTTTTCTGCTCCTCACTCCATCCCACCAGCAAAGAGTCTGAGGGTGCACAAGGAGCTGGGAGGGGACACAATCAGGACACCTGACCCCAACAGACCAAGGGAGTATTCCATAGTGTATGAATCATGCTTAGCATCTAAACTGTAGGGAAGAAGACGGAAGGGGAGGACATCTGTAGTGATGGTGTCTGTCTTCCCAGGTAATGGCTACACCTAAATGCGCCCTTGTCTCCTGGAGATGGCTGAAAACCTGCCTGCCCACAGGAAGGGTTGAATTAATTTCTTATTTTGCTACACTTGTGCATATGTCTTTTGCTTTACCTATTGAACTGTCTGTATCTCAACCCACGAGTTTTCCCACTTTTGTTCTGGGGATTCTCTTCCCCATCCCACTGAAGGAGAGTGAAGGAGTGGCTGTGTGGGGCTGAGCTGCCTTCTGGTGTTAAACCATGACAAGATGTCATTCAATTCAGACTGAGTATACATTTTATAGAAGACACCTTTTAGACAGAAGTTAGATTTTAGCCAAATGCAAATTATTACAAACAATGTAAGAACAAATTCTGTATATCCAATGACCTTTGACATGCTGCAGTTGACTAGATGATCTTATTTTCCTCTTGACTTTAAATTTTATAAATGAATTTGAAAAAGAAATGTAGAAAAGGAAGGATGGTCCAGGACTAGGCATCTGGTCTTTAAGTGCTGTAGTGTCTATGGGAGTTTCCTAAAGATGATAAAATATAGGCAGAAAGTGTCTACATGAGACAGTATCTAGAGTTCTTGCTAGCATTTCAGCAATGCGAGTTTAATTTTTGCATTCTTCAGTAAAGCAAATTATTGATTCCTGACTGTAACAGTTTTGAAAATCAATCTCATTTCTGGAACTTCAAATCTTTTGAAGTTCACTCTGAAGTTGTAAATATTAATTTGGACTGATTTCAAACTAAAACTGGTATTTTTTCCTTGAGATGATGTTTCTATTTCTTGTTATTAAACCCATAAAGCACTCACTTTTTACAGAATTTACTTTCATTTGAGCTGTCTGGCTTAATAAAACAGAAAAAAGGAAGAATAATTTTCAAGGCCTGCTAAATCTTTTTACAGAAGTTATGTTGCCCAGGCTGTCTGGCTTATGGGAGTACGGGAAAAATGTAGCATGTGTTGAATAAAATGCTTTGCTGAAAGATTTTTCAGCTTTCAATAGCCTTCAGACAAGATTAAATAGAATGCATAAAATATGTACAGTATTCAAGCATAAAGACCAGTTGGGCTTATTTTAGGTGAGCTAGAAATCTATATTGAAATAATTTTTCTGGACTTATACACATTAAAGGGTGCCTTCAGGTTGCCACGGGTGAAATGACAAAGAGATTATTGCCCTCAAATGCACAGAGGCTACTGTGCCCATAAGAGAGGTAAAAATGGTAAACATACACCACTTTCTAAGTCACTCCAAATTATAGGGGTGCATATCAGCTTTAACTGCAGGGAACAAAGGTGGTAACCTGTGCTAATAGAGCAGGGAAGAGCAGGTCTCTTAAATTTACTGGACATGGATTGTACAGCTATCTGGACTCACTAAGAGCCAAGATGAGCTTATGCTTATATTGCTCATGTCACTCAGAGCGGTTTGGGGCATTGGCACTGTATTTAACTATTTTTGCTTCATATAAAAGTGATTAGGGTACAAATTTGGATGCAAAGTCTGTAATCATTGAGTGAAAGGATTCAATGCCCAAATAATTTTTGCAAAACTTCGAATATTGTTGGCTAGATGTGCTAGCTGTTAGTCAAAGTGGGAACCACTGCAATATTTCACTTACTGGATATATATATGAGTAGATACTGCTTAAAATAAATTGTGTTTTGAAGAAGTACACTTTCAACCTAAAACATTACCTATCACTTTCTTATATCCCAGTAAAGATTTAGAAACAGAGATTTATTGAGACTCAGTATCATTACTATAACACCACTTTACATGCCGTTCTCCAAAGCATTTATTAGTGTGTTTGACACCTGAACAACATACTTTTGAAAATTCATTTCCCTAATGACTTTGTAAAAGTGACCTATGCACTAGAAAGGATTCTGTCACTTATTCTTTATCTATTTCTAGGTACCATTATACCCCTTTAATGAGAATAATTCTTTAGGTTTGGAGTTTTTTTCAAAACTGATTTTTACTAAGGTGGCAGCAGTATCAAGATAACTAACAGCAACAGTATAATGATGTATTGCTGCAAATACATGAAAAAAATGACAATTAGAAAATAAATGAATAAAATTCTGGCCTACAAAGTGTTCATTTACTCTGTCATTTCCTATACATGGGTACAAATTAGTGAAGTCCTCTTGTGTCCATAAATAGACCCAGGAAAACATGTTTTTTTCATTCTACCTGCTAAGACGCCTCAGGGTTTTACATTAGAAGAACCCGTAGAAGGGTCAAGGCTCTACTGTATATAGACTGTACACAAAAATACATTTTCTCCTCTATTCTCTTCACCTTTCCCCTTTTCTTATTATTATTTCATAAGGGAACAAAAGTTAGATAAGCAATGCAAAAATATTTTACCAAAAAATGGATAAACAGTGCAAAATTTATGCACAGGAAAGCATATATACAATGTTGTTAACTAGAGTGGCCACAGCTGTATTTCTATAACACAAAGTGCCACAACTCTCAAAATGTAGCAGTTAATATTGTTAATGACATTTGACTTACTTTTTTTTTATTACATTGTCATCTAGCTCTACTGTTTGAATATGGTACAATGATGCTTTCACTTTCTGTCAGTTCTCAGATGGTGAAATCAAGATAATCTGTATGGAGAAGGCTTTTCTTGTAAATGAAGGGAGATCTGCCTTCATTCTCTTCAAATTGCAACTTTTCCCTTTCTTTGTTTCTTACAAACGTGTCTTTCTACATCCTTTTCATGGTCTCATTTGAATCTTTGATCACAATATCAGAAGGATACTGAACACCTTCTCTGATAACTGTACCAGTGCAGTAGGACTTTCAGACTGCCTAATTTTGACTCTTCTCAAGGGCCTAGTGCCCAGGTGTCTTGACTAGACGGCAGGGAGGGCTTGGCAGTGCACACAGGGAGCACACAGGGCATTCTGCAGTTCAGTGCTGACCTACTGAATGGCCTGGCAGTGTATTATCAGTGATGCTCCCAGGCTACTGACACTGAAAAACGGCAAACAGGAACAACAGTTGACTGAGAAAGGACCCCATTTCAATTCTTGCATCAGGCCCCCAGCACTAGCGTGCTGCTATTTTGTTGCTGCTTTAAGTCTGAGAGATTTTATTTTTTGTAAAGGCAAATGTTTCTTAACAAAAAATAATTATTTTTCTAAAAATAAGGTCAGCAAAACCAAGGGAAAATAAGAACAATTAGCCAAAGCAGGCTAAAGCTCTCCATGTCTATGCTTAGCTAAGACTGTGTGATAGCAGGATTTGGGAAGGAGTTTTAAATTATGTTAATAAATATGCTTTGATAGACGTAAATTTTTTGAAGCAGCTTTCTAAATTAAGTCAAAGGATGTCTTTCCATTGACTCTTTATGGTTTTTAATCAGGCTATAAAGACTTGTTACTCTATTTTCAATTAAACAGTCTGAACTCTCTGACTCAGCAGTAGCAGGGAAAGACGAGTAGAAAAACTGCTGAAAAAAATGATCACTTCAAGTCATGCAGCCAGACATTGATAAAAAAATCTATTAAATTTTAAACAGCAAATCTACCTATATACCCTTGGTTAGTGTGAGATATCTACCAGCATAAAACAGTACTCTGGAAAAATTTAGATTCATTTATTTGGGGATTACAGTTGGATTGCTTGGGGATCTCCAGAGAATTAAGCAACATAGGAGAAACAAATTTATAATTAGCATATTCTGAAAACTCCCATATTTGGGGTTCTAAAATGCATGGACAACATCACAGAACACAAAAGCCAACATTTGCATTCAGCTTCTTATGTAAGAAACAAGACAAAGAGTGACCGAAATGTTGTAGAAGAAGAAAACATTTTTGATTTTATGCTAACAAATAGCAAAATGGATCTGAGAAAAATCTCAGTATCACTTCTATTGTTTTAAATAAAATTAGGATTTGGATGTCTTTATCACGTAAGACAGGTATTTGTCAGGGGTTTTGCAGCATAATAATACTTTTACAGGGGATTTTTGTAGTTGGCTGCAATGTGGAGCAACTGAGGAAAGTAAATGAACATCTTTTATGGAGTTTCAGAAGGTATATCTGATAAAAATAACCCTATCATATATTCAGAAGATATCTCATATATAATTTTACTATTGTGGTACAATCCCTATTTTAATTGCCTGACTTGCCTGAGACATTCATGCAAACAATGAAAATTACCCTCAAATTACTTCTGAAAAACCATATCATAACTTAAACATTGTCATAAAGTTAATTAAGCTGTAACTAGTAGGGACCTTCTAAAATGTCAACAGAGGCTTTGAAACATCCTCTTTTCCTTTTTCAGTGGCTGTAGAAAAAAATTGTTGGAGATGAAGAAATTTGCAATTATCAAGACACAGACCAGAAATTTCACAGCCAGGGATCCCTCAGGGAGACTATTCTGCAAAAGGCCCCCTGTCTTGCTGAGGCATCCTTGAATAGGAGAGGGGAACTCCACTGGAGACTCATTCAGCTATTCCTAAAATTAAAGAAAGAGACTGGCCCCAAAGACCAGGGAAAGTAGGAGTCTCAAATACTGAGATTTTCTTTCGCCTCTTTGAAGAAGGTGCTTACCATAGTCACAATTTGTATTAACTGGTTTCCAAACATCTTCTTAACACTTCAAAAAACACTGGTGTTGTCTCCTCAGTTTCTGAATTTCTAAAATTTTTTTTTTGTTTTTAGTGGGTATAAGAAGTCATAAACAGTTGCATCACTTACAGTAATTGCCAATTAATAAATTGGAAAAATACTTTTTTCATATGCTTATGAATGCAAAAATCATGTTTTCCATATACATCCAAGCATGTAACAATATAATTATGAAAGTATTTAAAAACATAAAGTCTGTTCTTCAACAATAATAAATTTCCAACATAAATCGTACATAACTTTGTTTCTGGTGGGCAGCCATAGAGATTTCATGGTTTATATGCTTACTACCAGAGGAATATGTTTGGGAAATTATATTCCTTATACTTCATTTTTTCTTACCAAAATTTGTCTTCAGCTTTGATCTGTGATGTGTGTGTATGTGTTTGCCCCCCTGCCTGTAAGTCAGCTGTGCACCAGGAATAGATTATACAATTCTTTTTTATATCCAGCCATGACCTATGTGCAATATTCAAAGGTTACTGCTCAAATTTTAAGTGGCCATTTTATTCCCATTTTGCCAGGCATGGTGGGGAGGGGCTCCTCACAACTCACCACATGTTTGGAACACAGCAACATTGTGTATTGGTGTGCTACTGTATCAACATTTTGCACTGGACTCACATGATTTCCAAGCTCCATTACCGAGTCCTACAAGACATAAGTAATGTGACTTTCTAGATAATTTTCACATCATGTATGAGGCAAGGGAATATGGTATTCTCTCAGCAATGAGATCTCTTTAGGGGTGTAGCCTCGGGAGAGAATGTGGCAGTAGTCACCTTGAAAGTTTCCCAGAGGACTCTGATGCAAACTGTTTCATTATTCTGGCCTAATTTATGAAAGTACTTTGAGAGGAAATCAGATTTTAAATTATAAAATTGCTAATGCGTTGCACATAATAGTCAAATTTCCCCTGTGACTCAGCTCCATGGAAGGAAATGGCTGCAAGAGACTCTCTGACTGCTGTTGTAAGCACCTTCCAAAATCCTCCTTGTGGCACAGTGAGGGAGGGTGTAGCTATTCTGACCTAAGGGGATTCACTGATGCAGAGAACGTGCATTAGAAGCCAATAGAGCTGTATTAGCAACCTGAGTCCTGAAGGCAAAATAGCCATGTTCGTAGGTTCTGCGTTTCAGAGTCCCAACTCCGAGCAGAATCTACCAGCTTTTTTAATGGCACAATGAGAACTTACTTTGTTTGCTTACAGTTTCAAAGATGATTTCTTCACTCAGTGGTTTGGACATAACTTTAGGTACAGAAAAAACAATGGCAGATAGGGTAAAGTACAGCTTCCCCAAAGCTTTCCTACTTTTCCTTCCTTTCTTTAACTAAAGCTTCAGATCAATTCTAAAATACAGAAGCATTTAAAAGGACATGCAAATTTATGTCACTGCATAAATATTAAATTTAATAATAAATGTACTACTGGTATTATCTATTTATATTTAAAATTTGCCATATTCAGGGCAATAAATACTTTGACATTTTATATGGGTAAAATAACCTAGCATGCCTTTTTCACCCTAGCTTAGTTTGTGTAAAACACCATTAGGAACAATCATAACGATAGCCAAATATATCCTGAGGGGTTGGTGAGCACTAGCAGATGCTCACCTTTTACTTACTGACTGATGGAAGTTGAAATTATGGGAATTTTGCCATCCATCATGCAGGTGCTGAGAGACTAAGGTGATAAGTTCAAAGAGCTGATGGTTAATAATTAAATATAATAAGCATCTGCTGTTGTTACTACCCAGAGGCTGAAATGTGCTGTTTAGACAGAGTAGGGTTATGGAGAGCATACCTCTGCATTGCCTCTTGGAAGTATCAAGAATTGCTACTGACCTGTACAAAACTGGAATTTTCCCAATAACCCTCCACAACAATTTTTAAACACTTCAGCCCAAATTCTGATCTCCTAACTCATTCTAATCAGTACCAATATAGTGTCAGTATAATTCCTGTTGCAGCAAAGGGCTAATGAGACAGGATGCGCAATGATGACCCTCAGTTCCATACCTGTACCTGGACTGGGACTCACCTCTCCTACCTCTAAAATTTGCCAAGCTGGACATTTCGTTTAAGCCAGCTGTTCAGGCTTCCTCTATAATCAATCATAGTCAATTCAGAAAGAATTTCTTCTCTGAAAGGGTTGTCAAGCATTGGAATGGACTGCCCAGGAAAGTGGTGGAGCCACCATCCCTCAAAGTGTTCAAGAAAAAACTGGGTGTGGCACTTACTCCCGAGGTTTAGTTGACAATAGTGGTGATTCAGTCAAAGGTTGGACTGAGTGGTCTTTTCCAGCCTTAATGAATCCATGATTCAATAGAAAGAGACAGGCATCATCACAGGGAACTGAATCTGTCCCAAGATAATTTCTCTGAAGTGTCCTTTGAAAAACCTCCCTCTCTTTTGTCACCAACTGGGGAAATTAACATTTATGAAACCAAATCTACTACATAGGCCAAATTAAGATAATTGTTAAGGTAAGTCCATACCTACTGACAATGCCATATTTTTCTGAGTGGAGACCTCAGGGGTCTTTTTTTTTGTTTTGTTTGAAAAACAATGAACAGCTGAAAGGTTCCAAATAAAAGGTTTCAACGTTATCGCACAAGTGATATAGATTTCTTGGTGACCCTGATATTGCTACTCTAGACATGCCTAGTAGGACTTCACTTCCATTTTTATTACCTATGAGGTAGATGATTTTTTCTTTTTTTTTTTTAATCACAGATACCTTATTGATTGAGAAGCCTAAATAGAAATACATGCTAAATTGAACAATTATTCAATTCACGCTCTTGACTAAACCATTCTTCAGGTCATTTCAGTTAGCCAATGTTTTTAGAATAATTTGTGCTTAAAAATGTGTAGCTACAATACATTGAAGAAGCAGAGGCAATGCAAAATTCTAATGACTTTTATCAACTCTTGGAAACTGACTTCATATCATTTAACCTATGTGTGCAGTGAAAAAAAAAGCCCAATAGCTATATTTCTATTATCAAACAAATCTAGCATTAATTCTAGAAGATTTTTTTCAGGTGTGTAGAATTACTTAGGCAAATATGTCTAAATCTGTATTTTTTTAACAGACGTACACAGAACTACTTTCCTAAGCTCTGACATATGGTTTTATACGAAAGACAGCTTAACCCAGCGTGACAGAGAGGGACAGAAAACAACTTTGGTTGTACCATGTTGTCATTTCCAGAAAAATGCTTTCTGAGCTACAAAGTGGTTTCTGCAGACACAAAAAGCATACTGTGATTAGTGTTGTACAAACTCATGTATTTAAATCTGACTTAGACCATGCCATAGGAGTGCCAACATGTTTCTATATTTTGAATTCATAATCACTGAGTAAAAGAAAGACCAGTTCCTGGAAATAGGTCACAGAACTGGTACTCTTCCTTTTCCCTTGCCCATCATCCTAGACTAATATTTGTGTTTGCTTGCTTGGTCTCTATCTGACTTTTTATGACTAACTGTTGCTTCTGTGGCTGTTCAACTTTAAAGTGTAAGAAAATTTTGTGACTCCTTCTCCATCTGCTGCCCTTTGATCTTCTGCCTTCTCAAGACTTTGACATTCTTCTGAGGAGGGGCTGTCCCTAAGACCAGAATCATGGCAGCTGACACAACCCCTGCGCTGTTAAGCAGAAAAGTTGCTGCCTCTCTGATGTCTAAACTCTGGATGGCAACAGAGTGAGTTAGGAGATAGGTACCTAATTCTCCAGCAGGGTATTAATGAAAATGTGGAGTGCCTAAGTTTAGGCATGTGGAGAGCTTGATAATTAACTAAGGAATTTAGAGTCTAGGTTTAGCTTGGGGGTTTGAGTTAATTTAGCTTTAGGTATGTTTGGTTAAGTGTGCTGAATCAGCAGTTTTGGCTGCCATTTAAAATGTTTGCATCTATTACTCACCAAGTTCCAAGGCTAGTGTAAAACAGCTATTGCCACGTTCTCCAACACTTACAAAGAAGTGTTTTGCTATCGAAAATAGTTTTCTATTTCTGGCTTCTACCAACTCAAAAAATTGGTATCTGGAATTTTAAAATGTTGCAGGTCAGAAATCTAAAACATACCTTGTTCCTGGTAAATATTGCCCAAATCTGATACATTATTTGAATTAGTGAAGAAGACGGTACCATGACTATGTTACGTCTAACTCTGCAAAACTTAAAATACTTGAATGAAGGGAACGGACATGGAGCTGCTGAGATAGTGACTGTAAGGACAAGAAGTCCACTGCCAGATTATGGAAGGGCCTGCATGTCTTGCTAACAGAGACTCGAGCTTTAGCTAAACTCAAAAGGACTTTCCAGTTTAAAAACTGTGCCTGTCTATTTCATGGGAGCCTTTTTCTGTAAACAACAAAAAAAGAAATTAAAAAATGTAACTTTGCCCAAATTGTATTTGGATGTAATGTAGAGTGACAGAAAAGGAAGATGAGCCATAGTGCTGATGTTTTTGCATCTGAAATTAATTAGTACGCCCAATTCACATATCCATGGAAACTGGCAAAATGACTGGGTAACACAGGCTAGACTACACACTTTAAAATCCCTTGTTGAGCTATGTGGAAGGGACAGTGAATAACAAGAGTCTGTGAAGTTCAATGATATTGTGCATGTGGGGTAAATACACCTTTGTTCTGCAGAAAATATTCATCTGCTGCATGCTACTGTAGCTACTAGAGGAGCATTGGTAGAGTGGAGAGCACATCACCAATTCCAAAATCAATTACTTTCTTGTCAAGCCATAATGGTTGTAGTCTGACAGACAGCAACATGGATAAAGTAATGCCCATGCCTCAAAGACCTTTTTTTCTAAAAAAAACCATTTAGGATACTTGGAAAGTCACTTGGATCTGAATTTCAGACTCAAAGCAAATTTGGTTATTGTGGCAGTAGTAGGGGCAATTTCAGTCATATATATTGGAGATGGGGAATTCTTTACCAGAATATGTTGTAACTACTAGTTTATTTATATGGCTTCAAGAGAAACTGTGCAAGTGCACAGGTGTGCACAGAGGATTAAAAAAAGCCCACTGGCTACTTCTAGCTGCAGCAGTTACTATATTGCAAGTGCCTGGTGATGGAGAAAACACTGAAGAGGAAATACTGTATGTTGTTAACCAATTTTTATACTCTTTCTTGGGCAGTCACATTTCTACGCCAATAGAGAGTGACTGCTGGACTAGTGGTGGTACCTTAGGATTTTAGATTCTATATTTTTCATATCCTGTAATTCTTTAGTGTATAATTATAAACTCTATATAGACTATTAGCTACTGCTCTCCCATTTTGGTCAGACAAAACAATTGCTCTTAAGGCCTGAAAGTCAAGGACACCTTATTGTCTCAGGCCCCGAGAAATGTAAACAACACTGAGCTGAGGGGGGGCAAACTTGGAGTAAATTACTTCATTACATGAAGCTGTAATTGGAGGATTAACCTCCCATATTCAAATGGGCCAAACTTATAAAAGTATAAAAACCCATGACCCATCATCCATTTCTGGGTGTAGCCACCGGGGGCTTTGACTGCCCTGATGCACCTGAAGGCCCTTCAATAAATATAACTGCTTTTATTCTCTTAATTTTGTCTAGTCTCTGCTTTTAGGTAGCCCCATCAAGGCATTAGTGGGACCTTTGTTTTAAACTGTTGCAATCACTATTCAGCAAGATTCATAGATTAAAATCTAATTTTTAAGGTGGGAAGTCTCACCAAAATTTTCTGTATTTCTTTCAGGCTGTCCTGTATAATGTCAGATATTCCTTGACCCAAGCTGAATTTCACGGGCCACTTTTAAAAGAGATATAAATGTGTACTTGCAAAAATACCCATTACTTCCCAAAATGTCATGGACTTGTAGGATAGGATATTGATCTTCACACATTCCTACTTCTTTCTGGAATTTAGAAGTGCCTTGTCGTGTATCATTTAACACATTCTCATGTCTCATAACAGTTTGTACTTTTTTTTCTGCCTAATAGAGATTTATAGCAAGTATATGCTTAACTCAAAAGAGCCTGTGAGGAGTAAAAAAAAAAGTAGATTAACTTAGAAAATTGCAGTCTAGATAACCAAAAGTGAAATTGTTATATGCCAATGGCAAACAAATCAGAGATCAAAAGCATTTTTAGTATAAATTTGTAGAAATGTAAGAAATATCTAAAGTTAAATGTAAGAATTGCAGGCGTTGCACAAATTAGAAGATCAAGACTGAAGACAATTAAGGTATAGCAATAAATGAAAAAAAATGTTTTTCTTTCACATAGGATGATGATGTTGAGAAGAGAAGAAAAAAGTTGGATGGCTAGGAGAAAGGAAATTATGGGAATTGCTACATCCTAAAAAGCATATGGTGAGAATTTATTTTTTTTTCATTAGATAGAAGAGAGCTAGTAGCATAAAAGGATAGTGTTGACACAAGAATAAATGAGAGAACTATCCATGAAAGTATTTAAATTTGCGTTTAGTTTTCTAAATATCAGTGTGATGCTCTGTGACACATCTATAACAGGAGTGGAAATTAAATGAAGCCTCATGATATTAGAGTTGGTCCTGACTGTATTCTGAAAAAACATTAACATGGGAGTAGTTGTGATATGGCAGTACTGTGTTACATATTTTCCCTAAATGAAGTTTTACGTACAGAAGTTATCCTTATGATCTTGAGATCTAAGGCTGAAATTACTTCACCAATTAAGGAAAATTCCTGCGTACGGGTCACTGACTCAGCAACATTTATGACTGGAGATTTCTCTCCCTTTAGGAAAATGGAAAGTTGTGTTCTGTGGGGTAAGAAAAAAAAATTCAAAATAAAGCATCACCTTGCAAAGCCACTTTGACTTAGTTAAATTCAGGCTTTGGTCAAAAAAGGCAAAGATATTTGTAAGGCATATCTACTGGGATGCAACTCAAGCTGCCTCTCTTAGGAAACCTGTCTTACACCCAGGTGCCTAGGGGAAACCCCGGAGAACAGTTCGTCACAATGTAGTAGTTAAACTCCCGAGTTAGCCCTTGGAACAGTCTTTCTTTTGCAGTTTCTATGGATAGAATTGAGTGTCCCAGTTCAGGGTCTAAATTAGTTCTCTAAAAATCTGCAGTCTGAATTGCTCAGCCAGGCTACAATTTAAATATTATGTAAGTAAGGACTAGACCACAAAGTCTCTAAACTATGAATCACGATACATTTAATTTCTTTGTGTTTTATCACATCAGAGCAACTATGAAATTTGCTGTAGTCTGATAAAACTGAGAATTTAACTAAGAACTATTTACACAAAAAACTATTAGTTTTTTAGTTAGTAGTTACACTGCTGGAAAAGACAAAGACTTTAACTTCTTTAGCTATCCTATTTGTTACAGAGTTTTAATTTCTTCTGTATCAAAAGGTACAGTGGGAGTACGTTAAGAAATTCTTAGGAATTCTTGCATGGCTGTGGTCAGGTTCGACATTGCTTTTGAATCTTTAACTCTTCCTTTTGTCAAAAATCTGATGGACTGTTAACCCAGTTATTAACAAACTTTGTGCATGATGACATATTTTCTTCCTTTATATTTCTCTCAATTATTCATATGCGCCCAGTATTTGCTTATATTTCTTTTTGGTTTGCTGTCCATTATATTTTGCTAGGTAGCCAGTTTTATAATAGCGCATTGCTCAGGGTTAATTAGATATTGATCTCTATTGTTATCAGGTGCTTTAAAACATTTGTCATGATCTGAATTTATTTTTGTGCCACTTATTTGTGTGAGTAGGTATTCTAAAGGACTGGTGATTGTTTTGATTGATATAGTATAGTCAAGATTTTCTTATTTCTACCTTTTTGTTCTAAACTAAAGTTGCTAATCAGCAACCTCTGCAATTCAAGACCTGTGCTTTAATTTCATTTGGACAGACACCAGCACTATATTTGAAACAGTGATAAAAACACCATGAAGTTTGAGAATCCCGAGATGTGACTTGCAAAGTTATAAATGAAACAAGTTAATATTCTCAAAATGTTCCCCCAAAAAAGCAGCAGATAAGTACCTTCAATCTAGTTTTTATCCTCAGCTTCTGTTAAAAATTTCGGTATAGTCAACAGTCAGTCATGCTGAAACAAGTCAATGCCAGTTATATTTTGAGATACAGTGAGGGACTTACGTTCATAAAACCACACAGGGTTAAACAATTCTTCTTCAGAGGAAAGCAGATATTCCTAAAGGTCACATTCCATCTCTTCAGACCATTTAAGGCTCCTGAAATGCCACTCTGAAGTAAAATAACCTCTCCAGTAGAGTCATTCTGTTAGAGAGCCAGCTGAAATCAGTACTGAGATAAATGGGAGTGCAGAAAATTGATTTTACACTTGTACTGTAAGTGTGGTCAAATGTTGTAGGCCAGTACCTCAAACACAATTCTGAAGTACTGCTGTGCCTCAAAAACAATAACACAGAAGATAAAGTTAAATAAACATTAATATACCCTCGTTTTTTTGCTAGCCTTATATTAGAATGTTCACCTTGACGTTTTATTTGCTATGTGACATAGCCTTAATTTTCTTTGTACTTACTTCTCTTTTTCGATAATACTTATAAAGAAACTGACCTTTTTCCTTCATCAATCACTTCTTCTCATTCAAGTCTCTCTTATTGCAAACCAGCTCCTGCAGTTTGACAAGTAAATATATGCATATTTGCCTTCATGCAAGACTGAAAAATCCTTAAAAGACAGTTTAAATGAAGTAAGATTTTGTGCTACTTTAATTATTTTTCAACAGGATTGCTTTACCATTGAAAGACCGTTGAGATTAAATAAAAGCTATAGAACAGATAGAATGTGATTGTAGCAGACCTGTTAGCAGTTCTGTCTGAGCTTCTGGCTGCTAGCCTGCTTTTTGTCTCCTCTCTAATTTCAATTTTAGACACTTCTGATTAGAGAAATCTCATGTCTTTTTTGGCTCCTTGCCTTAGCTCTTATTAGTAAAACTACAGTATTATCCAACTGGGACCAGTCATATCTTTTCAGGTGTTTCAGACTTCCTCATGGTTGAATAACAGCAAGAACAATTAATGTAATATTCTATTACTTTCTCTTCCCTGCAGTGTTAAATAGTCTTCAGGTTATGTAGGCAGCAGGGTGATGACATTTTTGAGAAGCCCTGGTGCATTCTTGACAGGTTAAAAAGAAATCATTTGGCCTTCTTTTCATACCTAGAAATTAAGAGGACCCGTAACAACCCTAGCATTATTCAACATACATCTTAGGATGTAGTGTTAATGACAGTAGTCAAGTAAGTCCTTTTAATAAACCAAAATAATAAGTAAAAGTAAATAAAATAAATAATAAATATCTACTCAGGCTAAACTGATAATTAGGACCATCTGTATGGCATCTCTTACTTAACTTGATTCTTGGTGCATATTTGTTGCACTGACCACGTGGCTGCCCGGAGGCCTTGGCAGGCGACTTGTGTCGGTGTCCCAGTCGGGAACCACTCCATGCCAAGTTGTGTGGAGCAGGTCCCTTCAGGAGCTCACTGCCCTCAGCTCTCAGTTCTTTAGGGTCTAGGCTGCAGTCAAAGATGTTTCTATGGCAACAGGCGGAGATAAAGAAGAGAGAAGGACCTTTTCTTGTCACAGTATCCAGTTTATTGACTGAAGGGGGCAACAAGCGGAGAGGCCAGGAGAAAGGATTGACAAGGGGTTTTTATACTAGGGAAATTCAGGGGTGGATCCAGGGAATAAACCAATATGGAAATGATAAGGGATGACAGGTAACCAATAATACACAGTAAGGGGAGGAACTTAAATACATTAACCAATGATAGGGGTAATAGAGGTGAATTTTCCTGAACATATTAACATATTCAATACCATTAATAAATAATCATGAACACTTTAACCAATGAGGAATATAGAACCAAAGATCTCTCTAGAAACAGGGTGGAGATGTCTGGGAGAATGACAGTTGAGGGGCAGAGCCTTCACACATCAGAAATGCCCTTAAGACCACTGTTGTGGGCAGGGAAACCTACCCACTTAATGTCACCAGGTCTACCAACAGTCTTATGCACTGCAACACATATTTTCTTCCAATAAGCAGGAGGTCAAAAGAGAATGTGGTATTTCTTGTCTTCTAGTTCTCTGGCAATGTTGAGAATTTTGTTTTGGTCTTTTATTCTTGAGTATAAAAGGAAAATTATGAAACCTCTAATTTTTCCATAATGAGCAAAACATAATTTCTCTGTTCCCAGTCTATTATTAATGTTACTTTGTTTCCCCAAACCATTATTTTTGTCATTCTGTAAACATTACTTCTGTACTTTTTGTACTTGTTATTACTTATTGTACTAGCTAAAATTAATAGATCTCTATTGTAAAAGCAAAAAATGATTTAATGTAAAAAACATATAAATTCTTTATTTCACATGAGGATACATTTGGGTAGAGTTTCAAATTGGGTACAGTTTCAAATTCCTAAAAGCAATCACAATTCCAAAGAAAGATAGTTGTCACCCAAAGAGAATTAATGAGAATTAAAGTCCTTTCCAAAACTGCTTCAGCAACTATCATGTATGATCATATTCAGTGAAAAGTGATTTCATGCACTACTGTGAACAGATTTACTCAGTAGTTCACACCAGCCAAACCAAAAACATCACTAAAAAGTGAGGATATTTGCTTCTTTCTCTTTTATCTGCCTAGCCCAAAGTGTTTTGAGTTGAAGGACTCGTCCCTAGGCTCTGGTAGCTGTAAATGAGTCCAGAAAATCCAGAAATATCTGTGCTCTTTCACCTTATTTGTAACAGTGCTGTTTCAGTCAATCCTAGGTGAGAGCCATTTAAAAATACCAAATAGAACTCCTGAGATACAATCAAAACTGCTGTTCCACCCCAGTCCAGCCGGGGATATTATTATTGACTACTTATAAGAAGTATAAATCAATACAAATATCAATGTTTAATGTTTCTTTCAATGAATGTAGTTCGTTCACTGTGGAACTAGTACATGTGAAAACCTGGAAGAAAGGATTATTGGAAAACTTTGGGATACTGAATAAAATAATAATATTTTAGCTATTGGCCTATTGCCATCTTCCCTTCTGAATTTTCAGAGTTCCTTAGCTTGTTATCATTCCTGAAGAAAGCTTACAACTTCCTCCTTTTATATCCAAAATGCACGGGCCTTCTAGTACTACAGGAGAAATAGTAACAATGGTTGAGATGTTATTGTCATAGTGCTGGTCTTCATATCTTTCTCCCAGACAGTATTTTTGCCAGTCCTACAAAAACAAAACAAAACAAAACAACCTAAAAAGACAGAAACAGAAAAAAAAACCCCAAGAAACCAACCAATACCCCCCCCCCCCCAAAACAAGCGAAAAACCCCAAACCAAACCAAACAAAAAAACCTAAAACCAACCAACCAACCAAAAAGCTTGGCATAAAAAAAAAAAAAAAAGTTTAGCATTTTTTTAGTTTCTTCATAAACATCTTTCTGGTTTGTTGACCTAAAATTATAACAGGATAAAATCCTGCTGAATCCTGAGTCCTGGTGAAGTTTGCAGGGGATACTTGCTAGGAGTGATTCTGTTTTCCTCAGGCCTATCACTGTTTGAAGACAAGGATTACATTGAGTCTGGTCTCAGTCTGCACTATTTGTTCACTCTTAGTTTTAAGGGAGATTCTCTGACTCAGCATTTATAATCATGAAATGTCTTTAGTGATAATTGCTATTTTTTTTTAGTGATGAGCAGGACACCTTAATACAAATAATTAGATTTAGAAACACAGTTAAAATTAATTAACATATGCATTACCAGTAAGGTACAATATTCTCATGCTCTGTCTTGCTTATTTTGTTCTGATTTTAGTTTTGTACAAGAATTCCTGACAAATTACAGCTGTTTAGATGAAGTTCATGTCTCATAGATAAATGTGGAAGCTAAGCAGAAGTCTTACTGATTGGTGTCTACTGAAGCCTCAGTTTGTTAAACTCAGATTAGAGGGCATTCCAATGGAACAGTAAACAATGGCCACTTTACATCTCTTTCTGAGTCTGCATCACCCACATTGTTTCATTTATCAGTAATGGCTCTGCACTTTTATTTGTAGTAATATTACACTATGTGATATCACATCACAATCAAGGCTGTTTCTCTCTGAAAACACCCAAAATAAAATGTGATTAAATATGTATGCTGGCCTGTGCAATTACTGTATTGTAACATCAGCCTAAAAAAATCCCCATGAAATAATGACCTGTTAATTCAGGTCTAGAGCACATGAAAACGAAAAGCTCTGAGAAAAGAGATAATCTTTTAACATCCAGCAGGGAAAAAGAATAGCTATAAAAGGTGGCACCAGCTCAGCCATTTATTTATTCATAGATGCTAACCAAATAAGCTAGAACTGTCACAGCAGGCTTTTCTTGTACATTTACCATACTCTTCTTTAGTAAGTTTCCTATAAGGTAAATATAAATCAGAATCATATTAGATTGCTTATAGAACAAGAAAGGTAACAGCAATGAGACTACACCCAGATCCTGGTGTTGATTCTAAGAGACCTTACTTTAGGATTGTGGCCAAATGTCCCACATAATTAATTTAGAAATAGGTTCACACAAAAACACAGAGAAAAGAGCTGCAGCCTTTGAGAAAGTTCAAATGAAACTATTGATCTAAAATAAATTAAATTCTATAGCACAGTGTTCAGTGTAAGACTGATCCAGTACAGACAGCATTTCTTTTTCTCATGGTTTTGTTTTGTTTTGTTTGTTTTTTTGTAGTGAATAATGGAACTCAATCTCTGCTTCTGTTTCAAAATCATGTGAACATAAAGATACAGGCTTTGATCACTTGAAAGCTGTTATTGGGATAGAAATGTCTTCTTGTTGCTGGGATTTTTTGGTTTTTGTTTTCATATAGACAAACACAGATTTTAAATACACTTTGTCAGACTTAAATCTGTGAAATTTTGCAGCCTGCTGTTTCTTTAACATATCCTCAACTCTGTGGAAAGGATTCCCTGGTTATTTTGATATATGCCAAACCATGATATGGATTTTTGAAAAAGGGTGAAGGGAAAGTAGTCTCTGATTCTGGGAAAGCCCATTCTTTTAACTGAAGGTTGATACAACCTGTATCCTGCATCTAATGATAACTTTTATGTCTGGCTCATGGAGATACTTCCTAAGAGCTATTTTTTTTTTTTTTTTTTTTTTTGAGGTATATTAGATTACAGCAAGTGGCATTTATTTCTCATTCAAGGCATAATAATCACCTGTAGATTCCTTGTAAGACAGCATTTGTGCCATTTTCTGCAAATTTACTACCCTGACTGATAAGACATGATATGTCTAAGGTCTGTGAATATGGATGGTGTGCTGTTTCTTTTCGGTTTTTTCTCTCTGCAATGAATCAGTCAGCATCAGCAATTGGCACAATGAAAGAATATTTTAAATGCATACATCAGCATACTCTGATCTTTGCTGTTGTGAGATAAAGTATAGGCACGTACTTGGGCTTTTTCTATTACAAACATTTACATTGTTACCTACAAAGCATGACTGTCAATCTGTTTTAAATATTCTGCTTGTAAATAAGCAGAGCACAATCTTGCTGTGAATCCCAAAACTGTGTGAGAATGCATGCAAAGTAGCACACAAATTCACATCAGAACTGTGAAATGGTGTTTTAAATTGTATTTCCCAATACACCTTTTCTGTTCCTAGACAAATGAAAGTGCTAAAATTTTGAATGTGTTTGCTTTTTTTGCTCATGTTGAAGTCCTAGAAGTGTACATAGAGCTTTCTGAAAGACTGGAAGATGTGGCTCTTCACTATAAGAGAAAGAAACTGCAAGAAACAAAGAATTGTTTCCTGAACTGAGGACAGCTATAGAGAAAAATAGTAAGATGTAAGTACATCCCATGATCTCATTTCAGTACAGGCTATATATTAGATCAACTTTATCTCCATATGTTCTCAGAATATTTTTCTCGTTTACACATAAATTACTTTAATTTTCTTTATCTGCTGCTCAAAGAAGGTTCACCTACAAATACTTTAGAATTCAACAGCTTAACCTCCTATGTGAAGAGTAATTAGAAGTCATTCAAAACTGGTAAGAGACACATACTTCTCTCACTTCAGCTCTTCTATTTTAATAGTCAAAGATAAATTACAATTGGCAAGTAACAAATTCAAGGAGTCAGTGTTCAAAAGCTCTTGTAATCCAATGGTAAACTGAGATCACTGCAAAGAATTCTAGATTGTCTTAATCAGATATCTGAGACTGCATTACATCACAGCCTATTACTAATATATTTGCAAGCATTAGTTTGAATAGTTAATGAAATATTTAGCATTTTTATTCAGAAACTCCTTAACATTGAAAGGCTTTCCCTTTATTAAGAAGCATTTGTTTCATGAGATCATCTTCATTAACCAACTATATAACAAATATTTCAGGAAGTTAAGTAGAAGACAATACCTAAGAAAGCACATTTATAGAGAGAAGTATAGGCCTTTTAAAAAGCATTTGATGCATAATATTAAGTAATCAGATTTTTCTATAAACACTCATTATTGGTTTAGTATCTTTTTGACACATCTTTATTCTTAGAAATGCAATCTTCTGAATCTGAAAATCTGAAAACATTATCCAAAATCTGCATATTTTTACTCAAAACATCTGATTTTTGCACATATTCAAAATCAGATTGCATATTTTTTCCTTCAGTCATCTTTTCCATTCTGTCCTATACAGTCAGGATGATTAAAAGAGGATGAGTGTAATTCTGTTCACAAATCAGAACTGTGAAAATTAATTACTGAATGGGGAAATATTGCTGGGTTAGTACTCTGAGGATACTAAGAGTTGCTCACTGTTGGTAGGCATAACAATTGAAGATAATTTTAGGGATGAATTATATAGAGCTGCAACATAAGAAAGTACACTCCAGTTCAGATCCAGGATCTGTCCAGTTCAGCATCCCAATGGTAGTCTTGTAGAACCTGGGGAGAAATAAGAAGACATCAAACATACATGACAGCTTCTCTCTGTTCGCAGCACACAGGATTTCCTGAGTCCTGAGAGATTAGAGTGTTAAGTAACTTTTAAAATTCCTGTCTTCCAAATACTGGTCCAGTTCTCCTCTTGATCCATAATATCACTTGACTTTGTTTCACCCCTGGCTAAGTTAACTATGACTATTTTTTTTTTCCTATCCTATGGGATATGCATCCTTCTTTGCATGTAAGAAAATAATTCAGTTTGATAATTTTTATTTCCTTCTGGACATTTCCTAGCGTTGGAAATTGAACACCTGTTGGTAGAATTAAAAAGAAAAAAAAAAAAAATTAGCATAGTTGAAATTAAAACTGTGGTGAAGCATGTGAAGGGTGGCTAGAAGCCCTTATCTGTGCAGTGCACTGGGAGAAAGATGAAACAATTTGGGCCTGCTCCTGAATGGTTTTTGTGGTGTACTGCCAAAGAGAAGTCCATCTACTGCTTTCTTTATCTTGGGCTTTACTGACAAGGTTTCCTTTCAGGCCTCCCAAGTCTGTGCATCTAGGTGCAGAATTTGAGGAATACATACTACTTGCAGTGGTGATGAAGGTGTCAGGGATTACAGTTGCATGCATAGAAGTCCCTGGGATCAAACTGCGTAGCCTGGAGTGGGCTGGTAGAGCTGGCTGATGTCATTGTGAGGCTCCTCTTATAACTTTGAAGGGTCATGAACATTCAGAGACCTCCCAAATGTTTGGAAAAGCAAGTTTCATGTCATCCTTCAAGGAAGGCAAAGAGGAAGATGAAGGGGACACAAGGCGGCTCAGCCAAACCCTAGTAGTGTAGAAAGTTGCTGAATCACACAGCCTGACAGATGTGAGGCTGCAACAGTTCTGTGTCACCAGTAGGTTTATGTCCAGCTAGTAGCAAGGCTGAGTATGCATCCTCCAAAAGCGTGTACATACCCACATCCAACACATGCACACAGCAGCCATGCAGCATAACACAGCCTGAACATTACCTTCACCAGCACACATAAATAAATGCACACAGCACTCACACGAGCATGAACACCATGGAAGGCCTGATCCCTGTACTCCACTCTGATGGATTAGCATTGAAGTAAGTAGTGAAATATATAGACAGCTGCTATGCATTACTTCAGTAGATGCCCTTGAAGACTTCAGGTATACTGATTCCTATGTCTCCCAGTCTCCTCTGGGACCTATGATACCCTGGAGATTGTAGTCCCACTCTAATTGCTGGTAGTCAGACATCAGATCGTTTCACACAAACTTACACAGTTGAGATCACTCCAGCAGCTGATCTGAGATACCCACTAGATAGATGGGTAACTCCTAGATCCATGGTCTCCCCTAGTTGCTGGTACTTGGATTTACAAGCCACTGAGCTTTGTATTTCCACTTCAGTTGCTTGTAGTCAGGCCGCTTAATTTTTTTCCCATTCAGGTAGAAGTTTGCTACCATTCACGTTTACTCACTTGGAATACGGAGTACAATCAGAGAAAATAGAAATGTGGTTTAATGGAAATATGATAAATGCATGGTTTAGACAGAAAAGCATACTGACAAGCAGCCTATTCATCCTTGACTAACCCCTATACCACGCTTTTTTCCCTGCTTGTTCCTTCTCAGTCCTCTTGATCCCTCCCTTACCCACCTTTGGGAAACTTCACAGAAGGAGACTTCCACGTCACCAAAGTCTCCTTAAAATATGCCAGAATCAGTTTTACACAATCTGAAAATACCCTTCTCCCTTCATGTCATCGAAAATCCTAGACCCATTTAAACAATTTCCCCTGTGATGAGGTTTTTTATGTAGTCTGCTCTAATGCTATGTGTTATGAGTCCCTAAAAGTTTCCCACATTATTTAACTCTGAAAACAGTGATCAATGATTCAAAGTCCGACTGACAGCTGTTCATGAGGGTTCCTCAAAGGATGGTACCAGGTCACTAATATCTAACACATTCAGTAGTGATGTGGATCATGGGAGGGAATTCAGGATGTCCACAGGCATACCACACTGAGGGCAGCCACTGATTCTCTGGAAGGAAAGGCTGTCAGATGGCCCTTGACAAGATGGAGGAATGGGCTTTCAGGAACTGTACAAGGTTCAGCAAGGACAAATACCACAGAGCCCAGTGCCAGGGATAAAATAAATCCCTTACAGTAACACATGCTAATTACATGTTCTTCCCCCGTCTTTTCTGGTGCTTTAGGATATCCTGTTGACTTCGGAACAGCTCATGCCATGCTCCCTTGGCATCTGCTATACACAATCACAACAGCAGAGAAAAGGGTACCAAAACCTGGTGACAGGGAGGACAAAGTCTGGCAGAGAACCTGGCCCTTCCTTTCCTCTAAAGGACTAAATATTTTTAGAGAAAAAATTTTAGAGAAAAATGTATCTTCTTAGTAGGAATGCTATTTCTCAATGACAGATGTATTAGGTTTCTTGCGTCCTTGTTCATTTTGTGAAGGAAAAGGTTCCTCAAACCATAAACTATTATTCTGGAAGGAAATATAGAGCTGTGCCATAGCATGGATGATTGAATGAGTTAATGTTATGTTCTGTGCTTTAAAGATGCTCGCAAAAGAAGACCTGATATAGAAATCTATGTTTTATTCTGATTTTTAATTTATTGATAATAGAGCTTTGCTTGAGTGTTTGATTTGATAAATTAGTTTTAACAAAATGTAAATTGCAAATAGATTTCTTACAGTCAAAATAGAATTTCTGGTCCAGATCAAACCCCTTGTAGATCTTGATGAAAACAGCCAGTAAGATGATGCATGTGTAAGATACAGATCTGGGCTTCTGCTTACGTTGATGTTAGTCACTGCACTAAGCAGTGGGAAGGTTTCTAAAGCTGAATCTGTGCTCTGTCTAGTTTAGTTTGGCAACTTCAGTTTTTTGCCACGACATCTTTTGCAGGGTATAATGCTGAGGTTTAGAATAGGCCTCCTTTAGCTTTACTTGCTGTTAAGTTTCTTCTTTTTAGGAGCAAAAAGAAAGATTAAACTTTTGAAGGCAAGGAAATACAAGAAGCAGTTGAGACTAAGTTATGACTATAAAATGAAACAACATAAAATCCAGTACAAGCTGAGACAATTCTTTACAAAAACATATTGTTCTAATAGTCCCCGCAAAAATAAAAAAAAAACCTAAACCACAACCGCTTCACTGTTTGAAGAATTCAGTATGGTTTCCCAATATTTTGTTCTAGTTGTACATCAGTGTATGTCTGTCACCGCTTGTGTCCCATCAATTCGGTGATGATGTACTTCTGCAACACAGGGTAATTTGGAGTGATTTGGTGTATTACCTCAACTACCACTGAGGGACAGAGTATTATGTTCTACTGCAGAGAGGTACAATGTTTGACAAGATTGTCAGCATTTTCTATTAGAAATGTCATGTTGATATAGTGCAGAGAAGAGCATTTCCTAGCAAGGTATTTGCAATTTGAAGTCCCATTAAAAAGGAACAACTTGGTTTGCAAAGTTTAGTAAGGAAGAGGAGTTCTGAAAAAACATTGAGTTTTATCTTAAAAATTTGAAAATATACATTCTTTTCTGTTCAAACTGGTGGAAAAGTTTTGCAAAAAATTATAGGGTACATGAAAGTATTTTTCATAACTTACCCAGACTGTGCATAAGAATGGATGGATGCACAGGAAAGTTGGAAAGAAAATACAGAATTTCTCGGACATGAAGTCTAGTATCAGCACATTCCCCTAGGGTGTGAATATGGTTAAATGAACAACTGGAAAACAGTGTACTTAGTCCTGCTCACATTGATTGTCAGGCCTGAGTCAACAGAGAGAGCTGAACTTGGTGCAACTTACTAAAGAGTATGGTGCAGACTTCCAAAATAATACCATAGAATTAGGGTAAGCTCTTGGCTTGCTCCTCTCTGGCACGCAATTATATAACCAAATAGCCACAAAGAAGCCATTTGTTTTATGTCCCTAATGTTATTTATAATTCAGAAAGTGATACAGGCAAACATATCCTTAGCAACAACTCTAGGGATGAGGAAAATTTGGTAACAGTAGATCTGGCCTTTAACTTAGTATCAGAGAAAGCTGTATGGTAACTTGTGGACTTATTTTAAAGTGCCTGCTTAAGAAAAAAAACTGATTGGCTGAAGTATGTCTTTTACTAGTTTAGTGCATATTTCAGCCTTATTTGTATTATGACATAGCTTTGAAGCTACACTGAATTTGTGCTAGGTGCTGTTATATAGCATGGAGTAAAGATAATGGATGTCATGAGGAAACTTTTGAGGAATGGAGTGCTGAGTGACAGATACCCCATAAAGCTGACTCTCATGGGATATTGACTGACCTATTCTGTTCATCTTGTATCATTTAATTCTTTAGCTATTTCTAAGACAGAAATATCCTATAAAGCTTCTTTGAGAAAAGGTTGTTAATTAAGTCTGTTGATAATTTTACTTGAGTTATAGGCTGATTTTCAGCTTCTACAGATAGGCATAAATTCACTGAAACAGGCTGATGATTTTGCCTTACATGTCTATGGTAATTCTGCAATAAAGAATCATAGAATGGCCTGGGTTGTAAGAGACCTTAAAGACAATATAGATCCAAGCCCACTGCCATGCACAGGGACACCTTTCACTAGATCACTATGCTCAGAGCTCCATCCAGCCTGGCCTTGAACACTTCCAGGGATGGGACAGCCACAACTTCTCTAAAGAACCTGTTCCAGTGCTTCATACCCTCACAGTAAAAAATTTTTTCTTAATATCTAACCTAAATCTACTCTCTCTCAGTTTGAAGCCATCCCCCTTGTCCTGTCACTGCATGTTCTTGTAAATGGTCTCTCTCCATCTTTGTTGTAGGCTCGCTTCAGGTGAGGGAAGGTAATAGTAGGAAAGTGCTCAGAAGATCAGCTTAATTGATTTTAGTGGGAACACTTGACACATTCAAGCAATATGTGATTTTAATAGATAAGATTTGAATACATAAAGGGGCTTAGGTGTCACACTACCAATATTGTAGCACTTTTTGAGCATCACTACAAAGTACTTAGAGTAGCAAATACAACAGAAGCATTAGTACCACAACATACTGATTTAGATGCTTTCCAACAGAAAGACCTGAAGATATGTCTGTGACATAAGCAAATTCACCACCAAGTAATCCCAAAACCAAGAAGATGCAGCATGTTCAGATCTACAGAATTGGACAATAGCAAACAAATATTGAGCAATGATGAATTAAAGTAAATAGAAGTATAAAGAGAAAATGATCAGCAATTGATTTGTTCTCAGCAAGGCTAAAAACCCCCCAAATCCATCCTACTTTTTCTTTAAAGAGGAAAATTGAAATGAGAGTGACTGGATATAGAGGAATGCTGCAGTTTCCCAAGGTCAGCAGTATTAAAAAACTCGCCTAGAACTGTATCTCCATAAAAGGAAGAAAAATTCTTTTATTGTAGACTTTCAGTACCATAAAGTTCTTAAAGAGACTATTAGAAGTGAGTAAAGATTCTACAAATGGAAAAAAGTAATAATCATCAAGAAAATTACATCTTGAAGGTCAAAACTTGCCCAATTGACAAAAGTGAGAGTTCAGCATTGCAAGAGTGAGTAAAGAAATATTAAAAGATATTGCAATCATATAAATTTAATTAGTCCAAAGAAAGACAACAATGCTCTAATAATTATGCTGTTGAGATAAAAGGGAATTTAAGGGTGGTTCTCAGCTAGGTATATATTTGTCTCAATATTGGTAAAAACAAGATACTAATCAAAACAATATCTTACTTTAATAGAAAAAGTGAATGATTGCATGGAAATAACTCAATTCAAAATAGTTTTTAAAAATTTAAACTGTTTAGTGTGTTGTAGTTATGATAAATAAGCCAAATCTCGACATATTTTAAACAATTTACAGAGTAATTTATGTGTCTATTAGGAAAGAAATATAAAAAAGTGAAGTTAATGTATGAGTAGGAAACAGTGAATACACTTTATTTTTAAAAATAGATTGAAAAAAATGGAAATTAAAGACTTTTTTTTTCTCAAATATTAATTGTTTTAGGTAACATTTTCTGTTAAAATAAAGGAGGAAATGAAAGCTGGAATAAAATGTGATATTGTACGCATACAGTTCAGAGATTAAACCAATCTAGTTCTACCTAAACTAAAATAGATCTAATTTATGATAGAGGTGATTTCTAAGTAAAGGAAACTAGCCAATCACTTTTTTTTTCTTTTTTACTTCAGCAAATATAAATGCATTTATAAGGACTCTCATACAAGAAATAGAAGTGTACTAATCAAATTTGATTTAAGCAAGACAATAGAATGAAATGGCCTAAAGTCAGGGTATTGTCCTCTGAAAACATGAAGTAGCAAACCTTGATTGGTAATTAGGCACAGAGTGTCAGATTCAGCAGTACAAGAATGCTGTGAAAAAGGCAGATGCAATACTGCAAAATGATCAGGTGTGATACTCCTACTAGAAAAGTATTATTTCTAACATGCTGAAAAAGTATAATATTCATGTTCGTATTAAGCAAGATTAATTCAAACTGGAGAAGGTTTACAAAATGACTGAGGTGTCAGAGGGATTATCTATAAATATAAAATTTATATATATATTGTTTTTATACATAGATATACACACTCAAAGAAAGGAGGAAAGGTCAGCTTATTTAACTTAGCAAACTAGGAGTGGAGGGAAAATACCTGCTTTCAGTTAATGCATCAAGGCAGTATGAGGCACGCAAAAAATGATGCAAACTAAAGGATAATGTTGCCATGAGAACACATAATTTTAATTAGTCTAAAATACATGTAGGATGGCTATTAGAAAAAAACAAAAAACAACAACTGCCCAAATTACCGATGAAGTTGTAACAACCTGGAATATTTAAATGTAAGGGGGTTACTGAGGTTCCTGTATTCTGGGTTCACACATGGGAGAAATACCAAGCAGATATTCTAAAGAGGTCAAAATTACATAAATATTTACTGGCAATATATAGATAAACAAGGAACCTTTGCAAAGGATATTAATACTACTCAACATAAAACACTTATCATAGCAATAACTTAGTCCATTTAACTCAACAACCTTTCAACCTGTTCAAGGTTTTGTTACAAAAAAGTTCCATGAAAAAAGATTTAGAAGGAGAAGAGAGAGTCAGAAGGACAGAAAAAGCATGGGAAAACAGACATATAGCTACCAACTCCTGGGTTCCAGGGTGGACTACAAACAGAGGCAGAGTCAGACACATGGTCACCTTGTGGTCAGCCTTTTAAACCCCAGGGTCTTCATGGCCTTCCCCCCAGGTGGAACTTCCAGTCAGTCGGCCACTCAGGAGCTGAGTTAGGCAAGTCTGGGGCAGCCCAGTTGCTACAACCTTCCATATTTTGAGAAAAATAAGGTGGACAACTTCTACCCTAGATTGAAAACATGAGCAGTACACAGGCAAACCTGTGTATGAGGTTTTGTTCACCAAAGGATAAGCCAAACAAATTTAGCTAAGTGGTCTTCTCTAGTAATAGACAACCAGAAGACTTACCAAGCCTTCACACACTCTTTTCTTAAGATTAAGGCGAATTGCATCAACAAGGAAAAATTGTATCCTTCAGCCATTTCTTCAGAAAGAAACTTAGGTATTTTTCATTGATCCTCTCTATTTAAAACAAAACTGAAGAGAGGAAGTTTGAGACTATTGTCTGGTGAGGAAATACAGGTCTTGACATCCTACATAATTATTACTTTTGATTTGAGCAGGAGATTATCTCAACAAAACCTATTAAAAAAAGTTGGCATGTCTTTGAAGTGATCATATAATTCATCTTTTCAGCTAATCCAAATTGCTCCTTGTCTCCTCTTTATTGCAGAATATGGAGAGTTCAGTGAAGAGTTCACCAGAAGAAGAATAGGAGAGCGGTGAGGGTGTTTTTGGATTTCATCACAGAGATTAAGCAGTTATCAGGGCACTGCTGGAGCAACTGCTGAAAATATGGCTTTCAATCTTCAGGTGCTATGCTGTGGGACAGCTGGGCTGAGGATTCTGTTAAGTATTTTCTCTAATGAAGTAAATCACTTACACAGTGTTCCTGGGTGCTCTTTTTGTGGAAAGCAGTTATTTCAGAGGCTAGATTTTGAGTGAGGATTTTTCCCTGGAACGTTTGAAGATCAGTGATCTACAGTGAGGAATAGGAGAGTTTTAAGTGAATGAGTTACACTTGTAACTTTTGACCCCCCACTGAAGTGGGAGTCTCCTAGGGCATTCACCAGTGCCAGCAGAGGAGAGATTTGCACTTACCCTCTACTTTCTCACTGTGAGTTTCACATTCAAAAATCTCTTCTGATTACATATGAGCCAACTATGAGTTGCTTTTTCAACATTGCAATGTACTTGAGAAATTAAAAGAAGTTTTTTAAACTCTTCCTATCTCATTCATATATACAAGAAAGTCAATGAAAGACTCAAATGCAGGATGCATTCACCTGAAAGTAGCTCATCCAAAGAAAATATAAATATACATGACTGTCATAGTCTGCCTTTTATACTTAATTTCACCCAAATGTTTTCAAAATGGGAAACTGGTCAGATTGTGATGTGATTAGAAATATACTGATACTCAGCTTAGTTGCTATTCAGAATAGAAGGTGGGCAGCATGAAAAGTAGATGGATGCATGATCTTATACAGTGGAATTCAAGTACAAATGATCATTGGAGAAACACAGTATAAAATTATTAGTCTGACTTTATTACTGATTTACTTTGAAAGCACTCACTGAATATATTCCGATCCTTCCTTGTCTTTAAATAACTGCAAAGGTATTCCTAAGTTCTTTGTTTGGTTTTTTCCTTTTGTGTCTGGAGAACAATACGTAGTTTCATACACATCTATAAAAAAAAATACTTAACACCACATTGGGCTTCTATGCGTATTTTCAGCTTTGTAATATTCACTCCTAAAATGCTTATGTAGAGGAGAAGACAGAATGAAAAAAAATCTTATGCTCACATTTCCCATCTCAATACTAGGTAAGGTTAGATGTGACTCCAGATTGGTTTGCTTCACAAGTGCAGTAAATGCAAGATTTTATCTTATGCTATCTTCTCACATATAATCATCAGCCCAACTAGGATACTCTTAAAAGTACTACTCCCTAAAAATTTAGAGTTTGGATAATCTGCATCCCTAGATAAAGAGAAGTGAAAGGGGACTGTCTAAGAGTGTTCTATATGTCTAAGACTAGATATGTTCTGCAGTTATTGATAGCAGTTCTGTAGTTCAGTTTACCAACTCCTACCTGTGGTTTTCTTTACTTTTTTTTATGATCTTGATTATAGAACTCCACTTTTGAATACACATTTTACTGCTTTCTATTTTCCATGTGTTTTGGAGAGGTGGAAGGGGAGAGCTGACTATGAAATAATTTAATGCACATATATCCTGGTCATTAGAGACCCCTTCTAAGATTGTGTTTGTACAGATCTGGCTGATACTCCTTAGTTCACAGAGAGTAGAGAAAACTTTCCTTTAAACATGCTATTGGGACAAAGAGGATACAAATTTGCCACAATATTGATAGTTTTTTTCTATTTGATTGCAAAAAATATGTTAGCATCCAGGTTATACTAAAACTATACTTTCACGATTTAGAATAATGAGTGTTTATGGGACAGAGAGCACTTGAAAAATATCTTTCAGAAGTTTTCCATAACCATCACCTCACTTTTGCTTATTATATTTAAGATTTGATTAATGTCTGCTACCACTTCTTTACTGTTGAAGGTATATTAAAATGAGGATGAGTAGCAATATCTAATGTTAGAGCTGCATGATTTTCTCATAAAGATCTTTTCAACTGTAATTTTTCATCAGACTTTAATAATTGAAATTAAACTTTCCCTGTTGATCGGTCCCAATTTACATGAAATGTGATAACACTATTAATTATTATAAGACAAGACCCTGGTCAGCACAGTAGTAAACAGCCCACAACGAAATATGAAAATCTAAGCTGCTAAACCTAAGAGGGTTCTGTTCTTAGTGAGTCTAGTCCAACCACTCAGAACGTCTGATAATCACAGCAAAAATGATCATTTTCCAGTGCAAGGCTGAAGGGATTAAGCAAGACTTAAGGCTGACACTCTAAGGAATTCTGAGTTAGGACTGACCCCAGAGCTGAAGTCTGCCTCATGTGTGGTCTTCAAGACTATCCTGTTAGGACAAAACCAAAAAAAGAAGCCACTGATTCAGTGCAAAGACAATTCAATGCATTTATGAGCGTATGTGGTCAGTCCATTATTACTGGGATGGCTAAGGCAGTAAGATTGGCAGACATTAGGTCTGTGATAAGCAGGGTAAGTCTGACTCATTCCCGTAATACTGGCTTCTTCAATATTCCTCTGCTGTGAGCACTTGCACCATGAGTGGAACTGGCCAAAAACCATTCAGGCCTCCTCAATCTGTGAAGGGACAATGTGGTATCATGTTGCTGTTGTCCCGGGAATGGCGGACAAACGACATAGACTTTGTTCAGGAAGAATGGAATTATTTAATTATTTTACAAACTGGTTTATATCTCTTAGTTCGCTTGAGTGGCCTGGGGCCATTGGTCATTGACCATCTACCTCTCAGACATGATTGGTGAAACCCTACAACACCCATTTGAAAACATTCTTCATCAGTATCATAACAATGCTGAATAACAACCTTGTTCCTGTAGATAGTTTACAGAAACTAGCTATTTATGAACAGCAACCGTGTGAAAGCAAGGACTTTCACACAGACACCAGCAGAATGCTGGAAAATATCTCTGCAAGCAGCTATCAGCGTCCACAGTATCATCATGTAGAAGAGCTTCTGCTTGCTTCCTTTTAAAATTATTTAACACCGCAGAAGCTACCATAGAAATAGCTATTTGCCCTGCTTTATAAAGCATTGCTGTGGTTGCAAAATCAGGCATTGTAAAGTCACAAAATTACATATTACCCTTTAACTTCAGTTCCAAATTCTCTAATAAATGCATAGACACTTTGATTCTATGGGCCACTTAGGTCATCTTCCATAGGAGCCCATGCTTTATTCAGAGCATTATCTGGACCTGCTGGGGGTGTGAATTGGGAGTGCTTTCCATATGATCTAATTTTTAATGCTGTTTGAGATGTGAAAAAACAGATACTTGGATTTTTTCTGTGCTGTATAGATCCAGTTTGGTGCTATCATAGAAGCAGCTAAGCACTGGTGTCTCTTTTTCTGATTTCTGTTGTTCTGAGTTCTGGCTGCTCTCAGATACAACTGAAATCTATGTGAATATTGTCTTGAATGTGCTAAGTGTTACTTTGTAATCAGTTGCTAAACCCTCAATCGTGTACTGTAAACAAACAGTCTCCCACTGTGTCACTGGTTCAGCTTGCTTTCTTTAATGTGGGGATAACAGTAACCTCTCACATCCCATTGCACTTTGTGAAGATAAATTAATGCTTGTGGAGCATCACCGAGCTGACTGCCAGAGAAAAGCCCGTGAGGAAATTAATAATTCTGTCTTCATTGCAGCCTCTGAATAGTGTGCAGTAGATAAGGCATAAGTCCACAAAATGAACAATGAGGATAAAACAAAACATTGAATAGTTGTTCTTTTTTAATTGATCACCATCCATTCTGTTCACTCAATGGGGTAGGGGTCCTGTGCAGAAAAAAATACTGTGTGTGATTATGTATTATAATGCATATACTCTAGGGAAAAGAACTAGGGCTGCAAAGACTGTTGAGTTCTCTCATTTTGTACTTTTAAGTATTTGATTTTGCCACTGCAACATCTATCACATGCTTTTATGGATTAATTTCTCATTTGGTGTCATCTACCCCTTCTTACCTGCACACAGTCAGTCCCTTGAACTCTGCTTCAAACAATAGCCCAATATATTGAAAATGTTTTTCTAGAGATGCTTTTTCCAACAGATGTTTCCCTTATTCCTTCCTTCACTTCTTCTGCTCTCAGGTCTCTTTGATTCTTTTGTGCTATTTATGCCTGTCATTGCTCTGGAAAGGGAAATAGCTTGACTTCTTTAGAAGCCCAAGTAATTCCAATACTTTTTAAAACACAATAACTTTGTGGTTTTATCAGTCTAAATTCAACTGTCATAGACATGTGTTACTGTAGTTGTCTTTTTGAGAGGAGAATCAAAAGTCAGGATCAATCAGACCCTTTACATAATTTAATACCTTTCAAACTTGTTCTTTTCCTAGCTGAATTGTTTCTTTCCTCCTTTTTTTTTTTTAATCTCTTTCAGAGCTGTATCTTATTTTTTCTTCCCTTGTCAATAGATGGTTCATTATAGTGAACTTTGGAGTCTGTTCATCTAATAACAGTGATTATATGTTTATTAGCATTTATTAAATGATGTGATCAATTACTCAAGTCTATGCCAAGATAGAAAAAAGAAACATGTATCAGGCTGTGTTAATTATTTTAGTATGTACTGGTTTATGTGTCTGGAGGAGAAACAATAAAATCCATTAATATTTTTTTAAATTAATCACTTCAGGAGGATTAAAATTCTCATATCCTACCTAACATAGTTCTTAGTAGAAACACATAAAATCTATTTGATACTGCTCCATTTTTCTTGTTTCTATTTTACATCTTCACTAGCTTACAGACCCTCAGAACAAACAGCTATCTACGTTTGACAGGAACTATGAGAGTTGTGACTCATCTTGGCCAGCATCTAAATTTTGGCAACCACCAATAACATCTGTTGCAAAGAAAGATGCAAGAAGCCTTTCCAAGGACAGCTCTGGAATAAATGAGGTCACTTTGAAGCCCGTCAACTGAGCATTGAAGGGCTGGTCCTTGAGCATTTTTCACAATTTGTGGAAAACTGAGTTCATGTGAACTTCATCCAGGAGGCAGGGTTTCACTTCTTTGGGAATTTGCAATTGTAATAAATTCTGAAAAAAAGAAAAATGTTGGCTCAAGCAGTTTTACAAATTTGACCCTCACAGGTAGATATATCAGGAAACTTCATAGTGTGAATGCATAAAACCAAAAATATTTATGCTGAAATAACCCTCAGGTTAGTTGTAAAAACAGGACACCAGCTGGTAGAGATGTGCTTCAAAGGACATTTGTGTATCATTTGTCAAAGTAATAGCAAACTCAGATTTTCATCAAATGCAGTATATTCAGAGAGTACAAATGTCTTGTCTTGGGAAAAGCTGTGGCTTGGATATGTTTCAATAATTTCAGTTGTTTTAACTCAACATTTAAAGATTCACTCAGTGAAATTTTAAATGACCACTGCATGTTTCTGCCTTAAAAATTAAGCACATAACCTCACATGCCTGTGTATATGGCCTCCTCTGCAGCAAGACCATGGATTTGTATGATTCACAAATTGGTATCTGAATTATCTACATTTTACCAATTAAAAACCAATCATTTTTCTTCCCAATTTTTTCATACTAACACATTTTATATCTTTCTTGGTAACGTTTAGAAATTACTAAAAATTTCAAATATATAGAGGCAAATATGAAAATGTGATTCCAATGGAGTAAAAATTACCAGGTTTTCTTAAGGGGGTAAGTGGACATTTTTGTCATAAAAAAAGCCTTGCCAGTGCTCAGTTTTCTTGCTCCATTTCAGGCCTCTGGACACTCATATTGAAATCAGGATTCTCATTTGAGAGCTAGTAAAGTATACTCCATGCAACTCAGGCTTCAGACAATCTAGCTGTAAGAAGGTAGGTGCTGATACCATTGCTAATTGGGGGCAGGAGGCCGAGGGAAGGTCAGGAAAATGCTCATAAATATGTGGACTTTGAAATTATACAAGCCAGCTGGGCTGATCAAAATCCAGTACCTAATGCAGAACACACTTAATCTTGCATAAGTATCTGATTTCTGGACAAGGACCTGTAAACCCTGCCCAACAATGTAGAGCCCCCACATACTCACTGTGGCTAAAAGGTTCTGCTTTTGTAGCTGTTTGTAGGACAGGGGCCAGTTGAGATAATGTGTCATGACCAGACTTCCTTTGACAAGGAATTAGTGGATGGGAAAACCCTCTCCCATAAATGAAGATGTATTTTTAGTCTTCAAATTTCAGTTATGAAGAACTTTAATTAAAAAAGACATTCTTAAGCATATGAAGCCTGAATACAGTAATGGAAAGTTAGATTTTAAATAAACTCCGGAATAGAGACAAAAATAATAGCCATTGAGCCAGCATCGTAACTAGCAGAGCAGAAGTTATGGTCTGATATATATAGTCAAATATCTAAAAATATTACTCATATACATAATTATACTCCTTCCAGTTCCTTATGTTCTGGAAATATAATATATCACGTAAAAATCTTCACAATTATCTTTGATCACAGGCCCAACATTGCCCCTTGATGTATATGTGGGGGATGTGAGACTACAGAGGTTTTGTCAAAAGAGCAAATAGAAAAGGAATAAAGACTTAGATATGTTTATGTGTCAGGTCTAATTAATAATCAGTATTCATTCACGCAAATACTAAGATTAATGATGGGAAGATATTTTTATTTTTAAGAGTACAAGTAGAATCAGAGGATCAAGTGTCAACAATCAGGAAGGAGGCTTGGAGGACATTTAGTCCAACTCCTTCACTCAAAACAAGGCTTCATCAGCTTCTGGGTACCTGTTTCAATATTTAAGAACCTTTATGATTAACAATTCATTCTTATAACTAACCATAATTTTTCTTGTTGTAACTTGATTCTGTTACCTTACTTCCTGTCACTGTGCACCTCTAGGAAAGCCTGGTTCTGTCTTATACTCTCCCTTATCTAACTTGGAACTGCAACAACATATTCTTTTATCCTTCTCTTCTTAAGGTTTCTAAATATACCCTGTATGTACAGGGTATAAACCCTGAAATATGAGGAACTAATTTTTCAAAGGTTAGATAATTGGAAAAATGGGAAAATTTTTATTTAGCACTTTTATTATTATAGTTGTGGACAGAGGTGGTAAAAAGTGGAATTGGTACTGCAGGCCACTCACCATCTGCAACCTAAACCTGCTTGCTGAGCAAGCTTCGTCTTATCTAACTGCTTATATAGAGAGTTTAAAATTTCAAATTAAAATTTCATATTTACCTGTAATTACCTTGTATAAAGATAGACTTGTTAAATCTCATTTAATAAATTCTAATTTCATCAACCTGTTTAGCAAGTCTCATTTCCCACTCCCATTTGGTAATCAATAGAAATGTGAAAAACTTGAAAATATTTTATATATAATAAAAAAGTAAGACTCCTAGTTCAACTGAACTTCTGAAGTTATACTGAGTAATGTGATTGATCAAAAATATTTATATTCTCTGTTTATTACATTCAAACTACAGCAAGATTAAATTCTACTTTGATGGTGTATACAGATTTACATCAGATATTCAGGTAATGTCTTAGGTAGTCTTAATAGGAAGGAAGTAGGCTTCCCCGACCACAGAAAAAATAAATTTTAAAAATTTATATATTTTTCAATAAATTTGTTTTCCTCAGGAATATAATTACAAAAAAATAAGATGCCTCTTTGTAGTTTATTTCAGCTACTACATAGTCAAAGAGTGTTGATGTGCATTTTGTTGAAAATAGATTATAAGAAGGTACCTGTCTTGCTGCCAGTGAATGTACCAATCAGAAGTTTGCTAAGATTACACAAAATATGGCTAAAACTATAAAAATGTTAGTTAATTGAAGGGCATTTTAAAACATTGCTCTAATTGTGTAGATGGGAGAAATACAAAAATATTTCAAATCTTATCTGATTCAATTCTCAGGCTCCCAGTATGTGAGTCTTAGTATACTTTTTACACATAAAAAGTACAAAGAAAGAATACTCTTGATATAATGAACACATTGATATGTTGATATAATGAACACAAGGGAAACCATTTTGTTTTGCATAGGTAAGATTCACATTGCAAGGGTCACGCTGGTACAATACAAATGTGATTCTCAACACAATACACAGGAAAGCATTTTAAATTCCTGTTTATTCTAAGATTAGTGAGATTTCCAGTGGTGCCATGTATCTCAGTACTTCGGATTTTTTATTTACTGTGGCAGAGCTTATGACTCCGTAGGCCAACCAAAGTAGACTAACTTTTCTAGTCAAACCATGTCATAAACAAGAATTTGACTTCATGAGTATGCCAGTGACAGTCATATCATCCATTTTTTAAACATATAAATACTCTATTTAATATTTGACAAATATGCTTTGATTTTGGGTTGCAAACTGTTTATGTAAATAACCTTTTAATTTTAGCTTAATTTTTTTACATGTCTGTCGTGGTTTGTTACTGGCCTGAAGCCAGGCACCCACGAGAGTCACTTGCTCACCCTTCCCTGCCAAAGTTGGGCAGAGGAGAGAGGGAAAAAAAAATTAACGAAGGCTTCATTAGTTGAGATAAGGATGGAGAAAACACTTCCAGGGCAAAACAGGCTTAACTTAAAGTTACAAAGTGAATTTATTGCTAAGAGAATCAGAGGAGGATAATGAGAAGTAAAATAAACCCTTTCCCCCCAGCCCCTCCCTCCTTCCCACCGACCGTGCAGGGGACAGGGCATGGAGGTTTGGTCGAGATTTCCTTCCGCTGCTCCGGGAGAGGAGTCTTCCCCTTGATGCCATAATGATTTTTTGCCTTTTCTTTTATACACCTTTATAGCCTTTTGTATTCTTAGTGTTTCTTTTTAGCCTACATTCCTAGACTTAATATTGTGTTGAATTAGGAGACTAAACATCTTAGAAGCCTCAGACACCAAGGTCCTCTTTTGGCATGTTCCACCTGGATGAAGTGCACCAGGGATCCTTGAAATAAATACCCAAGTAAAAAGCCCTTCCTTTTTCCCTTTTAACCATGTTCAGCTCATGATTTTAAGAACAGGGATCAAGGCATCACCCTGTGAGGCAGTGGGGTCCCTCCTACGGGAGACAGTTCTCCGTGAACTTCCCCGGCGTGGTTCCACTCTCAAGAGCAGCAGCCGTACCGCACCTGCTCCAACCTGAGTCCCTCCCACGGGCACACGGTCCTCCCAAAACTGCTGCGCCGTGGGTCTCTCTTCCACGGGGTGCAGTCCTCCAAGGACAGGCTGCTCCAGCCTGGAAGCAGGGCCCTCTCTCTCCACCAGGTTTCCCTCTGGATCACAGCCTCCTCCAGGCATCCACCCACTCCACGGGCACCTCTCCCAAGGGCTGCAGGTAGATCCCTGCATCCCACATGGATCCCCGTGGGCTGCAGGGGCACAGCTGCTTCACCATGGCCTTCTCCATGGCCTGCAGAGGAATCTCAGCTCTGGCGCCTGGAGCACCTCCTGTCCCTCCTTCTTCACTAACCTGGGTGTTGCCATGTTGTTCCCCTCAGAAGTTCTCACCTCCTCTACCTCTCTAACTAGAAGGTAAAACTCGCTGACTTCGTTTTGATTTTCTACTTAAATATGTCATCACAAAGACATTACCAACCCCTCTCATTGGCCCAGTTTTGGCCAGCAGCATGTCCATCTTTCAGAGCCATCAGCCATTGGCTCTGCTGGACATGGTGGAAGTTTCCAGGAGCTTCTTACAGGAGCCATCTCTGTGGCCCCCCTTCTACCAAAAAACAGGCTGTGCAAAACCAATACAATGGCTTGGATAATAGGTGGTATGTTTTCTTTCTCTACTAAGAAAATGGGAAGTTCTTTGGGATTGTCTCTTTCCTCAAACCTCTCCAGTGTATGCATATTTTGTTTGTGTATTAGACACTGAAATGTCCTGTTGTAGGTTTGTTAAATCAGAAATTAATGTATTTCCCAGGTACATAAGGATCCTAGCTAGTCTCTGGGGAGGGCCGTGTCTCACCTTAAAACTACATACCCATCCAATGGTCATAAAATGATTCTAGCTGCCAGTGAATGAATTTTGTATCCAGAGAGAGAAGCATGAAACTGTTCTTAAATGATGAGTAATCAAGGATGCTAGTAAAAGGATACCAAGTTTGCCCTCCTTGTGATTCATATTTAACAGACTAGACTTGAAATTTATGCAAGTATAAAAAGATGGAATTAGAAACACTGTTTATGAAGAAAGAATATATGGTGCAGGAAAACATATAACAAAGCAGAAATATTTGGACATGTGGGATAGGTACTCTACAAAAAAACCCTTCATTTCATTTTCTACCTGTGTGTTTGCAAAGAGGAGAAGTGAAGAGGAGCTACGATATCAATGGTAGGGTAATGACCCACATCCATCAGCTAATTATATGGCAGCATATAATTGAGTTTTGCAATGGTAATTGATACAACCTGAAACACCACATATGCCTGGTGCTCTATAAACAAGGAGGAAAAGCACATCTACTCTTCTGAAGGATGTACAATCTAGTAGCTTTTTCACCAAGGCCAATTCAGTGAATGCAGCTAAGCAGTAGTGAAGCTGATGGCTGGCATTTAGACAAAGCTGAAAGAATCAGCATGTAAGAATGAGAGTTATGTTAAAAAAGGCTCAAAATCCAAGGATCATGTTCAATCTCTGAAAGGGATCGAATTCTTTATGTGGGACACTTAATACAACAGGATTCTGATTGACCTGTCTTGAAGCAACTGTGATTCAGATTAATAACAATAAACATGAAACAGGTCCTTCAGATTTGGAGTAGTCCTTCAGAGCAAGGGAAGTAATGGGGAGGAAAGAGGGCCTGTCATTAATTGTATATGTCACAAGCAATATAAATTGCATAAGTAGCATCATCTGGCTTCTTGCTGCCAAAGACTAAAACATTCAGCACATGAAGCAGCAGCTGTAGCAGCACTAAAAAGCTGGTGAAACCATTTTGAGAGCATTAGTAATGGGAGTAGCAGGTGTGGAGATACCCTTTCCACTGACTTGTTTCCTGGAGTGACTTGATGGATCTACCTGTTACTGCTCCTGCCGAAATAAGAGATGCTGTTGCTCTAACTTTCCACCATCTTTGGCAAATAGGTCAATAATTTTTGTTTACAGTGACAGAATTTAAGTGATCTAAAACTTAGTTTCAAAACTTATATTTAAGGAGTAAAAGGTTACATTTAATTTTGCTTTTTGTCTGCTCAGCTCTCTCAGCACTTTTGACAGCAGCAGCACACTTCCAGTGCTGCATTTGCTGCCTTCATTATCTTACTTGATCAACAAGCATTGTAATTGAGATCGTCAGATACAACGGAATGAGATGGATTCTAGGACAGCTATCTAGAGACGAAAGTGTGAGAAATAAGTCAACCTTTTAAAGACAGCTACAAGTCAAAAAGGTTTTAAATAAGTGATCAGCAAAAAATGAATGATTCCCTGATGAAATGACAGAAAGGAGATAAATTTGCCTTCCTTTTGCATGACACCCTGGTCCTACAAAAATGGCTAAAGCAACTTTGACTGTCTTTTTCTTTTGAGATGGAGACAGTTCAAAAGAAACAAAAATAATATCAGAGGATACCACTGTGAGCCCACAAAAACAATGGAGCTGGATTTTGTGGTGAAAAATTTTTTATTAGGATGACTTGGAAAAAAAATGTTACCTGAGACGGAGCAAGTACTTAAGGTCAGAGTGTGATTTCACTTATACCACCATCAATCTGGATTGCCTTGATTTGTTTCATGACAGTTGTCTTCAGCAGAGATACTCTGGATTTACAGCCCTGTAAGTAAGACCAGCACTTAGTGCACTGGGTACTGGGAAGTGATATGCAGACAGAGCAGTCAGAGCCAAACTCTGCCCCAGGTTATATCCATGCAACTCATCTGAAATCACTAAGTGCTTTCTTTGTCTGCGTAATGCATTGCAGTATTTCTTGTCTCCTGTATAATACTTTTCTTTCCCTGACACAACCTTCTGCAGTTCTCTCCAAAAAATGGTGATGAACTAGCAGAGCAGTGACCTTTAGTAATGAGAAATACCACAACACTGTCTACCTCAACATATTTTAACATCCCCCTTGCTGTACACTGGCAACAGGGGGCTGCTTTGCAACTCATTCTCAGTCTGTCAGTGGCAGCCTACAGGCTTTCCAGTCTGTTTGGACTAATTTAATATTTTCATCTGAATGAAAATCAGCCTAATAATTGTTTTCACAAAGGAAAACAGGAAAAAATGTTTCCTGTTTTAGGTGCATAATGCTGAGTGATCTTAATTGAGGCTTCACACATAATTCTACAGAGAAATGGATTCCATACCTGGCAAAATTGCAGTGGGAGAGTAGGTTACTGGGGTTGTAAAAGGGAAATTAAAAAAAAAAAAAAACAACAAACTAATAAAACAGCTGTCCTATATCTATATTTTTCTGAGAGGTACAATGTTAGAGACAATCTACAGTACTGGGCAGCAGCACATCTCCTGTGTACTATTTCTAGTTCTGTGGCTCCGAGTGCAGAAGGGGAGAGCATAAAAGGCTATTTGCCTAAATATCAGGGGCACTAATGAATTGCTTTAGGTGGAGTGATGTGTCCCTGTAGAACTGCATTTTCAGCTTTTGTTCTGGCAATGCTGCTTTTTTGTGACCCCTACTGCAGAGTGATATCTCTAGGGCAGCTAAACTGACTGCTCAAGAGACCATTCTTAGTATATTCTTAATATATTCCACCAACTTTTTTTCTCCATCTTCATGTAATAACATAATCAAAGGCTCAGGAAGTTGGCCATTGGGATACACTAACTTTTAAAAACTTTTAACCTTCAAAATCTGATTTATTTAAAAAGCAAACTTACTTATTACTTATATTACCCCTCTCTCTTTAAAATAAAATTTAGCTGAAGAGTCTTACTGTATTCCTGTATTGTCTATGAAGGAGGCTGAAAAAGTAAAAGAATAATTTTATTCTTCCAGAAACATTCATCGCATTTCTATAGTGTCTGCTCTTTCACCTCATCAAAGTCTAAACTTACTTGACTTTTACTCCACTAACATGAACATCCTCAATTTACTTCAAAAATTGAGTGGCCCTAGATACTGGGTATTTTCAAGAAGGGAAAAAGACAGGAACGGCTGAGGCCAGGGTTTCTCAAGGGGAATGAAGATAAAAATGGTTGAGGGGCCAAAGAGCAGACAGGGAGGCGGGAACGTAAGGAGGCAGGATTTTCTAAGACAAAGAGAAAAAGAAATCTTTGGCATTTAGAGGAAAAACTTAAAAGGAAAAAGGTGTGAGTATCAGAATGTGGAGACATGCATTAACTGTGAACAAAAAGGAAGAATTCAAAGGAAATGAGAAGAGAAAAAAAGGGGAAGAGCTGGAGCACTGAAGGTGTTAAAGCAGGGGAAAGGAGGGTGAAGAAATAGTTTGAAATAACACAGACTGAAACAGAAAAAGAGAGAGGAAGAAAGACCAAGTAGAAACAAAGAAAAAATGGGCAAAAAACTTCTCTGAAATATGACTTTTCTCGACACATGAGACATGAAGCAGAAAGGAAAACCTGAATGCTCTACTGTGAAACCAGGTATGTAATCCATACACAGGCCACTTCTATTGCATGTCTGGATTTTCCTTCCCATTTACTCCTAGTTCATCTCAGATACCAGTTTTCTAACACTAGAATACTCTGTGCACAGTTTCTTTTCCTGCTTACCGTGTCTCCACTTATTATCTCAGATTTGTTTTCCAAAGCACTCAGCTTTGTGGCCTATGACTGGCAAACTTTGAGACAGTGTGGATCATTGTCATGTCTGTTACATGGAACTTCTTGTGGGGGACAATTTTCACTGATGTGAGTCTTGGGCTTTCTTCCCCAACACTTCCCCAGCTTTTACCCTTTGCTTTGTACATCTTAGCTTCTATAACTTCATTCTTGGAAACCAAAATTTCATAGGCAACGTTTGTCAACAGTGGTCATTTAAATAACCAACAAGCTTTATCTAAAATATACATTTGCACAGAAATGTTCAATTATCATGTGCATCATCTACAACTGACCAAAGTGTGCTCCAGGCAGTGATATGTAATGAGCACAAGCTCATGTAATGAGCACAAGTAACCCACAAGGCAACTGAACACATCCTGATGGAGCCTCATGGCTGTGGTTAAGAAGTATTCAGGAAACCACCTGCTGCACTGGTAAGGATGTCCAGAAGAACAAACTTTGGAAATACATCTTTTTTTTTTTTTTTTCTGTCTAGAAGATAGAAAGTTTTCCACTTCCTTCCTTCCTTTTTTTCCCTCTCTTCCTTCACTTTTTTGTTTTTATTTGCCTTTAATGTTGACATATGCCATCAGATATTGAACCACAAATAACTCCTTGCACACTTAAGTCAGTATCAGTGTTTCTATGCTACATTTAAGTCCTTTTTGGTGCTCCTATTCAAAGCAGTAGAGATTGGCTATCCAGATATAGCCAATCTTCTATCCATCTTCTATGTGAAATATTGTTTTGGGGTTGTCTTTGTAAGTGAATCTCTTTGTAGTACTATGACTGTCTTTAATTCCAGATTGTTTTCACAAAATAAATTTAAATATTCATGTAAATACTCTTGATGCTTATGAGAGACTATGTGTCTAAACATGGATACTGGGCTTACAATAAAAAATCAGTAAGCATATAGAAATTTCCAATCTATACAAGATATTAGAGATTCTATAAAATCCTCAAGGACAACAGCAATAAAAGGGACAAGGAACAATGAAAGAACCTCAGTTCCAAATCTCTGTATAATAGGCTTTCCTGAAAAGCAAAGATCAGAGTGTCTTCACAATGCAGAAGAGTCTCAGCAGATCATTTTCTTAATAAGAATAGAGAGGCAGTAATTGTCTATGATTATATGATATATTTAAGGCATATTTTAGAAAGATATTCTTAAAATATTATTGGTCTAATTTCTGCACTCTGCTAAAGCAATAAAACCATGTTTGCTATAGAAAGACTTATTTTAGTAGAACAGAAATGATTTGTAATGAATGAAGGAATTAGTTTAATTAATATATAATTTATTGGGTCATTGAAGGGAGTTACTGGAGAGCAGGAAATGAAGAAAATGTTAGATTCTCCTGTTTTAAATCCACATATTTCATAGTATCATAGAATCATTAAGGTTGGAAAACCACCAAGATCATTGAGTTCAACCTTTGGTTTCCTAGATTTTCAGAAGATGCTTTACTACACAGAGACAGAGGAAGGTCATACAACTTCAATGACATTTGTAAGTATTCAAAAGTGGACACGATCAAGAATTTAGCTTTACAAATGAATGCAATCAGTAGAACAGAATGGTTTCTATTCCTTTCACAGTCAACACCAAGAACCCACAAATCCTAAAGTTTTTTAACTTAATCCCATCTTAATTTCTTTCTCTCACATTTATCTATTTTGTAATTCTGTTCTCTAATTTATAATTCAGAATTTTTATAAATGTGTTTTATAACCCTGAAAACAAAGGGATGTTGTTTTTACACTGTCATCCTGCATATTCACTATTAAAAAGCTATGTCTGCTTATATCTCTACAGCCCTCTGCTACTCTCCTCAAACATAAACTATAAAGTCAGGAAATATATTCCCATTAATATTCGATTCAAGTAAATTCTTTGGGTAGAGCTTTACTGCAGGTGGTTCAACAGAATCAACAGTTATTTAAATAAATTGTATAACCTCTTAATCTGGGATAATGAGTGTATGAATACATAAACAGAAGTATACAATTCAATTATGGAGGTAGAGCAGCTTTCTCTTTCATTTGTAATCTGCTTGTGCTAGCATCTCCTTAGTTCCCTTTGTGCCATCTTTATTATTCAGAATATACAATAGAAATATAATTTTAAGTTTTCTGAGCTTATTCTTTGTTACTGCATTGCGGTATAGATTGTTTCATAACAAGAGATTCTTGGAGGATCTGCTCTGTGACCTTGCCAGTCATGGAGGTGAGACTGACTGTCCTGCAGCTTCTTGTTATTTTTGTTTTTTATTTTTAAAATGGGGGTTATGTTTCCCTTTTACAGTCAGTGGGAACTTCACACTAGACTGCCACAACATCTCAAATACAGTGGTGGAGGTGATCCTTGGATATTAACTGGCTTTCTTGAGCCAGTCTTTCCCCCAGGGCTCTGTCTCATGGTACTCGATGAAACAGATCCCCAAAGAGGACCAGCTGAAGACCAGGGTACTGAGCTTGTTGCATGCTGTCTTTGCTGTCCTAAGGATATGGAACTCCACCATTTCATGGTCACTGCAGCCAAGGCTGCCCTCAAGCTTCACATTCCTACCAGCCCCTCCTTCTCGGCAAGAATAAGGTCCTGCATAGAACCTGTCCTTGTTGTCTCCTCTATCTTTTTGGAAAGGAGGTTATCATCAACACATTCCAGGAATCTCCTGGATTGCTTATGCTTGGCTGTGTTGTCCCTTCAGCAGATATCAAGGTGGTTGAGGTTTCCCATGAGGACCAAATCTTGTGAAAGTTAGGCCATTCCTATAAGTTTATAGAGGGCTTCATCCACTCAATCCTCCTAGTCAGGTGGCCTGTAGGCAGACCTTCACTGTAACATCACCTGTCCCGTAAGTTCTCTGTTATCCCTTTCTATCCCCAGATAGACATCCATGTACTCCAGTGGTCACTGACCTTGAGGGCAACATGCCCTCCTTGTCTTCCCTGTTTGTCCTTCCTAAAGAGGCAGTTTCCTTCTATTCCAACACTCCAGTCATAGAAACCATCCCAGAACATCTCTGTGATGCCAATAAGGTCATAACCCTGTAGGTGTGTGCACCTTTCTAAGTCCTATTGTTCTCTATATTCAAGAATTGTTTGTCTGATATTAATTCCTTTTGCTGCCACTTGAATTTTGTAATAGATTGCATACTTTTTTGTCCTTGGACACTGTTACCAGATTAAATCAACTTATCTACTAGTTACTAGTGAGGACAACTGTCCCAACTAGTTCCAACTTCTGAACTGACTGTACATTAGTAACACTATTATGGAATGGGATATCTTTAAGCAATCAGTCCACCAATCAAAAATGACATAAAATAGATTAGAAGCTTGAAAAAGAAGTGCTGACCTTTTAGTAGGTAAAACACCAATGCAGTTCTGCCTATTACACAGCTCTGTAGTGATGTATTTCAAAAAATGTTTTTGGAAATGCCAAGCACTCAATCATTATTCTGTCAGGCTTTTTCAGGAGTCAATAGCATGTGTAGAAAAATAACCAGAGAAATGAACTTGCTTAATGTGTGTATTTAATTTTTTTTTCTTTGAATATTACTTTCTGTAGCTCCCTACCTCAGTTTCCAGTTATACTTTCTTAACACACTTCCTCTGTGTAGGCTATGCTTTATTGAGGGAAACATCTCCATGTCACGTGACTTAGGATGTTTGAATTTCCCTTTTGCTCTCACCAAAGACATTTCTTTACACAGATTTCCCACAATATTACTGTGTTGGTTTTGGCTGGGTTAGAGTTAGTTTTCTTCACAGTGCTTTTATAGGGATATGCTTTGGGTTTGTACTGAATACAGTGATGATAATACAGGGATGGATTTGTTATTGCTGAGCAGGGCATACACAGAGCCAAGGCCTTTTCTGCTTTTTGTACTGCCAGGCTGGAGGAAGTTGGGCGTGCATGGGAGGTTGGGAGGAGACACAGTCAGGACAAGGTGACCCCAGCTGACCAAAGGGATGTTCCAGACCATAAATTGGTCAGAAGGAGTAGGGCAGGGGGGATGTTTAGGGTGATGGCATTTGTCTTCCCAAGTAATTGTTTCACTTGATCGGGCCCTGCTCTCCTGGAGGTGCCTGAACACCTAGCCTGACCATGGGAAGCAGTGAATTAATTCCTTGTTTTGTTTTATTTGCATACATGGCTTTTGATTTCACTGTTAAACTGTATTTATCTCAACCCACAAGTTTTCTACCTTTTCCTTTACCATTCTCTCCCCAATTGTGCTTGTAGGGAGTAAGACGATGGCTGTGTGGGACTTGGTGGCTGGCTGAGGTTAAACCATGACAGCTGCAAAAATGTGATGAATGATTTTTTTCTCCCACTTCTACTTTATAAACCTCTCAACTAGCATATAAACACGCATATTTGATCATCATTTCAGCTTACAATGTAAGTTCCTGGATATTTCTGATCCAGAACTTTACATATTAGTAAAGACAGTTTGATTAGTTTCATTTGATGTTACACATTCTCCTTATTTTCACTTTCTTCCAAATAAGATTGTAAAGGTAGCAATCCCACAATATTGAATAGTGTACTCTTTTATTTTTTGTGCTTGTTTGTAGTTACAATTTTATTGCTGTTCCGGAAGATTTCGGATGTGGTTGTGGATATTTCAGTTTCTGAGCAAAATTATAGGAGTCAAATAGGATGACCATATTCAGACTGTTATGATTAGAACTTTGGGCTCCAGGGATAGTTTAACAACTGAGAAGTTACCAGGTGATGTAAACTGGACATATCATAAAAATAGCAGGAACCATAACGAATAAATGTACCTTGTAAAGCCTACACATTTGTCCTTCAAACCTCTAGAACACAATGTTTTTATATAATTTCCAGTGCTTGTAGGATAACAAATGTAGTATTATGCCACAATATTTTTTCCAGTTTTGGAAATATGACAACAAAACCCCGTATTTTTGAAAGTGTGTGACCAAAAATCTACACTGGACAGGAACAGGAAGAAAACTATAACTGTTAGTAATGTCTTAAATTGTTTTATTCAGAATGATTTTAGAAAAAAAGCAAAATAGCTCTCCTGACCAATGTCATCCTGCCAAGTGACATCTTAGGCAAAAGAAAAATCAAGAAGCATTTTGCTGGAAATGTGTTGATTTTGACTAAAATTTGTTACGACCTTTTGGAATGGTTCTTCTCAAGTGCTCTTCAATTGGAATGAAGATTTAGTGAAGAATGATTCTGTTTGACTTCATACAGTCTCCCCCTCTCCATCTCCAACCCTACCAATGTTTAGTGGACTATGGAGTGTCTCAGAATTAGAAATTCAATCAACTGAAATGTTTCTTTATGATGGCAGGTATATGGCATTTACATCTAATCTTATTTTGCCTCATATTTTATCCTGAAGAAATTTCAGTGGGAGAGAAAGAGAATCTAAAAAACTTTTACAGGGTCAGAAATGTGCTTCTGCCCTTTTCAAGTACAGTTTAAAAACAAATTTTAACTATATTTCTTTAAAATGTGAGAGAGATCAGTCACCTCATGAAATGATTACTCCTCCTGTTTTTAACTATGCCCTTCTCCAAAAAACATATTTAATGTACATGAAGCAGACAAATTGGCATTTATGCAGTAATATTGTTGACTTGGTACAAAGATTTCTCTTTGATAACTCTTTATCTTTCTCCTGCTTGTTAGCAAAATACCTTAAGTCTTGGAGTAGAAGCTTTAAAGTCTCAGGACTTGGACTCAACATTTAAGACTTTATGATGACACACATTGCAGCCTGTCATTGACCTACTTGAGATGAAGTTTCTTACCATTCTATCCTCATTATAACAGGCACTGGTATTTTAATAGTAGTCAAGAAAATATTAACTATAAATTTATGTATCAAAATTATTAATGTAGTCTCATATACCAGTAATTTTCTAAACACTTCTGAAATGCTTTTCAAAGATCAGATGAGACTGTAGTTGATTTAGATAGGTTTTCTCTCTTCCATTACTAGTAGTGTAAAAACATACCTGTACTCTGAATGATGGGAAAATGAGATGGCACATTATGAAAAAAGACTTTTCTAGCTGAAATATGTCCTTTTTTACACTACAGAAGATATTACAGGTCTTTTTGCAGTATGTGACAAGGACCTTTCATCACAAAAATATGATGTAATTTTATTATGTGCAATTTTATTATGTTATTTGCTCAAAGTTTTGAAGTAATCCATACTAATCACTATTAAAAGGAATAATAAAAGCAAAAAAATCTGACATTATCCAGTAGGTACATACCTTTATGAGCATGTGTGTGATGGCTGCTAATATTTTTCTAGTTTCTTTGAACTCCTGGATATTTGGAGAAGATATTTCTATTTGTGACATATACCTATTCATGCTACTCCATTGAGAATGTCTTCAGCACATTGCTTATGAAAGGAACTTTACAGGGATCTGTGTCTACATAGGTACAGTATGATGCCAATTTTGTCTTGAGGCATGAAAGGAGCACAAAACACAGCCATAATGTTTTCCAATTATGTAAAAATGTTTTGCAAAGATGGACCTTGGTTCTCAACCAGCAGGTCAAGGAAAATGTGTCTTCCTCTCTGCTCTGCTCTGGTGAGACCCCCACTTGGAATACTGCATCCAGCTCTGGAGCCCCCAACACAGGAAGGACATGGACCTGTTGGAGCAGGTCCAGAGGAGGGCCATGAAGATGATCAGAGGCATGGAGCACCTCTTCTATGGGAAAGACTGAGGTAGTTAGAGTTATTCAGCCTGGAAAAGACTAGGAGGGGACCTTAAAGCACCTTCCACTACATTGAGGAGGTCCCACAAGAAAGCTGGAGAAGGACTTATTACAAGGGCAGGTAGAAATAGGACAAGGTGTGATGGCTGTGAACTGAAAGAAGGTAGGTTTAGATTAGACATTGGGAAGAAATTCTTTACTGTGAGGGTCATGAAGCATTGGAATAGGATGCCCAGAGACTTTCTAGATCTCCCATACGTGGTCAGGGCCAGGTTGGATGCGTCTTTGTGCAACCTGGTCTAATGTAAAGCGTCCCTGCTCATGGCAAGGGGTTTGGAACTAGATGGTCTTTAAGATCCCCTCTGACCCAAACCATTCTATGAATCTGTGATTTTTTGTTGCAGTCAAAAATCTATCAGTAATTTTCCTTGTTGAGTCAGATGCAAGGTATCCTCAGAAAGGAATATACTGGGAAATTGCAGTGGGTTGTGCCCGGCATTTGGCTGCTCACTCACTCCCGTCCACAGCCAGACAGAGGACAGAAAATAAAGCAACTCTAATTTTCCTCCCTTCAGTATTTATTTCATTTATTTATTTCATTTTATTTCATTTCGTATTCATTCATTCACTTATTTCATTCATTCATTTATTTCATTCGCAGCAATGCTTAATTTTGACAGAACTTGATGCTATAAGTAAAGATATCTATTGCTGGTTGGAAAACTTAAGGAGATTTCAAATTCTTGGAAAAGAAAATAGTAGAAAACCAAAAAGGAAAATCATATTCAGATACTAAGATGGAACAAGGTATGTATGGCTTTGAAAATACAAGAAAGTTGAGTGTTGTTTGCCATGAAATGCGATCACACAAAAAATAATAGAACTTTGGAAAAGCGAAAAAAGTCAAAAGTGGATATTGAAAAAAATGAGAAAAGGAAGCTATAGTACATCAAATGGAAGATAAAAGGGAGTGGTCAAGTTAGACTAAATCCAATCAAATCAAGTGGTCTGATCTTGAATCTAAGGCTTTTTACTGAAAGAAAACTTCCTGTAAATATGTTTATGGTCATATGTCGTAGTTTAACCTCCACCAGCGACAGCCACACACAGCTCCTCACTCACTCCTCCGCTGCCAGTGGGATGGGGGAGAGAGATGGAAAAGTGAGAAAACTCATGGGTTAAGACAGTCTAATGAAAAGAAAATAATGACAATAATAATGATAATGTCAGTCAAGACAATAATACTTATTAAAATAATCAGGATAAAACATACAAAACAAGTGATGCACAATGCAATTGCTCACCACTCACCAACTGATGCCCAGACAGTTCCTGAATGTAGCCCCCTGGCCAACTTTTCCCTCAGTTTGCAAAAACTAACATCATTGCATTATCAATGTTATTCTCATCTTAAATCAAAACCATGGCACTATACCAGCTACTAGGAAGAAAATAAACTCTATTCCAGCTGAAAGCAGGACAGTATAAGACTAAGGATTATGCCAAGATAAAAGTTTGATAGAAAAAGGAGATAGTATGGCCAAATGTAACAGGGAATCAATGCAGATTCCCTGAGAAGGACAGAAAGGAATGATAATGAACTCCCGCTTTTGCTGTGTTGCATTTAAGAAGCTTAAGAAGGTCAGGATTATCATCAAGACAACTAGTGAAAGATGGACTAAATTCACTTCCAGGAAAAGAAATGGAATGAAAGAATGCATGTAACAACTACCCAGCTAGGTTTGAATGGTAGGGGATTATCAAAGACTAATCTACACTTTATTTGAGATGAGGTGGGAGGAGAAAGAACAGCTTACAGTCTTGCTTTCTTATGAGTGTTTATACTTTGCCAAGTGAAGTTACTATATTATACTTACAATAGTATTTCAAGGCGCTACTCGGCTTCCTGAATTCCTGATTTCCATGGAACTGTACTGTGATCCCTTATCATGTCTTTTTAACATCAATGAATAATGATTTTACATACCTATTTCTGTTACTCATATAAAATCATATTCATGACGAATTGATAAATTCTGCAAGCATATGAAGTAAGGGGAAAGTAAAAAGTTGAGCTACTTAATACAACTTTATTCCTTGTTCTTCCACTCAGCCTCAGAGCCCACCTTTTATGGTCACCTGATTTTGTACTGCCATATGGTCAATACCTACTTTATTTATTCCTTTCTCTCTCCTGTGATTCCCATTCAGTCTTATTAAAGTTACTGGTATTTATACAGGAATACTCAGCTGTATATAATGTACGAGGACCTAATAATTTTATTCTACTATGACAGTATCAGATTTTCCATTCAGGTTTGAAATAAATATTTGTTCGTTTTTCAAATCAAAATGTTTTCTTGCCAATGTAATTTCAGTCAGGGTATTTTAGGTTACATTTAAAAAAATAATCCATATATTGATGAACTTTCATAATTAAATAATTTCCGTCTTACTGACTGTATGCTTCTTAAAGAATATTCAGCTGAATCTGAAGTGTGCATTAGGAATAAAGATGAAAATATAGTCATATGGTGTTGTTATGCGCTAACAAGTACAAGGAATTACTTGGCTCTGATATGATCTCAATAACTTTTTATTTTATTTTATTTTAATTAGCTGACTGCAGGAAGCTTATTCATGAAGAACTTTGAAATCAAAGGCCACAAATTGAGTTGGTTGCAAGATATGAATTATGAATTATTGAAGGAAGTTTTTTCTAGAGAAGTATGAAAAAAAGATACTAAAAAAAATCATTTGTATGAAGTATAAGTGAAGCTTTTAAAATTGATATATTTTTCAATTAAAAATAGGATTCTAATTTTTTTTAAAAGAGTTATTTAAAAAGGGTATGGGGAAAACATAATAAGCATGCTTTATTTTTCTCTTGTTTTGCAGAATGACTGTTTCACCTATTGTTTATTTGGTGACTTTTCCTCAAACTGATGGACTAAGAAGCTGTTTAATAAAGCAGTGTAACAAAAGCTGGGAAATTCATAGAAGACATCTGGATCTAATGTGGATGAAATGGGTTTGAGTGATCATTCCAGCCGCAGCAACTACATACAGGAGGGGTGGGGGGCCCACATAGCTAATTTGTGAGGGCTGTTAAATGAAGACTTTATGAATGAACAGTCTCTGTAATAGTCACCACTCGCTATGTCATGAGTACATGTGCAAACTGCTGGTTTTTCTTTGACTCTGACTGGAACTATGTTGAAAGTGGTCGAACTGAAGAAAACCCCTCCTAGAATTAAAAAAAACCCCACAACTCTTTTCTACCAGAAATTAAAGAAAAGAAGTAATAATTTTTCTTGTGGCTGTTTCAGGCATGACACCTTGATAGTTCATAGTCAAAAATCTGAGATTTTTTCATTTCATGCAGTGGTCTGTGGGTGCTCTATAAATCCTTACATTGTTTGATTTTTATCATAGCTGTGGGTTACTTCATACCACTGTTGCTTCTGATGACTTCTGTATTGGCTATGGTAGAGATATTAAGGGCACAGGATATATATATATTCATCAATGAAACTGGACAGCTGTGAATTTGTAAGTTTCCAGAGGAATAGTAAAGTTATGAAAAAGTTAAAAATAAAGCACAGGAAAAACATCAGGAGAAAGCAGGGAAATATTTGAAGATCTCAGAAGGAAATGTATGACAGAGCAAGGAGATTGTCCAGTAAACTTGTGAAATTAGGCACAAAGAATAGTCCCTAACAAACACTTTGCTCTCTTTAGGCAAGGAAGTGTCTCTGTTGGGATTAAACGATCTAAAAGACTCAACTCCAGAAGACCTCCTATTTTTCTCTTGTTTTTGTGCCAAATAAGGCAGGAAACAGCACAACAACTTAATTCTGGCAGCATCACAGAGTCAGTCAATTATAACTTCTAGTTCAGGTGATCCATGTCATTTGGAGTTTGGAGCTGAAGGCATTTTCTGCTATAGTTCTGCCAAGGTAGGTGATTAAACCATGAGCTTCCAAAGGACATTTTGAAAGGATCTTCAAAACAGGTTCCCAAACTGACAGCTCTCCTCTGTCTCTGAAAGTCTGACCTTGAGTGTGATGCACCAGATGTCCTGATAAGGCCTTAGATGTATGAACAAGCAACTAGTGGTGGTTTCTCTCTGCATGAGCTGTTGGTGAGAATTGACAGTGAAAACCTGCACAGAGTTTTGTGCTGTTTTAAAAAGTTTGAAAATTTGGATGAAAAAGTGAATAAAGGGATAATATTATCTTGGAAAATATCTATCAGTGATGGAGTGAGAGCTGAATTTATCTGTCTAAAGGAAACAGTAATTGCCTGTTTCTTGGAGTTTTTGTAATTGGCAGAGAATTCCAAAGGGCTCCTTAATCCTAACATAGAAATTTTCAGAGTATAGAGGGCCACAGGATATCCATTTAATCCAGGCAATTGAAGGAAATTACTCACTTATGTTCTGTAAGTGTAACGGCAAAGTCATGTGTTGCGGTGCGTGGACCGGTTTTTATATTTTATTTATTTTATACAGTTTAATCTTTATTTTTTTATGTATTTTATATGGTTTAGTCCGTTTCCCCTGCCTTGTTAAATGGTTTGGTCTCCCACTGCCTGTTCTCGAGAGATCTCCCCAGCTCGGTCTCAGATCAGGTTGCTGTACCCACTCCGCCCACTCCCTTGTGATTGACTGTTACGTGTTATGTTCCCATTGGCCCTCAGATATATCCACCCCTTGTTCCTCCCCCCCTTAAAAGACCTGTGCAGCGCCCGGCTCTCTCTCTCGCTCTGGGATTCGGTCCCTGACTCCATGGAATAAACATCTCCACGAGCCACATCTGGTCCGTGTCCTCCCTCGTGCCTCCGCTTCTTCTCGACGCGCACTGCCACCCTCTCTGGCTGGGAATCCACTCCCCTGGCTGTCGCGAATACCGACCAGTCAGAGGCTCTGCCGGTTCGGCCATCCCCCGTGGCGCTTGGGGCTTCCGAGCAGCTGGACGGGACGGCGGAGGGGATCTACCCTCAATTCCGGGCGAGGGCTATTCTCACGCCGCCGCGCATCCAGAGTCATGGACTCCATCCCATGTTGTGTTAATTTCTTATTTAAGTATTCTTGTAGATATTATGATTTATTCAAATACAAGTAGCCATCTCAAAGCAGAGAAATAGTAGTAAAATATAATGGTTTCTAATATACAAATGTGGTTCTCATGACAGCGTTATGGATAGAGTGGGAGTTTCAGACAAGCCCTGCCTTAGGCTCAGATTTTTGGCAGCAGCTTAAATTTAGGTGCCCTGCACCTAAACTGTTCTGGCTCGCAAGTTCTAAGAATGACTGATCAGGTCTATTATAAAGTCAGTTATAATAGGCAGGAGATAACAGACAAAAGGCCTTAAACAGAATTACTTACTACACAGTATAGAACAAAAAACTACTATTAGATTACATAAAACAGTGCATGACGTTAAGGTACCTGTATTAAAGCTAGCAAAGAAATAGGATAGATTAGGAGTCAACGTAACCAAAATTACGATAGTGTACACACAGTCCTTTCACTCAACCCTTGAAGGAGTAACCGCAAAGCAGGCATTCCAGATTTTGGGGAGCAACCCCTTCCCTACACATTTCCAGGGAATGTGCAGAAGATTTCTGCTTTGCGAAAGTTTGGTGTAGCTTTTATAAAGTGGAGTGTCTGACAGTTGGAAATTCTACCTTATCTTTCTACATCTTGCTTCCACAGCAAGATGTTTGCTGTCAGCTGAAAGCATCAATCCCGTGGCACCAAAATAACTCACTGCAAGGCAAACTGTCTTGATTATTTCACCAAGGCTCATGTGAGAGTGAGATGCCCTGAGTTATTTCATCAGCTAAGAAGCAACAGATGAGCTCTTGTGGTGGGTAAAATGCCCTGCTACAGATATTAACACTCTTTGAAGTCTACTGTTTACTAATAAACAGGGAGGAAACTTATAGTTAGAGATGAGATGTTATCTTTAGAATCAGAGATTCATATCCTGTGTGGATGCATGAAATTCAGCTTTCTAAGTCTCATTTCTGTTGTCTTTGTCATTTCATATGTAGAAATAAGATTTTCTAGAATTAGATTAATTCTTAACCATTTAGGCTGGGTCTAGCATTAACTCCTTCATATTCTAGTCTCCCAAGTGTACATGGAATGTAAATGGAATGTGGGGAATCAGGTGGGATATGCAGTGGTTCCCAGAGGGGGATTTTATCTGTTTCCCTTTTTCTAGAGCAATAGGGCTGAGCATATATATGTATTTTACAATAGTATTGAGTGCCTTGATGTCTTTTTGGCTGCATTGAGAGTGTATACTCTATAACAGAGAATTTTTAGATATACATAGCTACAAGAGTTGGTATCACCTTTCTTTCAGCAGGAAGAAAGTAAGTGATTTTCACCAGTCAGCAGCAGCAACAGTATTTATTCCATTGCAGCTCAACGAAATTGACCTAGCATTTTGGAAATGAAGGAGTTAAGGCTCTGCATGTTACCCTCCCACTGGATGCAGGACAGAACAGAAGCAAGCCCACTGCCCTCAGTACTTTGTATGAGAAAAAAAGTTATATTTAAACAATATGAAGCAGAGCTCTTCAAACAAAAATGCAATTCTCAAAGAAATAGCATGCAATTTTGTTCTGCTCATAATATTCTGTGAATATGTTTGATTTTATTTACAAAAACTCTTTGAAAGAAAGCTTTTTCTTCATTTCAGTCAGTCCTTTTTTACACTGTCCTAGGAAAACTATTAGCATGTAATACAGATATATAGTACTGAATGAATACTGAGTCCTTCTCTTTGAAGATATAAAAGATGCTTGGACATTACATAGCTAACGTTTTTCCATTGCCTTCCAGAAAAGACACTGAATTAGCTAAGAAGTTGTTACAAGGCTTCTGTAAAAATTTTGAGGATATAGTTCATCTTAAAAGAAACAGAAGGCAAGGGCTGTGAGAAGCAGCAATTCATGTTTGTGATCTCCTGAGCATTCAGTAAGCGATTTATATAATCTTCCTTGTTTAGGTATTTTTTTGTGTAGTGGAATAAAATATTTAGCTTGTTTAGAGTAAACTATCCATCTTATAATAAGGACCAAATTCTCTCAAAACTCAAGAGCATGGGAACCCAATTTGCAGATGGTCATTTTCTGTTACAGTGAAGCAAAGTAAAGACTAGAGTTAAGTGTTGCTGAATTTTTTTAGTACTGCAAAACATCTAAGGGTTTTCTTGTTATTTAGTGTGAGGAAAAAAAGGACAGGATTACATTTTGTTACTTTGGGTAAGGAACCCCTATCACCTGTGAGAGACTGAAATGCTAAAATGTGTTTAATTTATATAACTTTGAAAAATTATGTATTCAAATTTTAATTTATTGGAGATGTTATTTTTTTTTTTCTTTTTTTTTTTATAAGGAGAGCAGAGCAGGAAGGGGGATGTACTATAAATAGAGATTAGTGAATTGATCAGAAATAAGTAAAAATAAGGGGAAACTTAAAGGCTGATATATTTGTTTTGGAGGCAGCAGAAAGAAAATCTGAAAAGCTTTGTAATATAAATATTTGCTATCTTAGAGAACTGAAAAAGATTTATGAAAGTGTCAATCTTGAGACTTTATGTATGGAAAATTCTCATTTATTAAAGTTATAAGCAGTTTATATACAAAGAAATTATTAGGTGAGGAAAAAAAGAAATTAATGAAAGTAATCAAGATATATGTATTTCTTCTTGACAGGAAAAATTAGGGCAAAGATTTTTCAACAAGTCCCTAAGCTATCATAAAACTGTGTTGAGTCAGAGCTATTGTTAGGATGGTGGTGCTTCTGCACAGATAAAGTTCCCCTTGTTGAAAAAGTACCTCTAACAAGAATGATTTATCTCTACCTATATTTTTGTGAATAGAAGGTGAAAAGTCTTGCCCCTCCTAGGAATCATATGGCTCTTCATAAACAACAAACTCTAAATTTCCTAAAAAATGGGTAAATTTCAGAATATGTTTTCTAATTGTTATTTAGAAGGGAGAGATTCTCATCTGGGAAGACACACAGACACACACACACACACTCATTGCCTCTTTCAAAAACCTTTCTCATTATGTGTCTCAGCTCATTAAAATTTTCAACCAGCGAGTTAACTCCACAATTTAACAATAATGCATTTGCTCTCTCAGTTTGACTTCTTTGTTGGGGAAGAGAAAAGAAATCTGCTTCATTGCTAATAATTCCTTGTTATTTTTTTAAACATTTTCTCCAGAGGGTTAATTAGTGTCTGCTGAAGTTCCTAATAGGGGAGGCAAAATGAGTATTTTATAGCACCATAGGGGAAAATGTTCACATTTTACATCAATACAGGAATAGCAGCCCCAAATAAACCTGACCCTGTGAATGGATAGGAGCAACCAGATTAAGCTGTCTGAAAACGGGAATATTTTCTTTGAAGAAAAAAATTGTTTGATTTATGTACATTTTTCTTCTGTTCTGTTGCCAGTGGAAAAATGTCTACACTACTACGCTTTGATATTTTTCAAGTATTTGAAATCCTAGACATAGAGTCTGGAAACAGATCCATTACTTTATATTTCTGGCAATGATGTAATTTTTCTATTTCAACAGAGAACTCTCTAAGTGTACCAAATCTGAGACTGCATGTATAGAGAAAGCCTCAAATATACATACTTAATAGAAAGATACTGTTAAATATATTTCCAGAGTAAAAGATTTGAATAAATACTGGCATCTCTCCTCAAACCAATCTCAAAGGACTCACCAGGCAATTAATCCTTTACCTTGATCTTACTTACCTGTAGAGTCCTGTGTATACTAAAATTGGGGAGATTATAAAATTAACATGGTCTCCAGTTTCATGTCTATGAAGATAACAAGCAGCTTTATTTTTCACTATCTGCAGACAGCACCCTCATGCAGCTCTGTGGGCTCTTCAGCAGGTTTAATACTTATATGAAAAGGATCTGTCTAAAACCTAATCCAAGTAGGATGGAAGGGGTTGTGGTGTGCCCAGAAAATCTTTCTGAAGGCTTCAACTCAGTGCTGTGCTCATGAGGTAAAGACAAATTGAGTTTCACCAGAAAACTGAGGAAGAGTGTAATAGGGAAAAAAAATCTGTTATATAATAGCCTATAGCTAAATGATCGTACACTTGAGTGGGACACACCTTCACACTCCATTTATGTTCAGCCTAAATTTAAACATTGACTCTGTGTGGGTATCTCCCAGTTCAGACAGACAAGTTATGTAGCAACCAGATTTTCGGTCATTTAGAATTAGCAGTGTCCTAAGGCTTCCTTTCCTGCAATTAACTGTCATCCAGGACCTGAGAAAACCCTTCTGCTCTACCAGGATTAGTAATGTTTAAAGGAAGCTTTCTTTCTATGTGTGCTGGCTGTGGGGGTGTGTGTTTAAACTGTTGCCCCCTCCTGTGGTCTCTATTCCTAAGTTATGCACAAAACTTTCTTAAAAGAAAGAGCTGTTTTCAGATAGGCCTGAATTAAAAGCAAGAATCTAAGCCCACAAAGAGGTTTAAACAATTGTCATGTTAAACAATGTCATCTCCGTTTCCATGGCATACCATGAGGCAGATTTTCAATAAATGTTTGCTTGTATATTTCTCCTCTATCACACTGGGAAGGAAAGATATAAATACATAGACTGATATAATTATGAACATAAAGATAAGAAAACATTTGCCACACCAACCACAGAATTAATCTTATTATTTGTAATTTCATGAATGCTTAATGTGTTTTTCAATTAATATTTGATGTCCTTAATGTGTGGTTATTTTGTTTTTGATATCTAGATCTGCTTTCTTCTGCTCAAAGATGCCTAAAGATAAGAGGTTGTGGCCAAATTTAATGCAAGATCTCTCAGAAGAATGGCTTTTGAATATATCAGACTTTAGCATTTTCAGGCAATTCATGTATCTAATTTGAGGCTTATTCTTCCATTTTGTTATGATTCAGAATTTCCATTGACATGAATATTAGCACTAGAAGTTTTACAAGAAGTTAATATAAATGTTTTCATAGCTTAAAAAGAAAACATAAACCACTGTAAACAGCATTTACTTAATTCAGCTTTCTTCTAGAAGTGTTTACATCAGACGTAGGCCAGAAGAACCCAAAAAGTTACATGTCTTTGTGGTGATCATGACTACAAGCTGTGTACAAGGCACATAATTATGAATAAAAAAAGACATAGTCCAACACAAATTAGACTTGGTTTTTATTGTTCTAGTTTTATTTATTTCATGACTACAGTAATTCTTAGCCTGAGTTCTTTCACATCTGTTTGCCCTTAACATGTTTTCCTTACTTCATATGTAACTTTATCAAGGGTAGTAGAGCTGGGATAAATGAGCCATCAAACTTAATATCAAAAAATCTGCCCTTTGCTCTTTAGATGAGTACTTACCCCCATTTTGTTTATCTTTCCTTAACAGGCTCTGAATTGTTCCTACAAAACAAACTGATAGATAAGGTTTGCTTTGGCAGATGACCAAACATGGAGGAGAAGGGTTGTCTGCACACAGACATTTGCTTCAGTGTATCCTTTAAAGGACTCTACACTCAAGTGTTTTCAAAGATAAATTTGCATTCATGTATATACATGAGGCCAACATATACTTTCCCACTGTTTAGAAGATATTAAAGTAATTTTCCCAGTAGTTGCGGTAAGTTACTTTTCTAAAATTGTTATTCTTTGCATCTCTTATTTTCATAGGTGATGTCTGGCAAACATTCTGCACCCCAAATGTTTCAATGTAAAAATTTCTCCTTCAAATGCTTTAAAAAAGAGTAATTCAGGTTCTAAAGTTATGGTTTTTAGTAAATATTTTAGTGGGCTATTATACCTCTAAAACCATACATAGGTATTCAGGCTTCCTAATCCTTTTAAGATTGTATGCAACATGAAGGAAACAAAATCTCTAGGTTGGCTGTTGGTGTGTAGGTGTTTATATAAATGTTGCATTTCAGCTATTTCAGTTATTGTTTAGAATTCTGCTTGCTTTCTTATCATGATACGGGACTATGTTCTCAAAGGACCTAAATAAAATGTTTTGATCTTACCAGCTTCTTAGGGGTCAAAGGCTTTCAAGATCTAGATCCTTAAATGTATCTAAGTGCCCAGCTCTCATCGGTTTTTTCAGATGTTAGGCATCTGAACATCATCAAGGCCATGGATTTCAGAGAGTAATTAGTTTCATTCAAAAATATGTATCTGAGTTACTGAAGGTGATTCAGCATCTGGAGATGTCTGATTCTCCATTGACTGTAAATAAATAACAAACACCTAGAAAGATCAAATGTTTAAATATAGATTGCCAATATAAAGCAACCTTCCTTCACTTCAAATTTCACGTAGTTACATGAAATGAGTTTCTTGAAAAGAAAAGATTTGTCTCAAGTTTTTCACTAAGACTAGCACAAAAATACCCAAGCCCCCCAAAATTATAGAAGTTCTTACTGATTATAGTTCTATGTGCAGCTAGTTTCTAAATTCATAGAAATAACAGAAGTGGTAGGTTTGAACATCTATAGAAAAACTTGGGTTTTAATAATGTCTAAATAAGAATAATTTTAAAAGAAAACAGTCAATGGGCAGTAATAATATGAAATACTGGGGCAATCTAAGAATTTTTACCAGAAAGAAACACATATAGGTCAGCTTCTTTGACATAAGAAGTATCTTTGATACAAGAGGGGTATAAGAACCTATCCAATCCATATTCTCATTATCACTTGACATGTACATGTTGTTATTTCAGTGTGTAGTAGGTTGACCCTGGCACCCACTAAAGCCTTTCTATCACTCCCCTCTGCAGCTGGACAGGGGACAGAAAATATAACAAAGGTTTCAGGGGCTGAGACAAGGACAAGGAGAGATCACTCATCAGATACCGTCACAGGCAAAACAGGCTCGAATTTAGGCTATTATTTAATTTATTACTAACAAAATCAGAGCAGGATAATGAGAAACAAAATAAGACCTTAGAAACACCTTCCTTCCACCCCTCCCTCCTTCCCAACTCTACCTCCTACCCCAGTGACCCAAGGAGATAGGGAATGGGGGTTATGCTCGGTTCATCACACACTGTTTCCCTCTGCTCAGGGACAGGGTCCTTTCCCCTGCTCCAACATGGGGTCCAACCCACAGGAGACAGTCCTCCATGAACTTCTTCAGTGTGAGTCTGTCCCACAGCAACAGTTCTCCACAGACTGCTCCAGCGTGGGTCACTCTTCCATGGGATGCAGTCCTTCAGGTGCAGCCTGCTGCAGCATGGGTCCCCCACAAATCCTACTGGGAAATGTGCTCCAGGGTGGGCTCCTCTCTTCATGGGTCTGCAGGTCCTTTCCAGGAGCCTGTTCCAGCATGGGATTCCCACAGGCTCACAGGATGCTTCCTGTCAGGTATCCACCTGCTCCTTTTTTTTTTTTTCCTTTCTGAAATATGTTATCACAGAGGTGTTATTACCATTTCTGATGGGCCCAGCCTTGGTCAGTGGCACCTCTGTCTTGGAGCCACCAGACATTGGCTCTGCTGGACACGGAGGAAGCTTCTAGCAGCTTCTCACAGAAGTCACCCCCGTAGCCCCCATGCTATGAAAAACTATCCATACAAACCCGATACACAGTGCTTAAGGTATATTCTTTAAAAAAGAAAATCTTACAGGCCAGATGATCTGAATTTCTTAAAAATACTGTGTCCATAAGGATTATTTACTCTATTTTATTGATGTAGCCTATTCGAAAAAAAAGTTAAGCCTTAAATCTTGTCTTCTTATTCTAGAGTGTATGCCCAGAATCCATAGGTCAGAATAATTAAAACAATAAAACTTAAAAAATAAATATAACTTATTTTTAGTTTTTGTGCATAAATAAGTTGTAAGTGGGAAAGGTCAGTGTCATTAATGACAAATGAAATGACAGCCTCAGTATTTCTCATTAGTCGCTTTGCAGCAGTAATTAAATATACGAATACAAATTTTGGAGCCCACAATCAATTGCAAATATGGAATTGGACACTGTTTCCCATATATCAACCCTTAGTCAGTGCAGTGCTGAGTGCCGGGTCATCTATTAAACACCTCTATGTCTGCAGCACTTGGCAATTTGAAGATCAAGTCAAAGATGTAATAGGCTGTAAGGTGAAAGTATGGCTACAGAAAAGTCATCAGTAAGTAAAGGTTCATGGAATACTTGCTTTGTTTTATCACCACTTCAACATATTTTTCTATTCAAGCAAGAAACCTAGAATTCAATTCCACATAGGTTATTAAATCTGATATTGTACAAACATGGATTCATGAGTTGTACCTACACAAATTATTTTATTCTCAACTAAAACTGTTCTATGGCCTTTCGGCTTCCTACAGCTAAATTACAGTGAGCTCATTAGATTATGGAGATTAGTAACATGTAGGCAAAAATAGAAGCAGAAATAGGTAGTAATAGCCAAACCACTTCAGTAGATCTTAATATCTTCAATAGAGTCTCCTTTTTTATATGCCTAGGATGAGGAATGTTCAGAAACACAGCAATTTCTCCAAGGGGAACATAGTAGATGCTGTTAGAGGTTTTATTTAGACATGTTGGGCTCACTCAATTTTGCACACCTCGTGTACACCTTGGGGGACTAATTGTACCAATGGAAATTCAGGACGGAAGAAAGGGATGCTATGTTGGACTACAGGCAGGAAAGCAAATCTATTTCTTAGCTATTGAATGAAAAGCTAGGAACTTTACATCTTCTCTGAGATAAAGAATGGCATAAAAATGATGTATGGGGAATTTACTGACTCTAGAGAAAGTGATAAATATTCATTGAAAATAATCTATGAGGATAAGGAAACGCCTTTTTGGCAAGTAAAATGCAATTTCAGTATTTCATGGGGGATTATTTCAGTTACATGTTTTGAATTAATTAAAAAAAGACCTTAGAATTGATCAAAAAACAAATGCTGTTCTGAATAGACATAGCAAGAAAACAAGATTTCAATTTTGTGGGAGTTTTTGATGTTTTGGAACTTATTTTTTTATGTATTGAAATTAAATATATTTAGAGCAATTAAGAAAATCATATACACTATTGGAAATACATGTTCAGGATCCTGATAATGTTTGTTCAGAGATAGTGCCTGAGCCTCTATGATTTTATCTTTTGGTTTTTTATATATTTTGGTAATTTTGTTCTGGAGAAATTTTCTCAGTGAATGGGCATGTCCACTTACAAAAGAAGTTGACTTAAAAAATCCCCAAAGCAGACACATTTGTGAAACACAGATGTCTCTCATTACACCTGCCTATTTCTAAAGTAAATTACTCTTACTTTGGAACTTTTTGGCAAGACGGGAACCCATGGAACTTTAAATCCTGGTGTTTGTTTGAGTCAGTAATAACAGTCATGCTTCCAGATGTTTTCAGAGACTGTCACACTAACTTTTTAGGAAAATTGAACCTGCTGTCAAAATGAGTCTGAAAGCTAACCTACCATGGCAGAGGAAGGAGGAATAACTGGTTTGTAGCCAGTGAAGCTTGTTTTGAAAGCAATCTGCTTAAGAGCTACAATGTCAAACTTTCAAAACACACAGATCCAGAGTCTCATTGCCTTTCCCCTATGGTGGCATCTTTGTCCTTTATCCTCTCCAGTATGACCATGCCTGCTGCCTTCACCCTTAAGGGGATTTCCAGCCCTGACTGGCTTTTCATCAGCCTCACTAGAATAACAGTAGTGACTCAAGGAAATGCCTTCAAACCCCAGGAACTGTTTTCTGTAGGAAGCAATGTCTCCTCTCTTGGTGCTTATGATCCTGCATGAGACTATGCCCTGTGAGTAATACTTAATTTTTCCAATGATGGATTATGTTACTAATCACTGTAAGTTTAGAAAGTCAATTTATTGCTAAACACAGGAAAGTGCTTCTGGCTGCCCAGCTTTCCCTCATCTCTCCCTCCTCAATGTTTTCATTCGGTTGAAGAACTGATATAACTCCGGGGAAAGTGCTACAGAACTGTGAGCTATCCTCCCTCTGAATATAGCTAATTGCTGGCTTGCTGAAGAAGCTTCTTTCCATTATTTACCTTAAATAGATGTCCCTGAACATCTCCCCCTTCTCAAAAAGGAAAACAAACCAACTAAACAAAAAAAGTGAAAACCAAACCAAAACCAACAATAAACACACATATACACACACACATATATATAAAATAAATAGGTAGTAGATGTTTCTAAGCTCTTTTTTTCAACTAGCTTAATTTGGCAACTTATCGTAATGATTAATGAAAATAGTGTACATGTTTTCCTGGAAAACTCTTATAAGTAGACTTGAAGTTACAAAGATGAGAGATTTACTTCAGCTGTATTTAACTATATCCTAATGCAACTGCTAATGAGAGAGATTTACCATTCCTGTAACTCTAAAGACAACACTGGTGAGATTGCAAGAATAAGAAATTCTCATTTCACGGAAGCACCAATCTTATTCACTAAGTAAGAAGAAACTACTGCCAGATCTATGAGAAGGAGGTAGAAAGATTATCTCACCTGAAAAAAAAAAAAAAAAAAAAAACTCACTCTCTTTCTCTCNAAGCTCAAATTAGTCAACAGAGTTGATTCTGTCTGCTAGTAGATGCAAGACACATTGCTATATAATATCTCTTGAAAAATCAGGTTCCAAGCTTCCCTCTACCAGAATTAAAAAAAAAAAAAAAAGCCCACTGTGGTTCTGTATTTACAAGGTGAAGGTTTCTGTGACCTCAGTTTGTATCTTCTTTTCCTGTTTTATTTATACTCTCTAAGAACAGGGAAAAAAAAAAATTTGTGTTTACTGATTACTGGAGATCCTTCTAGCTTCACTTTTCAGCCTTTTTCCTTTGTGAATATTCTTCCAGAAAATGAAATTCAAGAAGTATTTATTGACACTAGGTAAGTTAACCAGTTGAGGCCTAAGTAAATTTACAAGATTAAATTTGTAGGTGTTCCTACAAAGAACAAGTAAAATGCTTACTAGTTCAGATGCTGGATGCATATACAATAAACTAGCACAGCTGGGATCTTTAGAAAGGAGATGAGGAAAAGTCAAGTGAAGGACTGAATGAAAGATAATTGGATTTATGCATCAGTGCCTGGAGAGAGAGAGAGAGACTTTTGTTCATGGCAATGAGCCAGGACCTTTTTATTAACATACATGTATATTTTTGCAGGAAAAAAAAAAAAGCATGAAGATAATTTAAACCACCAAATAACTTTAAATTATTACAAGTGAGAAGAAAGATATGTGCTAGAAAGACCTGGGTCCTTCTCTTTGCAGGCCTGGAGACTGAATACAGATCCTTCTATGCACTGAAGAGGATGATGCAACTGCTCAGAAGACCTCTTTTTTTATGGGTCAGAAGAAAAGGATCAGAGTAACTTAGGTGCAGTGCATTGTGCATGACCACAGGAAGGAACTGAGTATATGAAAAAACTCAGCAGTGTCTGAGGGCATCTAAGGATAGTTCTTGAATAGCAATGGAGCTTTTCCACTTACATTGTGGGCACCGAGCCTTATGCTTGAGTGTTACCTCCTGTATTTAAAAAGAAATACAAGTGGACCAAAGGAAAAGAGCAACAGTCCATTTTTTGGTTCTGAAGGGAAATCTGAAATGCAACAGTTCTTTGATCACTGAAAAAGTAACTTCCTGTTCAAAAGAGGATGGCTGCTTATTTGGAACAGTCTTTGATTTAAACAGTCATTGAAATGTGTCCAAATACTGTCTGCAGAGTGCAAGTTAGAAAGACTGACATGGAGTTTGGTACTCTGTTCACAACTAAACAGTATTCACACAACAATCACTTAGTAAAGCTCAAGCCCATACTCTAGCCCTTTGTAGGCTAAAGCACAGATATAACAGAAACCATTCCTGGGAACTGTTCTGCAACAGTTTATTTTATATGGAAAGCAACTCGGCACTTCCTTGGCATACAGCAATATAAAACTACAGAAAAGTAAAATGCAGAGCATGGTAGGCTAAGAGAGATTTTAATTCCTCATTACTAGCTATGAGTCAGTTTTCTCTCTCATGCTCCCTTTCACCTCAATGGACTGCACGTGTTGTAGAAGGATTTGTATTTAAAATCACTGCCAAATATCATGCCATGAAAGACAAATGATTCACACCACTGCCAAATGGGTGTTCTGTACAATACTGAAAGTTGTAAGTAACCTACCAGCCATAGCAGAAAGGCTACTAAGAGGGCAGGCAAAAAAAGTAATTATACAAGAGACACTTCAGACTCATAAGAATACAAATATTGCACCCTGAGGAAAATGAGCAATGGTGACTAGTATACCTTGCTTTGTCTGAAATGTGTAGGAGTGGGGCCCGAGGATAAGCAGCTGCTTGAAAATTTTTCCTGATGTCACAAGGAAGGGAGCAAAGTCACACGATTGTGCCACTGCCTTGTCTTCATCTTGGAATTGTGTGGTCTCTTCACACTTGTCATCTAAGGTGTCTAGCCAAAATCCACCTCTGTCCAATGTGACCAGACAAAGTAAGGGAGGCAGGCAACTGCAAGAGTAGAGGCAAACCTTCAGGCAATTTTTCGTTGCTGTTATCTGGAAAAGACATCTATACTTAATGCTACATTAATACTGATGAGGTGTTTTGTGAAAATAGCCCAGAAGGCATCGGGAGTGCTTGAAGGCATCCTTTTATGACTTAAATGTTCCCATCAAAACTGCTGTTACAATTGTCAACCGTGATGAATGAGGTTATTGACTGAAGACATCTCTGTCCTAGTCAGATTAAAAGAAAATGGACACTAGTGGAGATAAGCATAAAAACTGTGACATTAGCCTTCACAGATTTTTCAGAAGCATTATATTTGTATATGTACACATACACACACACATATATATATTATGATATATATATATACATGCAGACATGACTGTACATATATACAGCCCTCAAAAAAGTTTAGTTAGCTTCAAGTTGTAGATGAAAACTGGAGTTGTTTTTTATTTCTTAAGCTGATTCATCTTAATGGGTAGTACAGTGCTTTCTTTGCCTTTCTCTGCATAGAGGATATAGTAAATGTCACATAGTTGTTACTTAATATAACATTGAGCTAGTCAGGGAGGAAGACACCCATTTGAGAGAAAGAGAGATCACAGAGATCATTTTAGAAGTCGGGCTTCCTTTGCAATTCTGCTTTCATCTCCCCTCTTCTGTGTTTTTCCTCCATCCTGCTTCGGCAATGTATGATGATGAAAGAATATTCAGTGTAATCCTTGGCAATCATTTTTTTTCCAGGTAACTTTGTTGTGTACCAAACAAAAAACCAACAGTTTGGGTAGGTGGTGGCTCAGGTTTCCTAATTACCAGTAAACATTTTGGTATACTCACAATTGCTAAAGAGAGATGTATATTTCATTATATGTGTGCTATAAGTACCTGGCTCTCTTGGGTAATCATATTTATAGAGCCTCTCAGATGCCTTTTATGTATCCCAGAGGCTTTTTATAAGGAAGAAAATGAAGCTCTCATAAAAAATAATTTTTCCCAAATGCGTTGTTAGACGTGAAGGGGCCAGTTGGTGGATATTGGATCCAAGAAACGCTTACGAGTTTGAATGATGATTGTTTGGGGAACTGAAATCTACAGATACAGCAGTACCCTCTCAGTTTACTTCAATTTCTAATTGTTTGTTTGGATTTGATTTCTTTCAATAAATACCGTAATAAGATTAAAGGATTGAAGACCCCATGCAATTGAAAAAGTCATAAAGGGAGACTTTTAAAAGGCTACAATAAAGAAGTGACATCAAACATTCACTGAAGAAATACAGAAACCCCTCATGAAGTATAGACTTGAATCATAGTATAATATTTCTGTGCTTTGGAATATGTGTTTTCTGAAAAATGGCAGGAGAATATTCACAAACTATTGTACAGTATTTTGCTGTCTGATACAAGGTATCAAGATATTACTGATTGAAGACACCTGCTATCAGTTGATTCTATGAAAAGCTGAAGAATTCTGCAGATAATTTCACTGAGACATTGAAGAATGTATCATAATTCTGTCAGTCATACTCTTCAAGGGATCATTAAAACAATCTAATCTAAACTCCTACCTGATACAAGCCATAGAATGTCCTAGAGCAAGAGAGAATCACTGCTCATCTTGGCTACAAAAACCTTATCAACCTATATAAGGCATAGAACATTTTGGGCTTTACAATAACCTTGATGTGGTGACTATACAATTGAATTAAGTTATGATTACAGTGGATGTGACATTTTTATCATGAAACACTTATTTTTAGAAGCTTAAAGTTGAAATTAGGCTCTTCATCCTTCATCTCAGATTCACATTTCATGATTTTTCCTTAAAGTGAAAGTGAGGTATCTATAGTTCGGTGAGGTTTTGAGGTTTTTTTTTTTTTTTTTTGGTTTTGTGAAAAACAATAAGGATAAAAGATATTTCATAGTATTTTTTTAGTTCCAGTAACTGAAAAAGTTTATAAATTTTAAATAAGATGTGGGGTTTTTTTTGATAAAAATTTAATTCCTTCAATGACTTAAAAACATAATAATATTAGAAAAAAATAAGTTGTTTAGTTGTTTCTTCTTAATGGTTAATACCAGTTAATGAAGTGTAGAGTACAGCTTCATGAACAGTTTAGATGCTGCAATTTTCAAACTGTACATACCTGGTAGTTAAACACTGACCTCCATTCAGTGCTGGATACTGTAGGCCAAGGCTGCAAAAAGACAGGTCAAGAGGAAGAATAAGAATTCTTTCAAAATGTCCCTAGAAAAAAGGTTCTATTATTTGCTTCATGGTTAGATTGCAAGTGTATTGTGTCTAGTTCTGGGATTTGCTGCAGCTTTGGAAAGAGCTTAATTGTTACAAGAAGGTGAGACTTATGAAAAAAACCCAGACACATATAGTACATTTATACATTCCACACAATGGCTGCAATGTACTGCACAAATGGATTCCTTTTATTTAAGGTCACAAAAAATTTACCAAGAATCCATAGAAATGTGCAAATGTTACTGCTATATGACAGTGATTCAAAATCATCAATGAAAGCTGAAATCAAGAGCACATAATGCATCTTAGAGTATTATTGTGAGCAAAGTAATTATTTGTCAGTTATTCAGAGTTTCTGCTTTAACATCAGACTGTTTTCCTCATTGTTGTACTCTAAGGACTTTCCTGCTGGTAAAACAATGTATTTGTATATATCTGCTGTCTATTTTATTTCTTTTAAACATTAGTATGCTGGGAAAAATATCTACCCTGCAACATCAGTCTCATGCAAAATAGAAATGAATAAATTCAAGACAGTGATCAGAAAAGGCTGGTACTCCCAGTTGTGGGACCCTTGCTAATGCTTTACATGAATATTTCAATCATCTAAAATATCACACTGAAAACAGCATGCTAGATCAATGTCCTTTGGAAGGCTGCAGCAAGCCCTTTGTGTAAAGTCATCATTTTGTACATGTATTCTAAGATACCTGTGCCATAGGAACTTGTCTTTTATGACAGTGTTTGCCAAGTTCTTATGAGTATAGATTTCATGTCAGTTGAGAGAAGCAGTAATACTGCAGGAATATAATAACACAATATCTTGGTGAAAGAACCTATAGAAAAGGAAAAAGAACCCCTATGGAGTATGCCTGTTTCCCATATGATTCTAAGATTTACTTTAACACTTTGTTTCATATCACTTAGTTATTCATATCACTTAGTTATTCATATCATATTAGTTATGTCTCAAATGTCACATAGAAATAGTTATTTTCCCTGTTGCCACGACTAAAGGAAGACAGGAGATGCTTGAAAATAGTCTTATACTTAAAAGTGGAAGACTCACAATAGGAAAGCCACATGTTAAACTGTCAACAAGAAGTAGATTGAAAGTGACAGATTTAAGGGAAAAAAGGTCATCATCAGTGTCACTGGGATGCAACATAAGCTATTACCCTTTTTCTGTATCTCTTTCCAAATTCTACAAATCTATGCACTTCTCCTACTACTTGCATTCTTAAATTATTTTCAAGAGAAAAAGAAAATATAAAGACAGACAACGTGGAGCAGTTCATTCACTGTTACTCAAGCCAACAAGAATAATATGCTAAATGTAAATGTGCAGTTCATGGTGTAAAATAACACTTATTTGCTTATGTATTGCACTCCTAAATTTCAGAACTTCGCTTTCAGATAAAGTTCTCGTGCTACTTTGATTGGGAACAATGCTATCATCTCTATAGAAAAGGCACTCACACTGTTGTCTCATTGAAGTTTTCTCTTTGTATTTTTTTCCTTATTGTTTCTCTTAATCTAAATTAATCCAGTGCTGTGTGTTTTACTTGATGGATCGGGGAATGAAACAATTTGTTTCAAAAATAAGATAATATAGAAGTGAATTTCAGCTTCAAATTCCCAGAGCAAAAACATAATAAACAAGAAGACATCAAAACATCTTGATGTTCATTGGCAAGGCAGAGTAAAAAGCCAGTTCTTTTTTCTCAAATATAGGAACTTTCTCCTCAAAACAGTGAATGTAGCATTTCCTGGCATCCTATTTGAAGACTTTCTTTCCAAGTACAAGACAAGGCTAACACTGTTTTTTTGCCTTCAAGTTATAACAAACTGTTGCGGTGCGCGGACCAGTTTTTATATTTTATTTATTTTATACGGTTTAATTTTTATATTTTATGTATTTTATATGGTTTAGTCCGTTTCCCCTATTTTGTTCATGGTATGGTCTCCCGCTCCCTTTTCCCTGTTCTCCCAACCTTCCCAGTTCTCGAGAGATCTCCCCAGTTCGGTTTCCCATTAGGTTGCTGTACCCACTCCGCCTACTCCCTTTTGATTGACTGTTACGTGTTATGTTCCCATTGGCCCTCAGATATATCCACCCCTTGTTCCTCCCCCCCTTAAAAGAGCCCTGCAGGGCCCAGAGCGCTCTCTTGCTCTTGGGATCTGGTCCCTGACTCCACGGAATAAACATCTCCGCGAGCCACACCGGGTCCGTTGCCTCCCTCGTTGCCTACGCTTCTTCTCGGCACGCACCGCCACCCTTCTGGCTGGGAATCCATTTCCTTGGCTGTCGCAGGCTACCGCTCAGTCAGAGGCTCTTCCCATCCGGTCGATCCCCGTGGCGCTTGGGGTTTCCAAGTAGCTGGACGGGACGGCGGAGGGTAACTACCCTCAAATCCAGGCGAGGGCTGGTTCCTCACGCCGCCGCGCGTCCAGAACAAACCTATTTAATTCTATTTTCCTAGGAAGGATAGGTGTGTATATTGTAAAATTACGTAGAACATTGCATTCCATCAATTGCATAGTATCCTGAGATACCCTGTAAGGAACCTTGCCAAGCTCTGTACTATCAGTTAGGTTTGGATCTGTCATTGGATCTATCATCACACCCATTGCCTGGACTACAGTGATGCATTTTATTGAGCTGGGCTAACTTCCCCAAGGCATAAGTCATAAAACTGATGACTGCTGAGAGTCTGAGTTCTGTCTTTTAATATGGTCTGGTAAATAGTAGACTTGGAGTCTTCATATTTAACAAAAGTGCAAATTTAACTTCCACTAGGTTTCACAGTTGCTGTCAACAGCTCATTTGTAAGACTAGCCAATAAATGAATAGTCTTTAATTAAAGAATCTTAGTAAAGTTTTTTTTACTGCAATTCTAATTATTAAATAAATCTTTAGCACATGACTTTAGTCTGCAGGTTAATTTAATGTAATATACAGTCTCTCATCAGGCACAGTTATACCCTTGCTAAAATATAGTGACAGAACTATATACACCATTCTAAGTAATGTTCAATTTATAGCTTACATAGATATGGTATCAACAACTTTGATTTATACTGTGTGCCCTCTACGAATACAATCCAATGCTCTTACCTTTTTTTTTTTAATTGCAGCAACAGTGCATTAAGCTTGTTCAGATTTTCTTACACCAAGTTCAAAACTTAAAGGTATTTTATGATGGCTACTCAGTCCTTTTCCTGTCTACTCTCACATTAAAATTCTTCAAAGTCATTCTTGGCAAAGTAATCTATGACCCATTTTTCCTTAGGCTAAATTAGGTGTTCTCAAATAAGCCAATACATTTCATCCTTTGGAATTGGATCTATGGCAAACCAATACCTGGAAATTTAAAAAGTACAATCACTACATTAAAGTGTGTGCATTTTTATTCTGCTTTCGCTTTTCCATGTGCTACTTGCACTTTTCTTGAGACTGCATTACAACTTCACACACATTTCTTTTCTGATGTTTTCAGAGCACAAAATCTAAGAGCACTGTTTTCTCTCCTTAGTAACTGAATTATACCCTTGGTAAATGTCCTGGGTTGCATTGTATTCTATTGCCATCTACATTAACTGTTAAAACCAGGAGGGTGGTGTTGCTTGCCTCCACCCTCCGGACTATCTCCTGTTAATGGGTTTTGCCACATGACTCATAGATAACCCCTTCCGGACAATATTGTGTTAATGGCCAATCAAGGCCTTACCACATGACTGGCAACATTACATCATCCCATATTGAGATGCTCCGCCCAGAGGGAGGAGACAAGCATTCCATCCTGGATATAAGCTGAGATTGCAAACACCACAGGCAGCCCTGTCTACTGGCTTCCCAGAGGACAAGAGCTACCACTGGACCTTCAGCTGGAGACCAGACTGCTGAATCACCGCTTCAACTGAGCTACTACGTTTGGACTGCTACCACCACACCAACAGGGTGTCAGGTTGTATCTGACTTTTTCAGTACTTTTCCTTGTATTATTTCACTTATTTTTAATTTTTCCTATTGAATTTTATTCTGATTTACCATCTCCCACTGGTTTGTTTTCAAACCAATACAGTAAACCAGCTACATGTTTTGTCTGATTTCATGCAAAGAATGTCCAATCACACTGTTTGTTTGTTTGTCTGCTGGTCTATCTGTTCTCTTGTATTTAATCCATTGGACAACTTCCTCAGATGAACAGAAGGTGTGAAAAACCCGCAGATTATCTCACTACAAATTTTATGAAAATATTAGAGTGCATACAGGGGACACATATGCTTTCAGAGAGATGGAATATGTCCAAGTTCAAAAAGGATTTTAGGGAAGTTTGACAGGTGTATGGTGGGGCACACAAAATCATGACATATCCAAAAGCTGGATAACAAAAGCTGACATTTTCTGATTTTCAGAATTCTGCATGTCTTATTAATTTCAAGGATATAAGTAAATGTATTTTTGAGTTTCTATTGAAGTTATTGAATGTTTCCCCTATATTTTTAAAAAATATTCTTGTAAAGTGTAACTAGGAGGTGAGTATTCAGCAAAACTGCTTTTCAAGACATCTGTTATTGCATTCTATAATACTCTACCCTGCCCAGCAGGGACAGCTTGAACAGCAATTATTCTAGACTTTAGGCCAATCTAGGACAACGTAAGCATCCAGTCTATTCAGTTATTTCAAGTGAGATACTCAGCAAGATGTGGGGGTTTTTGTATCTTTTTTAACTAAGAAACTATCCCTTTCTGAGAAAGAGAAAGAACACCCCTCTACAAAAAGCAGAATGTTTACATGTATTCTACCAAGGAATGTTATTATCATTATTCTCTTTTTTGTTTTAACCTGACATATTTTTTAAACAAAAGAAAGACGACAAAATTAAAATCGGGATTCACAACTGACTTTTCTTCCTTACTAAAATCTGATGTAATGCAATTACTCATGCAGTTTGTGTTGAAAGTAGATTCTATCCTTGTGCCAAAATAAATGGTTCTATCCATTGAAAACATAGATTATAGAATGAGGGGTAGAACAGATTTTCTGGTTAATTTAAAGGCAAAATCTAATTTCTACAGATATGTTGTGCATGCCAACATGGTTTAAACAAGCCCAGCTGTACACACAAAGCAATCAAATGAAGCTATGAGGACAATGTCTTATTGACAGCTAAAAACTGACCGTAGAAAGAACAGATGTAGCCTAGATAGATCAATATTGAAATAAATAGTAAAATGTCATAATTTCCTTTACTGCTACCTAGAACCAATGCAACAATGCCTTGAAAGAGAATAGCCAACTAAAATTTCTTTCCTTTTTATTTTTTCAATATTGATTTCAGTCAAAAAGAAGGCAGAGGAAGAACAACAATCTATGTTTCTATAAGATGTCAAAAGCTGCCTGTAAGTAAATATTGACTCATGGCAGATGTGTCAGCTTATTGTGAAACACTCTTCCTTTTTAATCACCATAATTCTATAGATCTTCATCTGACATGGTGTGTGCTTTTTAGACCAGATATTTAGCATTTCAGGGATAGAAAACAACACAAAGCAGAAGCAACCTCAAATCTCACAATGAGCATTGTACAAATCCCATTATTTTTAAAATGAAATATCACTGTCTTATACTGTGTAACTTTAAAGGTGACAATTATCATTACCCTTGAGCTGTAGTAACACACAGACCCTCCTTTCCACCCTGATCACTGTTGTCATTTAATTGAATCTGAATATTTTATGAGAAAGAGATAGTAGGAGCATAGCTTTCTGGCTTTAATATGATGCCAGCAGGTGCATAATTTAAAACTAAAGGATCATTCCATAGCTCTTAGGAAAATAGTGTTTACTAAAAACCCCAAATGCACATTGTAAGAGTGTGACATAACACAGTAGAAATGAGCAAGGCATCTCCCAAATGAGATTTAAAATGTCACTCCAGCAGATGCAGAACTTGTCAGTCCCAGCACAACTTGTAAGTAAGAAACTACCTAAAAATGTGAAAATCAATCACATATGAAATGAACCATACTTTCTAACCTGCACAGCAGCTTCTTTCTTCTAGTCCTCTGCAGTTCAGACTGGATTTAAATATACAAGCACAAAAGGTTCCTCAACCAATAGGAAGTCATGTCACTCAGTGTCCACATTCTCCTGTTGCATCAGACTTAAAGTATCCTTGTCAAGAAAGTATCCTTTAGTGAATATGTTTAAGTGGCATACGCTTTAATTACTTCAACAGGGACTAACTATTTCTTTTATAGAGTATGCGTTGCATTTCTAGAGATTAGTAGCTTCAGGAAATTAAGTCTACATTTTTGTGCACGTAAACTTGACATTTTGTCCCAAATCTAGATATTCCTGAACAGCAAGGGAATATCATCATTTAAATGTAATTTTATAATCTGTTTGATATTTTTGAGAAGGAAGGTTGCATATCAGGCTACAGACTGGGTGGAGCAAAGTAATATGGAGGCAGATTAATAGTCTCTGGAAGAGAGACAAGGATTAGTGTTCAGTGAGGCAACAGGTATAATTCAGAAGGATTAAAAGATGAATAATACTGAAGATAATACTTTGACGTTCAGCTGATTCTTAGTGTATAAGTAGGAGGGAAGTAGTTGCTAGATGATAAACAGGTCAATATCTGTTCTCCAGGGTGTTTGAAGGATATTCTCATTAATGGCTGTGTAACATCATCTCTAAATTGCTTCCTTAACAGAAACATCGGTCTCTTCAACTAAAGGGGAAATGCTTCAGGATTTCAGAGAGCTTATCTCGCTGCCAGCTGCTGCAGATCTCCAATGGCACAGCAACCTGTGGGAGGTGAGAGGTAGCTGAGCAGGTACAGTCCCAAAGACACCTCGGAACCACAAGTCATGTTTTTTCCCTTAATTGTTACATGTAGTTATGAAGCATTAACAATGGAACCTGAAGTGCATAAAGCCTCACAGATGTAGCTCCATATTTGTGAGCATATTTATTTTTTCTGTCTAGACTCCAAAAGATTATTTCGTCTTATTTTAATCAAGTAGCAGAAATCTGAACTTTCTATTAAGCATAAACTGTGTTCCCAGTAAGTAATTGTTCCTAAGAATAGTCGAACCTACTGGGATTAAAATTTACTTATTCTAGTTTTACCTTGTTAGATCACATATCTTGCTGTATCAGTGCAATCCAGAGATATAATAAAATATGTGACAGAACCGGAGTGCCACTAGCAAACTTTAAAATAATTTTTTGAAATTTCCATTTACTTTTTTGCCTTCAGGATAGGGCCTGACTGGTTGTAATGGATGCAATAGATTTGTACACTGCATGTGAAAGGAACTGAGAAATCCTGCCTTTATTCCACTATGCACAGCAAGCCTGATTTCTATTCTATGTGTAATTTTATGTACACATATATTGATGAGATCAGATGCAGCCACGAATCTCAGAATATTTTCTGATTGCATCCAAAATATGTGTTGACATTCACTGTTCATTGGCCTTCTTGCTGTCTTCTTCCAAATAATGTTTTAAATAATCTGTGGAAAGCTCAGCTTCCTTGCTGCTCCATTTTAGATCACAAGATATTTTCTAAGAAAACTAAAAATTAAGAAAAAAAGGAAAAAAGAAAGCCTTCAATTTTCAGCATCAAAAAGAAATTATTCCTTTTCTGGTAAAAAAAAATTACTCTCCTTTTTTTAGGGTTGTTTTCCTTGTTCAGTTTTCTCAGAAATTATCTGCTAATAGAATTAAAAGCAGATTGTAAAGGCTTATGCAAACATCTTCTTGATGCATGACTCCTACCAAACTATTTAAATGTCTTTGGCCATATAGATATTACCTGTTCACAGGACCAGAGAAGAAAGAGAACAACAGAATATTTTACATCAGATAATTCAGATTTGTTAGAGCTTGCACTTTTCCCACACATTTACACTTCAGGGTAGGGTTTCTGGTCCAAAACAGTGTGAGATGCCTGCTTCAGAATAGATCACTTATTATAATGGTTATGCTTTGTTATTCATAATTATACTGGCGCGGGAACAGTTTTTTCTGTTGCAACTGTCATGCCCTTAATGAGTAATAGCACATTGTTTTAGTGAAAGGATAGGCCAACTCTATTGACTGGATAGGGTAGTTGTGGGTCTTGCTGCACACCTTCCAAGCTCAGTAAAAGAGCAAGAAGCCGCGGGTCTGTTTACATCAAGAGAATTAGGCTTGCACAGGCTACATGGATTGCTATTGAACTAATGAGCTCATTTTTTACTCCTCCCATAACCACTTAAAAACTACTTTTTACTTATTTACAAATAACCCTACAACACCATCCTGTGCTAGAGAGATGTGCATTTGTCCTTACTGATGTCAGTGAACTCACTGAAAGTGAGGGTCTCTTTGTACCTGAATAGCTACTGGGCCATATCTGAACATTTAATATATATCTTCACCAAAAAAACCTGTCTTGGCACAGATAAAATATCTCACTAATTCTGTGCAACCCTGTGGTAACTCATCAAACTCAAGGCAAAAAAAAATGCCATGTCTACCAATATGTTTACAAGTCAGCCACACATTGTCAGAGATGCCTGTGTTTTCCCACTGGGAAACTAAACTTGAAGAACAGAATCTTTTGCTTTTCAAAACTTGTTATTTTTCTTAGATAGAATACTGAATTAAGGGCATTTGTATGCCTGTCAAGAAAAGAAGAAATAGCACATTATCTAGAAAAAGCAACGGTAACATAGCTGCTTTTGCAAAATTGGCATGGGGTAGGAAGTATTGAAGGTTTTTCTAAAAGCTGAATTTAGCAACAATGTTTTAAGTAGATTGATACATGGATTTCCAGAGTCCCACGGTACATAATAATGATGTTTTCTGCAGTAGGATTTTTACCCAAATCTGTATAAGCTCTAAATGTTTGAATGAAGCACAGCAGCAGTGGGGAAACACAACAGGAGGCATATGAAGACTGACAAATAAAGTCTTGCCTTTGCAAATATGAATTTGAACTACACCTTTTCTTCCCAGTCTGGTGATGAACATAGGCAGATTTATGTTCTTCCTGGTCAGCTAAGTTAGCTTCTCTCTGCTCATAGCTCCTCCTGTAAACAGAAGTGTCACTCTGCTTGCCACTACTTTCAGAATTACCAGGATCATTTTAGATATTCTTGTGTGCTTGCTATTCTTTCTCAGTATTCTTCCTAGTGTTTGTTTCGTTTTTATCCAGAGCTGCTTCATTATTTAACCATTCTGCATCACTCTTGTGATCTCTGCTTATCTCTACTGTTGCTACAGTTGTCCTTTCAACATAGCAGACTTACTTCCCAAGACACATAAGCAAACAGACTGTCGCCCCCACTTCTTCAAACACTCATGCAACTGAAGCACTGAGCAAACTGGCATGTAAAATGTAGGTAAAGATACATCAAGGTGACTCTTGCACAGGTTTCTCCTACTGTTTTGCCAAACAAACATCTGGCCTTAAATTTCCATGTTAAGTGTCTGACTCAGCTGAATTTATGTGGTAAGTTTTGTTTTCTCTAAGCCTTGCTCATATATAGACAACAATAATTAATTAATATGACAGCAACACTTTAAAACCTTTAATTCAAGTGCATGAGAGGTTTGAGTCCTCCTTTGGGAAGGCACATGGGCAAGAATCTGTCTTTCTGGCGTTGTCCCTAAGAAGCTTTCCTCATTTCTTACAGTCTGTATTTGGAGAAATGCCTCTGGGTTCCTGTTGCATGGGCTGTTTGGACTGATTTGTGTTATGGTAGATGTTGGGCAGTAGATGTTGTTAGCACTAGGAAAGCATGTTGTTCTGATCCTGATGCTGGATAAACATAAATTACTCTGGATAATTTATTCCATTCTCACCGTATTTCTTCCATCTTATTCACCTTTGCTCTTGAAGGTCACATTTCTTCTGTGACCCTCAAACTGAAAGGCTGAAGAGGTACTGAATTGCTCTGAAGTAGTATTTTATTGCTTCTGATATGCCTGCCCTGGCACAAACCATGTTTCCAGTTAATTACCTTGACTTCTGAGAACTGTCTGTCAAGAGAATGGGGGCCTAGGTGAACAGAGCTGAACCCACTCTTACGGAGCTGGGTTGAGAATTAGAAATAATGCAGCCTGGTGTAGAGCTACATTATCCTTCTCAGCTACTGCAGCCATATTGCCACTGGAACTGGAATTGCTGCCTCACAGTGCCATGTAGCCACACCAGCTTACCTAGGTTTTCTACCAGCTTTGTCAAACTAGGGTTTAATTCATAACCTCAAGAAGAAAATCCAGCTCTATCTTCCCTGTCCTTTTGCATTTTATTTTCTTTTCATGTTTTTATAAAAGGCTGTTCAGTGATGTGAGCAGATGGACAGTTTAAAGGAAAAAGTAACACTCATTCACTTTTTTAGCACTCATTTTACCAGGCTTCACCTATCGACATTTTAAATCTGACCCATAAAACTATTACCATAAAGGCTACCCATAAAATATTTACAACACAATTACTGAAGAAGCTTTCATCGACTTAGGATTCCATTCTCCTTGCCTTTCTGATTTCCAAATAAAATTGTAGTTTTGAATTCAGACAAAGTGGTTACACAAAGAGTAATAGTACTGGGCACTTGAACTTTTTTATGCCTCAGAAATTACTTGCTTCTATTTGCCAAATATTCATCTTTTTTCTTTGACAAATTATTAGATGAATGAGTAAAGTTAGATTTCTAACTTCTTAAGTGAGCATAAAGAATGAATATGAGAAAATAATTACATACAGGTATCTGTGAATAAAGCACTTGATTAGCTGATTTTTTTTCCTTGTCTTTCCCATGGTTTCAAACTGAAAGAGAGCAGGGTTAGATTAGGCATTAGGATGAAGTTCTTTACAGTGTAGGTGGTGAGGCCCTGGAACAGGTTGCCTAGAGAAGTTGTGGATACCCCATCCTTAGAAGTGTTCAAGGCCAGGCTGGATGGGGCTGGAACAGGAACAACCTGTTTTAGTGGAAGGTGTGCCTGGTCATGGCAGGGAGGCTGTAACTGGATGACCTTTAAGGCATTCTATGGTTCTATGATTCTATGATTCTTCTATGTATTCTCCAGGTTTGTCACTGTTTTCTTTGCTATGGTCTTCCAGAAAAGAGACAAAATACGGGTGGCCTCTGATGTTCACTGAGAGTTTTACTACTGACAAAGTCCAGTCTGTATTAGAAAGCTTCTAAGTCATAAGAAAATACAAAATTTCAAAGGCAAAAAGACAATTTGAACAAATTTGGTTTTATGGTTTCACGTTTAGCCATTTGATGGCTTCAAATTAGCAAAATAAATTCTTTTAGCCTTTGAAATTATATAAAACTGATTTAGCATTTTCTTTTAAATTTGAAAGACCAAACGTTAACAGATTAATTGGATTAGATACCAGGAATAAGCACATAACTAAATGTAACTAAAAGTTTTTCAGATTGCTAAATTTGATTTTTTCATGCTTGGTAGCTTGTTACTTTTACAACTGCCTATGAACTAGAAATATTTATTAAAATAAGTAATTGCATTCTATTTATGACAAATGAGATATTGTTAAAATTGCATGAAAATACATTTCTGATACTTGCTAGTTATTCTTTACTTTTGAAGATGCCATTCTGCATTAAAAAGAAAAAAAAAAGGCTGCTGTGCCTCAATTACAGGGTTTTTTTAAAAGGAAGAGTGGTCATGGATGCTCCTGAATGGGTTTGTGATTATTAGATTACTGAGATTTCAGTAGTAGGAGGATTTTTTTCAAGCAAAGGAAAAGCACTGTGCTGGAGCATGAAACATTTTTCAGGCATAGCGACTTTCAGTGACTAATTATAGCTAGAGCAAGGTAGGAAAAAACAGCGGTGTAAAAAAATCCATGTATGAAGTGAATTTGGAGCTGAAGTTCAATTTGAAAGGGTCTGGTGAATGATCATAAACTTATTAATTCCTCAAAACAATCTAGACAATGGCTTGATTATAGATAAGATAAAAGGTACATTTTGTAAAGATACTTCCTGTGTAGGTGTCTTATCAAGGATGAGAACCAAAGTTGATCTGGGATGCTATAAAGAACCATTAACTACCAGAACTGAAAGGCTTGATTTTAAAAGCATGATGTTATAAGTGTATCCTTCCCAAGAAGAGTTTGGTTTTCTTTCTCTTCAGGTTTTTAAAATTAGATTTGGTGAGGCAGGAGAACAAAATAAAATCTGTGGTGTGCTGATTCTGGCTGGGGTAGAGCTGCTTCTCTTCAGATCAGCTGGTATACGGCTGAGTTTTAGATTTGTGCTGAACACAGGGTTGATAATATAGAGATATTTCGTTATTGCGGAGCAGGGCTTACACAGCCAAGGCCTTTTCTGAATTAAACTGACCAAAAAGATATTCCATACCCTAGGGCATCATGCTCAATATATAAATTTGGGGGAAGGAGGGTATGTTTGGAGTGATGGTGTTTGCTTTCCCAAGTAACCATTACACGTGATGAGTCCTGCCTTCCTGGGGATGGCTATGGGAAGTGGTGAATGAATTCCTAGTTTTGCTTTGCTTGCATGCATGGCTTTTGTTTTACTATTAAACTGTCTTTATCTCAATCCATGAATTTTCCAGCTTTTACACTTCTGATTCTCTTCCCAGTCTCGCTGGTGGTGGAGTGAGGAGTGGCTGTGCAGAGCTTGGTGGCTGGCAGGGGTTAAACCACTGCATGTGGAAAAAATATTTTGGCTAGATCAATAATTTTGGATAACGATAACCACAGTTCAATTTCTTATTCCAAAGTTAGTGCACGCATAGCATTCTCTTAGATTCTCAATGGAATACAAGCTGCCTGACAACAATTTTTTTTTTTTTTGCTTTCTGAGGCTACATTAATGAAAGGCTTTAGTAGTTGCAGTGTATTTTCCAACATTTATCTTTGAGGTCTGTACCTCAGACAGTGGAGTGAACATCCTGTACCCACTGTAATGCTATGGACAAATTAGTTACTCCAAAATGAGGATCATATCTGCTGAAGGGTTCAGCAGATCAGCTGAACGACACATCAGAGAAGAAAGAGACTGATTTCAAATGCCACACATTCCAGGCAAAAAAATCCCCAGTTTACCTGGAAAGTGTATGCTTGGAAAGTGTATGCAATCTATGCTTGTGATGTGCTGTCCTCACCTTTGTCTTGAGTATTTCTATCAAATGATGAAAAGGTTTTTTATTTCTATTAAAGTTTGCTTACCCACCCTTTCCACTTGGCATTTTGTCCAAAGAAGGGCAGATTTTAGTTCATTGTCATCATCTGCTTAAGGCACACCTATCCACATAGCCATTCTTGTGAAAGAATTCTCATATTCATAAAGACTGGGTCAGAAAGGAAACAAAACTTTTAACTTTTCTTGATACTGTTGTATTAAAAAAAAAAAAAAAATAGGAATAAGAAAAACATTCCGTAGCCCCCTGCTAAGTAAGAATGTGGTCTGTCAGCTGTTATCCATCTCTGCCTTTCAAATGGGAGACCTAACCAATTGTCTAGAGAGTTAATATTTAATTCTTTGTGAAAATCAATTATTTGAACAGATAGAGATGGGAATATCAGATTTCACCCAGAGTACTGTGCCCAGTTCTAGTTCTCACATTTCAAAAAATGCACAGGCAGACTGGAAAGGGTTCAAAGGAGTTTCAGAAAGATAATCAAAGAGCACAGAACCTGTTCTGTGAGAAAAGACTGATGGAATTAGGTCATTTCACCCTGGAGATGAGAGAATTCAGGGAGGACCTAAACACAGTTTTCCAGTACTTCCAGTCCAACCGCAAAGAGGACAGAGAGTCTCCCTTCAAAAGGAGTCACACGGAGAGGACAAAGGGCAACAGGTACAAGTTGCACCAGGAGAGGTTTCATCTTGATATAAGAAAGAAATTTTTTACTGTGAAAACAATCAATCACTGGATGACCTTCCACAAGACTATGGTGGAATCCCCATCATTGGAGGTTTTCAAGTGGCTGGACAGGGTACTAGATAATGTCATCTAGGCTCCCTTTCCTACAAACGGTTGGATCAGATCATCTTTTGAGATCGCTTCCAGCCTGGGCTATTCTATGTTATGTCTTTTAACTCCAAAATAAATTATATTGATGCTTGATGAGGACTCACTTCTGGGATGAAGAGAAGTATGTTTCCCAAAGATAGCTGAGGACTCTCCTATCTTGAGTGAATGCCTGAACTGCAAGGTTATTGTGCAAAACATGCTCTGCTTCCTTCCCCTCTCTTCAGTGCTACCTTTCACAACAGAAGTATTACTCAGCAAGTGGCTGCCAGCATGAAACTTCATGTCAGATTCTCCTTAAACTCATTCCCCAGTGGCATATGTAAGAAAGAGAGCAAGTAATTTCTAGAGGACAGTTTGGACACAGAAATGCTAATTTTTCTCTTTTGTCTAAGAAAACTAGGTTTCGCTTGCAATCTGTAAATGTAGACTCAATATTTTTAGGTTTTACAGTACCTAACACTTCTGAGTATAACTCAATCCCTTTTCTGGGTCAGGGCCTTCATTTCTCTGCAGCTGAATATCCTTGACAATGTGGGATGATGTTACCTTGTTATCTCACGAATTCTTCTTTTAAAGACAAATACTAAAAATTATAAGCTTTTGAAAAGGGTTATTTATAATGGGCCAAACAAGAACCACCAACAAACATATGAGTTATGCATGTATACACTACACAGGGAGACCTCCAAAGTGTTCACAACTCTACAGGAGGAACATGGTCATGATAGAAGTTTTCATAGGAAAAGCAATTTTCCTTCAATAATACTGCTGCTAGAGTAGCATGAAGATTATTAAACTTCTCATCCACAAACTTTGTTAAAGAAAGAGTAGTAACTGGGATAAAATATCCATTTTTATTCTCATTCCCAATTAAGTACAGCAGGTTTTAATAACTGGATATTTGAGAAGCATTTCAAAGCTAGGTGCAAAATTTTAAATTACATTTGTATGTATAATACATTCTAGAAAGAAAGGGGCTTATATACTTTATACTCTGTCCTGTAATTCCTATTAATTTTAAGGGAAGTTACAAACAACGTATGAATTAGAAAGATCATATAGTTCAGAAAGATGACTTTAAAATCTGTGCTCTTTTAAATTTTAAAATAAAATCCATAAATTATCATACTGGAAAAGAAATGAACCAGTAAGAAACACAGGGAACAGGCTAAGAAGTTAAACAAGGGTGCTACAGAAATATTAGTCTGTTTTTATTCTCATACTGTGAGTGTAATGTACTGGAATTATAACTGTATGACTATCTTCTCTACTTGCTTTTCTCATTTTCTATGGTCAACATTATATTGAAATTATTTTAAGGGCAAACACCATTGTACAGTTACAAGTACTTTCAATAGGTAAAGTATACAGTATAAAGTCTCTACTGTTGCTAAGTAAATGTCATCTTTCCCAAAACCCACCTGCAAATATTGATCAAGAATCTCAATCTTTTCAACGAGCTCTTAAGTCAGAGTGAATTAGTTTATGCAGTTTCAGAACATTTATAGCTCCACTTATAACATCACTGTATCTTTTTAGGCTAACTAAGGATGCTGAGTGATTTTTCATAATTTTCAGAATTGTCCAAGATGGCTACCCGACAGGCTGCAGGAACAAATTACTGAGAGACGAGGTGGTTTGCATTTCCTTCATGGAAAAGGTTTAACAAAGGTAATCCAAAAGTACTGAGGGAGCTGGCTGAGGTCATTCTATGGCTGCTCTGAACAATCTTCAGTGACTGGGATAGGTGCCTCAGGCCTGGAAGAAAGCAAATCTTGCTTCTCTCTTTAAAAAGAGCAAGAAGAAGATCCTGAGAACTATAAGTTTGTCAGCCGCACGTCAGTCCCTGCGAATATGATGGAACAACTAATCCTGGAAACCATTTCCAGGCACATGACAGACAAGAAAGTGAATGCAAGCAGTCAGCATAAATTCACCATGATGAAGTAAAGCTTGACCAACCTGAGAACCTTCTATGGTTATATCATTCTCTGAACATCGTATTAGGAGGCACTGTTAATAATTTTGAAACTTGATTCTGAAGTTCACATTAAATAAATATAGTTCACATTTCTTTCATTACTATTTCTCCAACTTTCCATTCTCCCTTCACTTTCTAGAACTTTTTAGCCCCAAGGAACAGATATGACCAAGAATATATCAGCTTCCATTGTTTGCAGTCACCATTTCTCAAAGTGTTTAATTTTTGGGTCAATAGATGATTGACCTACGTATCATTTTGTGCAGTGTGCCAAACTGTTGGAGATTCCTCCACTAATTTTTTGTGATCAAAATAACACCGAAGAAAAAAAAACCCAACAACACCGAGAAAATCATCTCGTATTCCTCTCTTCACTGTTATAACAGAGGGCAAGTATCAGGAGCACAGTGGAGGTGTTATAGGATGTGTATAGTTCCAGTCCTGTATCACTACCTTTCCACCTGATCTGTCACAAACAATAATGTACTTTGTACTAACAGCAAAAATGGAATTTTTGCTCTGCAGGTGCTGGGTGTTGGAAAGTCAGTTTGCTGACATTCCCAAAAGCTATTATTCTCTACCTAAAAGAGGATACACTCCTGTAAATCAAAGATCTGTGTAGTCAAGAATTATGTTTCCAAGAGGGATCCAGAAAGAACATTTTACAAGTACAGTGCAAGCATGCTTTACCATGAAACTCTCCCAGCCTCCACAACTTTGTTTAAATCATGGGGTTTTTTTCATAATTTTTAGTGACCTTTTGTAGATTTTTGTTGCACAAATTTGCTTGCTTTCTGAACAGTTTTTACACTTTAATATTCATATTGTTTTGGAGTAGGAGATTTCAAAGCCTAATTATGAAGATGTGAAAAACTTTTCTTCTGTGAAAAGCTTCCTTCTTTTTGTTTTAAACTTGCCACCTGACATTTTATGCTATGCAGTTCTCGCAACATTTAACAATCTTTCACTATTTCCCCTTTCTATAACTACTCTGATTTTATAAACTTCTGTTATAACAGTCCCCATTTGTTTTTTTCCTTTCAGGAACATGCTAGTTTGCTTTACCCTTCTGCATCCCTTTGTCCTAGCCCAGGGAAAAACTTAAAGCCAGAATGCCTCAGCTCAACAAGGCATCTGCTTGTCTAACCTTTTTTTCTTAGGTACCATCTCAGCTTTGTACTTAATGACAACTAGGATATGCCCTGATACACCACGCATATGTGCATCATTATAACTGGCAGATTATGATCCATTAAGAAGTTGTAAGATGTAGTTTGGACTTATCTCTTCCTCTTTATAAAAGTAGCTAATAGTATCTCAAGGATTAGGCCTTAGTGGAAATTGTAGTGCAGACGCTTTTCCCTAAGACGCTGAAACCATCAGAGTCTGTTGGGGGTGGGTGGGAGGTGTCTCAACAGCTTTTACTAATGATTGCTGTGGTCACCATAAAAGTAGTTGAAACAACTGGGAGAGCAAAAGCTCAGACTGCTAAAGAAGGCATTCTCAGCAATGTCATGAAGCACTGCTCCTGGGATAACAGCCAGGATGGAGGTAATAATTTTTAACAGAAAATGGGGGATGAATTCAGTCCAAAGGGCATTCATTCATAATGCAAAAGACTTTAGAGCAAGCAAAAGAAAAGTTTCAGATGTAATGAGCAAGGTGATCCCTTATGATTTCTCATATCATGTGCAATTTTGGAATGTGGACAGAGCCAGCCAATAAAAGAAACCATATTTTCTGTAATGAAGAAAAGGTATGCATGGAACTGTGCCTATGTTTAAGCCTTCAGAGGTCTTAAGGTATTTGCGGACTATTATGAGCTCCAGAAGTTTTGGAAGAAATTGGTTTGGTTTGGCTAAATACCGATTTTTGGATTTTAGCTATACATTTATCTGACAAAAGATTTTGGGTTTCTCTTAGTCTTCCTAGATATGTTGGACTATCTGATAGAGTGCCTGGAGAGATGAAAGCCTTGCTGTGAAAGTAAATGTGAAAAATGTATTGTGGAACAAAGTATCAGCTATGAATTTCTTACACTTTAAGTAGAAACGATGGACAGAGAGTAGAGTAAAAAAAAGAAAAACCAAGCAATAAGACAAGTTTCACACAACTGTCAGGTTCAATAGTCAGTGTACTTAGAAACAGTGTTAGAATATACACTGCCTATTCTGAGGTTAGTAACTTGTCTCCTGGATCTTTTTGCACAGCACATGACTTTAGCTTTCTAAATAAACTGGATACTGCCTTATCATTACTCTGTTTGTCTAATTTTACATTAGTTTTCATACATATACTTCTAGTAGTAGAATGTCATTGTGTGAAAATATTTCTGGAAATTTAATTATAAGTTGCTGTGGATTTTCATTGATGGCTTTTCTATTTTCTGCATCTCTGGAAAGCTCAGCCATGTAACATTTGTCTTCTACAAATAATTGCAAGTAGCATGGTAGTACCTAGGTCAAGCTACTGAACTAAAATATTTATACATTATAAAACATGCCAAATAACAAAAAACCCTTAAAAATAATTTGGATAATATAGCAGACTACTTACCTATATTTCATAGTTAGTGAAAAAATCTAAATTCACTGAATAAAAGTTTTATTTTGGTCAATGTTGAGCTGTTCTAAATTGGTCATTCTGAGTATACTCCAAGGAGAACCTGAAAGGTCAGAAAAGTCAATGCTTAAAAATATTTGTTCAGTGTGATGTAACCCTTGGCAAAAAAAAAAGTTATGTCACTGATATCATACCTGCCTGGATGTCGTGGATTGGAGCTGAAAATTAATTGGCAGCTTTCTAATCCAATAAGCGCTTCTGCGATTGTGCATATTTAAAGCTGGCAAGAATGCGGAAGAGCCTCTTTGATCCCGCGGCGGCGGCTGGGACGGACGGGGGGGGCAGGGGAGGGGAGCCGCTCTGGCCCTGTCCTGGAGGGCCCGGGGCTGGGCACCCCTCCCCCGGATGCCAGGAAGGGGTCTCCGGCAAACATCGGGAGGGGAGCCGCTAGGGCCCCGGCCTGGATGGCCCGGGGCTGAGCACCCCTCCCCCAAATGCCAGGATAAGGGGTCCCCAAATGCATCGGGATCCCCCCCCCTCCCCCAAAGCTGCATGGAAGTCAAGGAGCTCTCGGGAGGCTGCCGCCAAGAGCTGGGTAACTTCCTGAGAACATCGGGAGGGGTTTCCCCCTCCCCCACTCCCCCGGGTCCCCCGTGGGCCTGGAGAAACCGATTTTTAACCATTTCAAACCAAAGAAGCTGTTAAACAACTGACAACATCGACGGGGAAAAGTTTTCCTTCAACAGAAACTGCTCATCATGGAGTTAAAGAAGAAACAAGTAAGTCAGGCCGGCTAGACTGAACATGGCCGCAGAGAAGAAAGGGGGGCGGAGCCGTGATCGGCGCAGAGCTTAAAATAACTTTGTGGAAAAGTGGAAAAAAGAACTGTAATTACCATAAACTGTTCTGCTATCCATTTAAAGGATATGGGGGACTCAGAATACCCTATGTTTTGGATGCTCAGTGCTATAGGATGTCCCTGACCGGATAGACTATTGCGGTGACAGTTCTGGACCCACACAGAAGCAAAGTGGACCTCTTTCTTTTCCTGGAGTGTGGAAGGACTTTTTAAGGACTCTAATACTGACCAGAAATTCCATGTTTGTTAATTTCTTTGTCCCCTCTCTTGAGAAACCTGCGAGGAGGTCTGAGGGTTCTGAGAAGCCCCGGGGGGAGGGAGCATAGGGGAATTGGCAAAAGAAGGAATGTGGTTTTTTTTTTCTTTTTACTTTCTTGGTGTAGTTTTTTCCTGTTAATTCTATCTAGTAACAATAAACTATCTTTATACTGTTTAGAAGTGAGTAGGCCTGTTTTGTCATGTTTTTGTCCTAATTTATACATTTATATCTCACAAAAACAAATTAGTGAACAGAATCCCAGCTACAACTGGTGTTTCAATTTGTTCATTAAACCAAACCCGTTACACTGGAAGATGATATTTTTCCCAAGCTCAAACTGAAGATTTGCCTCTGATACTTGAAACATGATTGTTTTTGAGAACATTTGTCTGCATTCATTTGGGACTCTCAGGTTATATTTTGGCACTAAAATTAATCAAAGGTGGGACCACCTACTGAATGTATGAATTCACAGTGAAAAGAAAGGTTGAAAAAACTTTGTTATAACTGCTGTGCCCTATCAGCCCTTGGCTCCTCCTCTAGAAACAATGAAGAAACTAGTGATCAATATATTTTCAAAATTGTAACTGTACCAGGACATTTTGGATGAATGAAGAATGTAAACATTTTACTGAGACAGCTGGGGTCAATATAGGTTGTATTTTCCTTGAAAATAAGGTTTTACAATTACGAAACTGAGTGTGAAGTTCTGGTGAAGGGCCAAGAATACAGGTCTTATGAGAAGCAGTTGAGGGAACTGGGGTTGTGTAGCCTGGAGAAAAGGAGGCTCACAGGAATCTTACTGTTCTCTACAACAGTCTGAAAGGAGGCTGGAATGAGATGGGGGTCTGTTTATTCTCCCTGGTAACAAGGGGCAGGATGAGATGAAATGGCCTCAGCTTGAGCCAGGCAAGATTTCATTTGGATATTGGGAAACTTTTCCTCACAGTAAAGCTGGCCAGGCTTTGGAACAGGCTGCCCAGGGAAGTGGTGGAGTCATCATCCCTGGAGGTATTTCAAAGACATGTAGATGTGACACTTAAGGACACGATTTAGTGCTTGACTTGGCAGTGGTGGGTTTATGGTTGGACTCAATGATTTTAAAGATCTTTTCCAACCTAGATGATTCTATGACTCTTTATTTTTAATGCTGACTCTGTGGGCTACAAAATAAAAATCCATGCACAGCTAATCTAGAACAGGTATAAGCATGCAACCTCAATTCTGCTGAATAACCAAAATATAAAAAACAATATTTATGCAAGTTTCGTCTTTCTGAGAAGATATATTTTATCATTTTTATATTTTGAATTTTCTTCTGTTACAGTATAAACAAAGTAATTAATTGTCAGAAGATAGAATAAATGAGGTAAGGGGGTTTTGAGTGTGCATTTTTTAAGATTTTGGTATAGTTGTGGACAGGATGAAGGATTAACCTTGGCACTGATCTTCTTATTCTTAGGACACTGGGAATAGGTAAAGGGATTCTCCTTTTCTTTGTATGAACTTACCAGGATGGATCATGTATGGCGAATGCACACAACCATGGCAATTCCTGCCATAATTTTACCTTATCTTCCATTGTTTTAATGCCAGATGCACAAAAATTAATATTATCATCATAATAAGCCTTCTGCTGTAGAAATGAGAATCCTGGAAGTCCTGAGAATGTTGCAGGTAGAGAAAGGTAGGAGGTGAGGAGGTCAAAAAGCATAAAATTGGAACCCAAGTACCTATATTAATGCTTTAGCCATAGATGGAGCATCCCTGCAAATTACCACCATGTAATATCTTTGGTCCAAAGACTATCTGTAGTGAAATAGAAAAAACTGTCTGGAAATACATTTTTAATGCGTTACACCCGCAGAATATTTCTATTCTCAGTTTTATAGGTCAAATGAATATTATATAAGCATTTTTTAATCTGAAGTAAAACACACAAGGGATTAACTTTGAAAACTGTCTCTTCTACTATAGGTGCAGAACTGTGCTGAAATAAAGGTGTGCTTAGAACAGCAGTTCTGGAAATACCCTAGAGAACAAAAAGATTTTTATCACTATATATCTCTTTTCTAAAAAAAAACCTGCCAGAAAAAATTTCATCAAAACCACTTCTCCCAGAACCTCATCTCTAGTGGTGGCCAATAGGGGATGCTAAAGAAGCAGAACAGGGATAAAGTAGCATCATTCTCACAGAATATTATTCAATCTGTATGTAGTTTAAAGACCTCCTGGGCCTTTAGTTGCATCCTTTAAAGATCTTTTAATAGCTATTGATACCCCCTATCCTGCATGAATTTGTCTAATTCAGTTGAATTTGTCTGATTCACCTTAAAAACAGCCTGTACCAAGAAGTTACACGGTTTCATTGTGTCATGTGAAAATGGTGTTTATTTTCAAAATATTGCTAATTCCACTGTGTGCTCCTCCTTGCTTTGTTGAAATACTGAATAAATATTGTTTATTCACTTCAGTTATCCTATTTATTTACTCATAGATGTCTGTACAGTTGCCTACTTCATTTACTCCTAAACCATTTACACAGACATCTGTTTGGTAAGTTTTTACTTCTGGTAAATGAGGTAAACAGATTTTCCTTCACCTTGTATGTTGGCACAGATTTTTCTGCCAGGCAAACCCATTTTCTATGGAACCCTGAGCTTGATATTTTCTCTAAAATGGAAGAAACCACAAGGTTCAGGACTTTTGCCATTGTTTCCAGCTGTTATACACAGTCCAGAAGCAGCTGCTTTTGCAGATTACACAAAAATCATCAGCCAAGTGGACCCTGGTAATAGCAGAATCACCTCAACTTGCAGTGTAGTCTGTCTGTAGAACCATCCACTTCCATGAGACAGTTTAGCTGCTAGTCTAGACTGTTGCTAGTCTAAAAAAATATCATAAAGTAGCAATATCATATTAGTAGCACAATATCATATTAGTAGCACAATAACAATGTAGTCAAGTCCTTTCGTGTACTATGCCTTTAACTGAAGCTTTTGCAAGAACAAAAAATGGTTTCAGATCTTTATTGTACTGAATCATTAAAATAAATATAGCAAAAGATTATTTAAATCTATCTAAAAGTTTTAACTTTCAGTCTACATCCAATCCTGAAATACATTTTTTTTCTCCTATTTTATCTGTCAGGTTGGAAATATAATTGACTGGTTCTAAGAAATATCTCTGTTTCTGTCTTTTCTTTTGCTAAATTTATTTTATTGTCCTATTCCACTGACTTTCTCTGTCATGTTGAGTATCCCACATGAAAGTATGTCCTTTCATCTTGTTTTTTTTCCCAGATGGCTAACACTTCAAAGGAATCCAATTTGGAAACACTTTACTATCTACATATGAAGTACAATTTACATCTAAAAATATAAAATGTGTTTCTTTCTGAAATGTTGAAGATATGAGGTTTTTTTCTCATTTTGACCCAAAGGGACAGTGTTAACTCCCAATGGGAAGGTGTTAACTAGTTCTTGGCTGGTATGGTAGCTTTTTAAAGTACTATGGTTAGATTTACAGAAGATGAAACTTGGGACTAGAATTTACGATCCAAATTTAGAAGTCTGTTTTGTCTGGAATTGGTCCTCAGGGCAGGCCTGGCTTTGTGCTCTATGCTGGACTTACTGTGCATTTCACATTGAAATCTCACCGCAGAAAAAAAAAAACCACCAGGCCTGGTGAGAAGAACCATAAACTGAGGTGTCCTGATATCAACATGCTAGCAGTCTGCTGCAAAGAGCAGAATGGATCCATGGTCCCTCCTGCCCATGATTGTCCTGTCCTGGCCAGCTGATCTCCTGGCTTCTTTGTGGCTCATCTGGAGGAGGAGAGTGGGGCACGTCCTCCCTTGCTGCACTCACTGTTATTTTGGACTGTGCCTCTTGTGGGTGTTGTATGACATGAACCCGGAGTCTACTTTGCTCTATGGCCATTACAGAAACATTGTCTACAATGTTAGATGAGAGCTGTTTTCCAGTTACCATGACCAGTTCATGAAATGAGTCCAGAGAAGGGCCATCAGAATTATTAGAGTGATGGAGCACCCCTCCTACAAGGAAAGGCTGAGAGAACTGAGTTCTGAAGGGAGCCTGAAGGAAAGATTAAGATACTATTACAAGAACATGTGGTGACAGGACAAGGGGAAATGGATTCAAGCCAAAAGAAAGATTTTGATTAGATATTAAGAGGAAATTACTGTGAGGATGGTGAGGCACCGGAACAAGTTGCCCAGAGAAGCTGTGCGTGCCCCATCCCTGGAAGGCTGGATGAAGCTCTGACCAGCCTGGCCCACGGGTAGGTATCCCTGTTCATAATAGAGGGCTTGGAAGATGATCTTTAGGTTCCTTTCAATCTAGGCCATTCTAAGTTTCTATGATCCTCTTTCAAGACCTTTAGGCAGATTTTTCCTTAAGTGTGTGGAGCTTGGGCAGGAGGCATAAGTATAGCTGCCCAAACTCATCATTTTCAGAGCATGTACAAGAAAACATATTTAAAGGGTAAGAAAATTTTAAAGATATGACTGAAGCCCAATAAATTTACAAAACTCAGTGCTGGAAAGGTCTTTAAAGCAGGCAGACTGGAAAAGCCATCTGTGACACCATCAAGTTTTGGTGCCCACTGTGCAGATAAAGGAGGACTTCGGCAGACTAAATCTCATAAGGAGGGTTGTTTATACAGTGTCACACTTTTCCAATAAAGTCAGCCAAAAAATGGAGCTGTAGAATAAGAATAAGTCAGGTAACACTATAAATTTAACTAGGAAACTGCTTTCCTTTTGACTCTTGCGAGCCTCTGTCTGGATAATTAATGGTTCTATAACCAATGCAATTAAAGAAAATTTTCACTAAAATTGTCACTAAAATTTTCAAAACAAGTCTTTAACCATCATTCAAATAACTGCTGCTCTTGGATCATTATTGGTATTAGGTAGCCTAAAACATGTAATACAAGTAAAATACTGAGAGATCAGTTGCTCTACAAGAAAGCATAGGCAGTACATGGAGAATGTCCTGTCCTGTCTCAGATGCTTTGCTTCAGAAATAATGTGCCTTTGAAAGAAGTTTTAAACTTTGGTGGTGGATTATCCTGTGAGTTTGGGCCAACACAGCAACAGTCATTTATGAAGGCTTTGTAGACTTGGTAAAATTAATACCAGATATTTTAATAAGGGACATATAATAAAGATGATTTTTTTCTTCCCTTTGGATAAAATTTCTGCCATTGTAATGACATTAGCAAAGTTTTGAGAGTAAAAATAGTGAAAGACAGTTTTAATAAATGCACTTCTTCGCACATTAAATTCTTTAATGTGTATGAAAATGATCATTTTTTCTGCATTTTGAATACTTCCAGTTCAAAGGCTAATTAAAAAGGAACTTATTATAGAAAAATCCTTCATTCTTCAGTCTGTTTTTCTATATTTAATAAACAGTGATAAAGGCTCAATAAAAAAGCTTAATCAAAAGCTAGCAATAGGGAAGACACATTCTCCTAAAACACAAAAGCACAGTATAACCTAAAAGAAGCTGCAGTTAATCAAGTGTATAATATGAGGCAAATAATCTGTAGTCAGGCAGCAACATATATTTGCACTGCTTACTTCTTGATGATGTTGTAGAATAAGTAAAAAAAGGCCAGAAATTCAATGCTATATCTGAATTTTAGCTGATCCCAGATTTATTTTTCCTTTAGATTTGAGGGCCTGGAAGTTATTTTAGTCTAAGTTATATTTGTTGTTTCACTAAACAAATCAGATTTGATTTTCTTGTTACAAATACAAACTTATCTCTCTCACAGGGTTGTCTGTAAATTAAAGAATGAAGATATGCTTCAAGCTCTTTGGCCAAACTGCTGGAATTTTAAACAGGCAAACACAAACTACCTTGTGAATTTTCCAGTTTCTTCTTTATGCTTTCACTATTTTTAAATAATCAATTGAACTTGTCACTGTTCATTCTGTAAATAACAGACTAATATTCCTTACAGAATTTTAGAGAGAAAACATAATTCACATGCAATCAGATAAGAGAGTTCTCACTAACTTATTCAAGATGTCATGTGTAATGTTCTTGAAATGAATTGCCAACACAAAGTTTTTCTATTAAAATAAACCTCAGGGAACTTGGGTTGTTGAAACTTTCTGTATTATGATCAGTAATACCTTGTCTAAAAAGTGTACACAGTTTAACTTTGAGATAGTTAATTTAATTTCCAAAATGTGTCTAGGAAAGAGTTTCTTCCAATTATCTAAAAGACAAGAATGGTAAATAAAGTACTGAGGCAGATCTTTCACTGGGAAGAGTTTGGCTTTGAATCATCTCTGAACTTCATTATCCTCCAATCAAGCAATCAAATTTCTTCACCTCTGGAATTCACATTCTGCTGATTAACATTTATGTACTTTAATTGGTTACACTGTAATTTCTGGCTAGACCCTTATGAACAAAAGGATTGTTACTGATGGCTCATTCACAGTTTTAGTCCCTTTTTTGTAGTTGGCTAACAGATTCCCTCCAGATTTCTCTATCATCACCTACACTGCTCTCCCACTGGCTATAAAATACTGCAGCAGCTTGTAGGTAATTGATCAGACAAGTGAACTGTAAAATATTCATTTTCTACTTCAACAGCTAGATAAATCTCTTGGGAAGTGGATGAAAATGTTGCTTATGCACATCAGGGTTGGTATAGTAATAGCAAGGTTGCTGATAAGCAGGGGTCTGCTACAGAGTTAATGCTTAATTCTCTTCCATGCCAGAGGTGGGGAAGTGAGCGGTCTCCCTTTGCCTGCAGCTAGGAGTCTCATTACACACAAAACCCCAGGCATCAACACCAATGCACCAGCCATGGTGCTTCAGGGATGGTGCTTCCTGTTTTAATTAATCAGGTTCATCTCGGTGTAATATGCCAAGGAGCAAATTAACACTTAGGTACTGTAACCAACATACTAAAAACCAAAATATTAATGAACTGGAGAGCAGGATTGAAAAGAGATTGACAGAAGAGGGAGAGGAGAAATAAAATGTGCTTTCTACCTTTTCCATTAACAGTAATTTTTACGTTACTTTATGAGGGTTTTTTTTTCACAAAGTTTTCAAAAATCTGTTGAAGTGCTTTAATTAAAAGCATTCAAAAGTGACTACATACAGACTTGAGAGGAACAGCAGAAGATAGTGAATTATTTTCATCTTTATCTTGCTGTGTTGCCATAGTAAGAGAATCTGAAGGGAATTAGCAATAGCTTTGTTTCTGACTTGTACTCAATTTGTATTAGACAACCTTCCTCAAGCCCAGACTATACTAATCAGAAATTGTATGCAGTCCCTCCACCTGCTTTCTTCTCACACAAGAAGGAAGAATCTAAGCTTTAAATGTTGGAATATTAACAGCAGTTTTTAATCCCAGTGGTTTGGTTTTGAAGCAGCAGAGAACATATGTTAGTTTTCCATGTCCTTGGAGTGTGGTGTCAGTCAGCTTAAGATGAGACATTTGAAATAAAAAATAATCAATGTTACGTATGCCACAGCAGTTGTGACCACCTGGGGAAGACAAATAGAACACTACAATTTTGCAGTGGAAAAGCAAGTGTATTACAGGTGCTGCAGCATCTAATCTAGAGATGCTTTCTTGGATCAGAATAGTCATTTCTTTTAAAAACCGTAGGTAGGTCCATGTTGCTTCCCATATCAGCTAAACTCTGATGATTTAAATTCAGTGCCAGAGAAAATGAGGGTAATAAATCAGTCAATCAGAAAATTTGGAGAGGCCCCTAACACCGGACAGCATTATGCAAACATACTTTTCCCCCCATTATACTAGTAAACAGATTTGTTCACATATAATCATGGTTTTGAGGTGAACCACCCCCAGGCTGGAATCAGCTCCATTAAAAATGCATGCCATGGCATTCAAGGACTCTCTCAGGTATTGTCTAGTTCCTTGACAACGCAAATATTCTGAAATGTATTGCATCACACCCACAGACAAAGCAGGCTGTGCATCTTCTGCCTTCAGCTAGACTCACTTTTTTTTTGTATACTTCCCATATTTTTTGATGCAACTAAAGCAAATAACTTCCTCCATAAATGAAAAATGTGTTCTGGGTTTGTAGTATCCCAGGTGCAGAGTACTGCAGCTCATGTTTATTTCCGAAAAAGACCGGTGGAGATGAAAGTACCTACTTATAATGAGAAAACTATTCAAAACAAAGAAACATCAGAAAGCACTACAAAGCAAAGAAACACAAATGAAAACAAATACTTGAAGTAGTACATAGTAGTCCCCTTTGTGGTCCGTAATACAATAAATCATGCTATTTAACACTTCCTAAATTCCCATTCAGTTAAAGATAAATAAAAACAAAAGTAAAGTTCTGCTAATAATGAACTGATAATGAAGTGTCTAATAACTGTGCCACACCTTTGCTCTTTGAAAGCCATTTGTGATGATGACAATGTGTTTACAGGAAAACAGATTGATCAGAAAGTTTTTTCTATCTAGGACTTAAATGATACTATTTCCTCTAATTCCTCTAATATGTATTTAAAGTAAACACAGTCCCTTCCCTTCCCTTCCCTTCCCTTCCCTTCCTGTCCCGTCCCAAACCTTCCCACACCTTCCCACACCTTCCCACACCTTCCCACACCTTCCCTTCCCAAACCTTCCCGAACCTTCCCAACCTTTCCCTTCCCAACCCTTTCCAAACCTTCCCAAACCTTCCCTTCCCTACCCTTTCCTTTTTTTCTTCCCTTCCCTTCTTTTTCTTCAAAAATAGCTTTTGTCGCTAGTATATAAGAGTTGATAGGGAAAGACTTCACCCACTTTTTTTTTCCTCTGAAAATACTGGGTTATCCAGTCCTTGTTGCGGTCCATGTGTTTGTCTACTCATTCATTATATGGTTTTTGTAAGGTTTTGTAAATGATTTGTCCCCAAATTCCCCTATTCCCGGTTGGTTCCTCCCTGGACTCCACTCCCCGCCTTTTACCCTGTCAGTCTAATTGTCCATCTCCCAGTTACCCTGCCCTGTTTCTGGAATGTTCTTTTATACTCGGTACCTCATTTGATACTGCTGTGAACCCTCCCTCCTGGACCCTCGAGATTTGTCAATGTTATGCCTGTTATGCCCTGGACCCTCCCGTGTTATTTCCCCAATGGTTACAGTTATTGCACCTGCCCTTGTACCTCCCCCCTTTAAAACCCCGTGCCACCCATTGATATTTGGATTTAGTCTCTGGTGCTAAACTTTTGCAGAATGCAGAGCAGATCCCTGCCTCTTTATTGCTTGCTTCGCCATCCCGCCGGTGCACATCTGCCACCCCTGCTCTTGTGGCATTCCCCTGCCGGCGCTGCTGCCTCAGCCATGGTGCTCTGTGCAGAGGCTCCTCCTGCAGCTACCTTTGGGATCTCTCCTGTCCCCCTTTACTGGGTGCCGACGGTTGAGGGCTCTCCCTCAGGATCTGGGCGAGGGCTGAACCCTTGAGCCGCGCGCGCCCAGAAGTTCTGTTCTTGCTTTCCCCTCCAAGTTTCTATTCATACTTCACTGAGCTCTACAAATTTTGTTTCGGTAGGCTCCTATATAACTCTTTATTATGAGCCACTCTTCCCTGAAAATAGGAATGCCTTTGTTTTCAGAGTCTATCTTTACATGATTGTATAATTTCCTTTTAAAGTCCAGCTAGCTATTGAAGTCAGTACCAGCTTAGATAAGTGCATACTGTGTTTTACAGATTTCACCCACCAATAAAGTCCTATGCCTTCCCTAAAGTTTAGTGAAGGACCAGCTCTCCTTTATGGGTCAGAGCTGCTTGGAAACATTCAAGCACTACTGAGCCTTAATCACCCTGGGTACTTTTCAATCACCTTTATGTCGAGATCATCTCTCTTTTTCTATCTGTATGACACAGAAAATGTATTTAATAAATACTGTATTGCTGAGAAGCATGAAGAGGACACTGATCTATGTACCTGTGGAGAAGTTACTAGAGGGGAGATGCCCAAATGACTGTTACTGTGCCTCAAGCTCGTAGCTTTTTGCAGAGCACTGTTGGTGGGTTGAAAAAGACTTGAATGTGAAGAAAAAGATGAAGAGAGGCTCTAATATAAATAGAAATATTTGCAGAATAAAACAAGAGGGACATCAGGGCTAGAGTTAAGGAAGGGAAGACAAAGGGAAACAAGAAGGGGAAACAAACAGAAGGAAATGTAGAGATGAACAGCAGGCCTGCAAACCTGTCTGACTACGACATTGATCTTAGCACAATTCATTTGTACTCGTGAGAAACTTACTGATAGCAGAAAGATAATTATAAAAAACAGAGAGAGAAACAGTAGCAATTTTGCACCTGGTGTTTTTCTGGTATTTAGAGTGTTTAACCAATGAATCTGTTGTAGTAGTTCAGCAACCAATGGAGAGGTAGCATGAATGGTAAACATGTAACAGTCTATAAATTACCCTTAATTTGAGAATAAACGGCTTTTTGCTTATCTACTACTTTGGGGTATTTTGTCAGTCGCGTCCACCTCAACTGCGACAATGAAAGGCATTGGTAAGGGAATGCAGTTTTCTCTCCTCTTTCTTTGCCCTGGAATTGAGGATTTCATTGACGCTTTGATGAGTTCCTTTACAATATGGGTTACATTAAAATAAAATATTTTTAAGGGAAATAAACCTGATTATAATCACTCTATATTTTCTTGTTTTGAAGTCACTGTACTCTCCTAGCTGTTTCTGCCTCTTTTTATTAAGGAAATTCTTCATGTACCTGTAAATCTGCTCCAAAACAGTTGTTTTCCCCGTCTGAGCACCTTGGTACTTACAGCACACCAAGAAAGTTGTAGAATTTAAGCACAATCCTCGGAGTAGTTATTTTAATAATGTATTGAGTCTGCATGGCAAGGTTTTGATAGTGGAGGAGGTGCAGGAGTGGCTTCTGTGACATGAGCAGCTGCCACCATGCAGGCAGAAACAGCCTCTGGAGACACACCCACCGCTGGCCAAAGTAGAGCCAAGAAGTAATGCTGGTTGTACGTCTCCGATAACGTATTTAAGAAAGGGTAAAAATCACTATGCAGCACCTGTGAGAGGGGAGTGAGAGTATGTGAGAGAAACAGCCCTGCAGACACCCAGGTCAGTGGAGAAGGAGGGTGAGTAAATTCTCCAGATGCTGGAGCTGGGGTTCCCGTGCAGCCCGTGGTGAAGACCATAGTGAAGAAGGATGTTCACCGGCAGCCCATGAAGGTTCACAGTAGAGCAGAGATCTACCTGCAGACTGTGGAGGACCCCATGCTGGAACAGGTGGATATCTGAAGAAGGCTGCGACCCCTTGGGAAGCCCACACAGGAGCAGGCTCCTGGAAGAACCTGTGGACCCATGGAGAGAAAAGTCCACGCTGGAACAAGTTTTCTGGCAGGACTTGTGACCCTGTGGGGAACTGCAACAACCTGTTCCTGAGAGACTCTACCCTGTGGAAGGGACAGTTTGTGTAAAACTGCAGCCCATGGGAAGGACACTTGTTGCAGAATTTCATGAAGGAGTGTCTCCTGTAGGTGGGATTCCATGTTGGAGCAGGAGAAGAGCATGAGGAGGAAGGAGCAGCACAGAGAAAGCACTGCGATCACAATCCTCATTTCCCATCTCCCTGAGCCATGCAGGGGGAGGAGGTAGAGAAATCCAAAGTGAAGATGAATCTGGGCAGAAGGGAGGGGTAAGGGAGGATAAAGTGCGTTATGCCGGATGGAGTGAAAGATGGCAGTGGAAAGAAGAGGGCAGAGTCATGCACAGCGCGAGACCAAAATCAACCGTTTACAGACTGTGGTAAAACCTGTAATACCATAAACTGTTCTTTTCTCTTTAATCCATTTAAAAGATATGGGGAGATTGAGAATTCTGTAGGCAGCCTGTGGGAAAAAAGAAAGTGATCGTTGCCAGGGTTACCGAAGAGCTTTGTATTAGTTTGAAACAGTCATCCCAGGACAAAAGACTTTTTTAGAGATTTTTGTGAAGAAGAGAGTTGTGAATTTCAGGCTGGAATTTGCTTATCCTTAAAACGAGAACACCCCATGTTTGGCCCATGACTGCAGTATGAAAAGACTGTAAGATTTGCACGGGAGACATTAGTATGTTTTCATTGCAATAGACTGTTTCTGGGTGGGCAGGACTTTTGCAAGTAGCAGTTTGGAAACCACAGTAGAGGAAAGAGAAGACCTCCTTTTTCCCTGAGTTTGGAGAGACTTGTTAAGAACTTTAGTACTGACCAAAAATTCCAGCTTTGTTATCCTTTCTGCAAGCTGGGTGCTGGGGGAAGTGCTGGAAAAAGAGGGGATTTTTTTTCCTTATTTTCTGAGTGTTTCTTTCTTTTCTTCTATTTCTAGTAATAATAAACTATTTTTATACTCTTGAAAGTTTCTGAGCCTGCTTTGTATTTTCTCCTAATTCATATCACACAAAGGCAAATAAGTGAACTAAACCTCTACGCAAATTGGTATTTCTGCCTGGTTTCGAACTAAACCCGCTACAATATTTCAAAAGTTCTTTTTACCATTTTACTTTCTTTTTTCCAGTTCTGGTTGGTTATCAGAGGTTTAACTGGATAGCTATAGTCAATGCCTTTGCAGTTAAAAAGTTCAATTAATAGAGTTGCTGCCATGAATCTAGATAATTTACAAAGATTCCTCTTCCCAGTTCATTAATTTTCTTTTCAGTAGAACTCTCCCAGGTACTGTGTACATATACCAGTTATGATTTGCTGGAATACCACATTTCCAGCAGGCTTTGGAATAAAGCAGCAAAGACAAAGGACAGTATATGTGGACCAGATTAAAATATTTACAGTAGCTTAGATTTGTTGCATTCCTTATTTAGATTTTATTACATCACTTTATTACAACAATTCAAAGTTGAAATAATATTTTTTGTTTATTTTCACAATATCTTTTATCTTAGTCCAGCCTTTGCTATAGAGAACAAGAACTGGACTGCAGTCCCCTATTTGAAGGTCCTTTTCAAGCGGCAGAGAGAATTTTGTAAATTTCAATGCAAACAGCGTAGTTGGAGACCAAAAGGAGATGGCTTGGCAAGAAACAATCTGGGGTACAAGGGAGAGAAAAGGAAAGCATTCCACAGGAAATGGAAAATAGGTTACTCCTTCCTGTTGACAAGAGAAGACACATGAAAAAAAAATGCTCACCCAGACAACTGTGGTTTGTAAGGATGCTGGAATCATACTTTCTCCTAGAACCATTCCCCAGTGGTAAAGTTAACTTTAAGATTATACCTGACTTTGTGAATTTGCCGGAGGGAATTGTTGGAAAGGAGATTGCTTCCTCCACTAACCATTGTAATTTGATTCAGTTAAGTATTTCAGTACAATACTTATTTATTCCACTGTCACTTCTAGATGTTCCTCCCCACCTCCTAATTCTTTCTTCCTTTTTGAAAATATTTATGGACTTTGCTCTGGTGACTGCCAGAAACATCCTCCAATAAATCAGGTTTAATTTACTGGTTTGCATCTAGGTACTTGGGAATCGTATGACCAACTGTTCATGTTTGGAATGCATCACACACAATCCACTGTCTGATCGCCTACCTGAATACACTGAATCCATGCCCAAGCTCTGTTTTCACATTAATAAAACAACAACTATGATATTGCTGTTTTGGAAAAGTATATCTACACTAACAACTATCGGAACTACAGATTCAATACAAGGTTGTTAAACAGTAATTTCAAAGTGATTTAGAAGTAGCTTGAGGGCCATCTGAAATCCAGTGTATCTGAGACTGAAGCATAATCCACAGAAACATATAGAAAATATAGCAAACATCCCACATGTGTAAATAAATCAACACCTTCATTTTAGTTCTACCATATTTTTATATATTTTGAAACAGAAATCCCACAGTTAAAAACCTGTAATAATGAAATTAGAACATTAAATAAATGTTTTTATTAGTGATAAAAATTAAAACACCATGAATGGCAAATCGGATTAGGATAAAACACGTAAATCTTTAGCCTATAATTCAGCCTGAAGAAGCATCAATCTAACTTTCAGTGGCCATTTCTTATAAACCCAAAGAGTAAAGAGATGATTCAAATGAATGTTTTTTCTATTTGTCTATCATATGTTTCTCCTTTTAGAATTACTAGTTATTATATTACTACTTAAGTATTTTTTTCTATTCCTGTTTGCTTGTGTCACAGTAATAACTAAGGATCTTTGTCTATAAAAAGGACACAGAATGTCTAGATATATACTTACCGAGTAAACATCTCACAAAGCCATTTATTTAAAGTCCAAGTCTTCCAAGATCTTTTGCTATTCATTCATAATTAATTGATCTGTTCAGAGCACAATTAGTTGTCTTTTCAGATCTGTTGTTCCCTTTTGTACCAACTGTTCTGCAGAAGGCAGCTTATGCACAATGTAAGAATAGCATTTGAAAACAGCCAACAGCAACTTGCAATACAATAAAGCATTGAGAAAAGGCTTGTTGTTGCACAGTAAAGAATAGAGTCATGTGAAGTAAAAGATTTCAGAGAGCCTAGAGAAAATAGAAAGAATTATCTTCTATGTATTTTAAAGAGATCTTGAATGGAAACCAATATAAATTATTGCCTTATTCTTCTTTCCACTGTTAGAAGAGGATGGAAAGTTTTAACTTAAATTTTAACTGTGTAAATCTCAAAAAAATTTCATAATCTTGTGCTTGATAAATATACAAAAACTCTAAGAATGAACATATGCCTTCTTTCCAAATGAGATTAACAATTTTCTTTGGATTTTTTTAAAGTTATCTGTGTTAACAAAACTTTGTAGTAGTCCCAGTATATTCCGAAGTCCTACAGATGTATACAATTAGAAGCACATAATTTTATTTCTTGTTGCCCTGAGATGGGACAAGTGTAAATCTAAGAACAGATCTTCTACCAGTTATATAAAACCCCCAAACCAGTCCTCTTATGAAAGCATTGAATAAACGTGCCTGGAATGTCTGTTCCAACAAGAATTCAGTTTACTCAGCCCTGAGAAGAAATATTAATGATGAATGTTTCTTTATTTAACCAGTCCATCTCTCTAGTTAAATTTCTCTTTTTCTTCATAGTACGAATGCAGTATGGCAAAATATCCACAGCAGGTAAATTGGAAATGGTGCCTTGTAGGAGTAAAAAGGCCCCAAAAACTCCAGTGGAAAAAACCTTCATGTCCAGAAATAAAAGGGAAAAGACCATGTTTGTAGAGCAACTGACAGACTACCCAGAAGAAAATATTATTTATTATTAAATAATCACAGTCTTACATTAGGTTTTATTTTTATTAATAAAGTACTCTAGCATGTGTTACTGGTAGCACAAGGATCCATTTGATCTGTGATTACCGTGAAGAAAATATGTTTGCTAGCATTCCTTATCCTGGTCTTCTGCAAGCCTTGCACATACAAAAATTACAGAGTGAGGTGGAGTGGGGTGATCCAAACTCTTCAAAAATTCCACTTACGGGATCATGCAGAGAAAAGGAAGGTTTTCTTTGGAAAATCCAAGATGATAATACCTGACTTCACCTTGGTGGTTATAAATTCTTGCCTTGTAAACTCAGGATAATCCATTTTCTGACGGATACTTTTGCTGCTGTTTTGGCTTTTGGGGGCTGTCAGGGCAGCGGTGTGATGGGTTTTTTGGGTAGAATGACGTTTTTGGTTAGTTTTGTTGCTTTCTTTTAATAGGTATTGACTCTGTACTATTTATTAATATGTTCAGAGAATAGACAGAGCATAGAAAAGACAATATGCAAATACAGGTAGGCAACATAATAATTCACTGAGACTACAGTTGATTCCTCCTTCTACAGCTCCTCCCATGTGGAAGGAACAGAATTCTCTGATGTTGAGCCTTTTAATGCCAGCCTTTGTGTAAATACCATTAATTGTGGCCTTTTAATCTTTTCAGTTTTGTCAGCTTCTAGTGCAGAATTCCTCCTGCTTCTGTCCTTGTTTTCCTTAGTTTCTGAGATAACTCTGGATGCTCAAGACCTTGCCTTGTTTAAAATGTTTTTCCTTTCTGTACCTGCCTCAGCTCTTGATTCCAAAATCTTCATGCAGGTACTCTGCAATTGCAGGCCTGTCAGTACATGCTGCTTATTTACTGAAGTGCCAAGAAGTCTCAAATAAAGCAGGACCCCAGTGTGCTGGACAGTGCCCATAGTGAATGACAGCCCCAGTATCAAAGATGTTCCTTCTCTGTGACATAGGAGAAAAACCAAGTGATTAACCTAATGAGCTAGAATGAAAGCAAAGGCCAGATAACACACAGGTAATGAAGACTCACATTCCTTCTGTCCTGCTGCAGTAACTGTTCTTGGTAATAGGAATTGTATTTTATTCTTCTCAACTAAACTGAGTCTTTGGGAAATGAATACTCCTGACTGAGATGATCTAATTGAAAACATCATGTGGGAGATACTAAAAAAAATATTTCTGGAAGACCTGTCGCTTCTAGGATGGACAAGATAGTATCATTAGACCAGTACATCCTAGAATGCTGATATTGTCTAGCAAGCACCAAAAATAAGGCTTGGAAAAAATTAAAATGCCTCTTCTCTTTAAATAGATGTTCTGATGATATATTACTCTGAAATGAACACAGCAGAAGTTCCTGTTTTTATAATGACTAGACCACATGACAAGTTATGTTTAAATTAGACAAAATAAGTGAAATCAGATTCAGGCTTCAGGCATCTGAGCAGAAATCTTAGGCATCCAAATAAAAATCTAAGGCTGAGAATTGTGGAAAACACTCTATTGTTTCTTAAGCTCATATAACACCACTAGTGCCAGGAAAGACTTATAAGTGGTCTTATTTAATGTTTTTGAAGTTACACACATGTATAACAATGCATAAAATTAAATATTAGGAAACTAATAATTTACTTTTTTGAATTATAATAATGTTATCTACAGTCTGAAAAGTTCTTAGTTTAGTAAAATTCTGGAAAATAAATATGTTTTGTTTATGTTCCCACCACCTTTTTAAAGGAAAGCTACTATTAGCTGTTAATAATAAATTATGAGTTTTCTTCCCTAACAACATTCATTTTTTTCAGGGAAAATACATATCCTTTGGGATTCAGACATTTTCTCTGGTAATGAGCCACTTTCCCCCTGCAACATTTCAACCTTCTCATTGTAAAATCTGATGCCTATTAGAACCAGCTCTTTTAGCTCTGCAGATTCTTCTTCTCCAATTAAGGCTTCCTGTTGAGTAGACCAGATTCCTTCAGGAGGGAAATGTTAAAAGTCAGTGAATTATGGAACATCATAAAGCACACAAAAGCCTAAAAATTGTTCCCAACGGCTAATAAATTAAAATACTTTCTTGCATAATAATTGGTTGTGATTTTAGTTGAACAGTCTGTAAAGTAATACCAAAATATACTGCTCCTTATCATTATGAAAGGTGGTGAGCAGCAATGAAGGAAGAGAAATGTCAAGAAGAATTTACAGTAGGGAAGGAAAAAGAAAATTAAAATTTCACTTGGACAAATTCAGTATAATACATCCACAGGAAGATAATTCAAACATATAGATAGTCAATAAGGAAGAGATTTTAGTTGGCAGGCATGCTGGAAGAGATTTAGAAATCAGATGGCTCAGAGATTAGCTATGACATTGCAATGTAGTATGAAAAAACCCCAAATATATTGATCAATTTTTGTCAGCAAAGGCATTGGGCTGTAGAGCAGCAAAATAACGTGTCTGTTGGCTTTACCCTGTCACATATGAGTCTTGCAGATGATTTCTGTACAGAACAATCAACCTCTCTAAGGGCCTAATTCACATAAAATTCTCTGAAATCAATGGGTCCATACAATGACTTTAGATATCTGTGAATGACATTTCACACTGTTATAGGCCATTTGTTAGCAACAGGGTATGATATGATGCACCTAAACGGAGAATAAACTCCCTTCTGGAATTACAGATGCACTAAGAATGGTTGTATATTCTATGATTAAATAATATAACAAAGAAGACAGTCAAGAGAAAAAGAATAAGTTTCTGGTTATAAAGAGGAAAAATAGGATTAAATTCTGTCTGCAAAGTACATTCAGTGGTGGAACAACTTCCTTACAAGGAGAGTTTGAAGCCCAGGCACACTGAAACTTTGAATTAGCAAACTGGGAAACTCATTAGGGAAAACGTCTGCAAACTGGCAGGAAGGTGGTCTTTTCTCACCTTCACCATCAGTATATACATTGTTCTGAAGCTCCTTCCTGGTTGTGCCAGCAATGCTCTTAAGTGTTGTTCCAATGGCAAACAGGGATGCACCTGTGGCTATCACATGCAAATACATCCTTCTGTGACAACCAAACCTGCACCTGTCACAATCTGCTGAAGTTGCAAAGTGCAGCCCGTGGTGCAAACTTGCAATGCCATGAATGCAACAGCAGCAGAAAATCATTAGTGAGATGTTGCTTCAAAACAACAGAGTGAAATACTTGAAGGAAAAGCTTTTAACTTTATTTTTCCCCTTTAAAGTGAACTGTGTGTGCTAAATGAAGACACCTCTGTGACAGCCTTAGGTAAGAGGGGCCCTACACAGTGACAAAGGTAGGTAGTGAAAAAACACAGCTTCACTAAGACAACTGTATTTTGGCAATATTTACCTCTTCAAAATAGCAGTGAATTCCTGAAATTATTTTCTTTTCTGCTGATGCATTTAAAGGAGCCAACTATGACAGTACTTTATACTGAAGACAGCAAAACAAGCTCAGTTTAGTAATATTTTGGAAATGGCAGCAAATCCAATTTTCCTTTAGTTTACTCTGCTGAGAAACAAAAGTTACACTTGAATAGAACTGACCCATGCAGTCAGTTTTAGTATCTTCAGGGTATTAGCAGCTTAGACTAGGTTCAAATTTCTGACCTGAAGGAATAAACTTCTGTAGACACCTTATTAACAGAGGGGGTTTGGATTTTCAGTATAGGATACCAGACTCTGCATCAGGAGACATGGGAGCTATTTATATCTGAGCAGATGAATTGATGTGTGACTTTGGGAGCTGCCGAGTAATGGTGAGAAATGCACACATTTAACAACAAGCCCGCTCCTTTCTGCAGTTCAAATGATAAACACTTCAGTCTTTTATACTTTCAGTCTTTCTTACCCTCTCAAAATATATATCTACTTGAAATATCTTTGACTATAATTTAAATTAGAACTTAACACTTTTAACATATTTTGACTTTGATTTGAATGTTTTCCTGTACTTTAAAAATTATTCTGTTCTCCTGATTATTGTTTGGAATGAAGAGATCTATATGATGTGTGCATAGCTGGGCTGACATCACACTCTCCCACCTTGATGTGAAGGCTACTAGCCCAGCCCCGATGTGCTCAGGTCAGACCAGCTCGTTGTGCGCAGGAAGATGAATGAAGTCCTTTGGGAGGCCAAGGCAGCAGTGAGGTTGGCAGCATCACTTAGCAAGGGCAAGTCCTCCTCGCTGGAGGATGCCGGATTTGGTCCTCTCTGCTCCTCCATTAAACAGTTTTACCAGAAAAACCTTTTACAGCAGAGTCAGTCCGACCTTCAAAATAGAAACAGAAGCCTTGTTTTCTAGTGGAGACTAGGAAGGAACTTGAGGATTTTTTAAACCACCTGTGCAATTGCTGCCACCAATTGGTAATCTTATTGTGGAAGTCAAACTACAGGTTCAGTTAGGCTACATAAACATTTCAGGAAAGCACATGAATACCAAATCTTTTAAAGACAATTGTACAGCCTCCAGTACACTCCAGCAGTGTTTGGGTTTTTTACACTCAGGATAATAAAAGTGCTAATGATTTCTCACTTTCTACAGAAAATTAAATGCTTAATAAGCTGAACAAGTTTCAGCTAAATTTCTCTAATTACCAACTTCAATTTATTTTTTATTTGCTAGCCTCCCTGTGGAAAATGGTACACAGGATTTCTAAGCTTGCAATAAAGCACTGGAAAATCTGCTTCCCTGTACTGTTTTTCATGGACTTACTGGTAATTGCTTCTTC
>VZRO01008058.1:67945-101766 GCA_013397915.1 Daphoenositta chrysoptera | reverse complement strand
CCTGTCTTTTTCAAACCAAGACACTGAGGCACTGTTTTTTTCATTTTGTAGCATTTTATATGGATTGTTCTGTTCAGGATTACGGATGATATTCCAACTGTGCGGAACTTTGTCTTCCATACGATTTGCTTCATAAGACAAAATTGGTCTTAGCAATATTTTAGTTACTCTGATGGAACACACAGTGTGTGTTTCTTGAGTGTTAAGCTTATAAATTTATTTCTTCAATGCAGCTAGGTTTAAAAAAAAAATAATTATTGCCAATATAGAGCAATGAACAACAGCCTGTAATGGGTTCTGAGTTTGTGCTCATGTGACTGCTAATGATCTGTACACAAATATATTTTAAAATTACAAATTTTATCTATCTAATGTTCTTGCTATAGTACTGGTTTGTTCTGTGCAGCAAAATTTACTTATGTGAGTATCTCTCCAGTTTTCTCACAGTTCTAGACTAATTTCTGTCTTGTAATCTGGAGCATGAATTTACTGACCCAATTTGTTAAGATTTTGTTAAGATTTTATTTCTGGTTTGGGATGCTGTTTCAGTCAAATATGTTTCCTCCTTTGTTTGTTATTTTAAAGTCTTTTTTTTTTTTTTTTCAACAGGCAGAGAAAGTAGATGCAGCGCTTCATAGTATGTTACTGAAGCAGGAACCACAAAGGCAACATTTGGCTTGCTTGGGCACCTGGGTCCTATATCATAACCTTCGTATTATGATACAGTATCTTCTCAGTGGCTTTGAGTTGGAACTTTACAGTATGCATGAATATTACTACATCTATTGGTAAGAAGACACTTTATTGACAGCTCTTCGAGAAGGGATGCTCCAAGAGAGCTATGATTACAAATATTTGAAGGACGAACTTCAAATATGATTTTATGATCTCAAGCTTGCTCAACACTGTGTTTGGTTTACCTATTTAACATATTACAAATGGGGAAAAAAAATCTGCTGGTCTGTATTCTAGAGTTACAAAATAGTGTACTTTTTTTTTTTTCCTGAAATAGTAATTCACACTCTGTTTAGCTTTTTGGCGCACGGTCTTCTATTAATAGTGAATGAAAAATGTGCTGATTTTCATAGACAAGAGCATGCAGGAGAAAAGCAATTTCCATTATTCTTTTCTGCCCTTGTAGTATCAGGATCGATAGTCTTATTGATCTCTAGTATTCTGGAAAAGTTCTGCAAAGTTGTAAGTTATAACTGTAATCTGAAAGTTGACTAGCTAAAATTAACTTCTTTGAAGTATATTTGAAGAGACATCTTCTTTCTTTAGTGAAAATGATTGCATTATATGGAGACAGAATACTTTTACTTTTCCACTTCCACTCACATTAATTATTTTTCATAGTTAATAGCTTGTGCCAAAAGATAATTTTTTTAAAAGCAAAGCTACCACGAGATTCCCACGTAAGTCATAATCTCTCTTCTTACTGAGAGATTAGAACAGTTCAAATGACACAAACTTCAGTGCAATTCATTGTATTTCTATGTTGTTTCAACAGTGGATTAAGTGAGAAAATTAATATTCCAGAAGTTACTAGAAGATGGCAGTATTCTTTAAGTAGTACCTCAATAAGTAATACCAACTTGTGTATGAGACTGTTTTTTTTTTACCTGCCCGTATTTCCCTCTACCATTTTAATAAAACCACTCTTAGTTGGAATTGTCATGTCAACTGCTTTCTTACTTAAAGGAAAAAAAAAAAAGAGAAGCAATTTCTGAGAGGTAATGTGCAAATGAAACTCAAATTTCTCAGTAACTTTTCTTCTGAATTACAACTTTTTATAACTATTACTACATTTTTTTGTGCTCCAAATCTGTAATTTTTTTTCTGTTCTCTTTTTCCCCTATTCCTTTTGATTTGAAGTCATTAAAAATATTTGTTGGACTTGCTTCCCCTTTCTAAAAAATTGTTCTTAAAGATGTCTCTTAACTCTGTGTGTTTGGCCCCTTTATGTAATAATTCACAGCTTTTTAGTGCTTGGAAAAGCCAGTAGTAATCTTGTTTCTCAGAATAATTACATCACAACAAATGTAGAAAAGGTATTAACATAGTGTCTTTAAAAAAATATTTCATTTGCTGGGGGAAGAAAAAGTTCTATAAAAATTTGGTCTTACAGGAGTTTTGAAATAAGAAGCTTAGACTTGACTTAATAGATGTGTAAGAAACTTGCATACCTTGAGCTGTTTGTGGTTGAATCTGAACCAGAACAAGAATGTAGACAGATGTGTTGATTCCAGCCGTGCAAAACAAAGAGTTTTCACAGTCCATAAACATTGTCCTCTGCTAGGACATGTCCTTTGCATCTTGGAGTAAGTGCCTTGATGGTCGGCAGGGATGCACGCAGCCCGAGTCCATGGTGCACTGCCACCTGTAACAGCTCCATACTGCTTCCATGCAGGTATCTCTCCGAGTTCCTCTATGCCTGGCTGATGTCAACGCTGAGCCGCGCCGACAGCTCTCAAATGGCAGAGGAGAGGATAATGGAGGAACAACAGAAAGGCCGTAGTAGTAAGAAAACAAAGAAAAAGAAGAAAGGTACCTAGGTGTAGAGTGTTAACTCCAGAATTCTTTTTTTTCCCCTTTCGTGCAGCCATGTAGAATTAAAATTCAAAATTTACAGAGCCAACACCAATATGGGTAGGAAAAATATCCTAAAGTTTATGAAGGCTGAATGTACAACTTTTTAAGAATTTCCTATTTAGTTGGTGACTGCAAATAGATCTTTCGTAAAAAGACGAACTCGTTAATATTCAGTTTCATCAGTTGTGTTATGTGTTGGACCAGTTAATAATTCCTCCAGAATTATGCTTTTAGTGACTGTAACTAAATTCAAACACCCGACTTTCAGCCTATTTCTGAAATTTGTATTTGTATTTAGCAGTTCTTAAAGCATGTTTCTTAATTTTACAATGGTGAGTTTCCCTTTCTTTTCCCTGCCACCTTTTCAAGGGGAACAAACAATTGGATATGAATAGCTCAGAATCATATCAACTAAATTCCCCTGTCCCTAGAAGTTCAGACAATTACTAATGTACCTAAGGTGCCAAGTTTTGGGCAGTTCGGCACTAATTAAACACTGGAAACTAAAGGGAATCTTAGAAGAATGCTGTCAGGATTATTAGGATAAAAAGTGCTTTAACCTTTTAGCCCTAGAAGTCAGAAAGATTCCTGAACTAAGCAAAAAGGCCTCTTGTGTACATATGTAAGTTTCAGGCTGTTCAGTGTTTTATATTGTCATGGGAATACCACTGACCAGTTTATTCCATTGAGAGCAGTATGGTGTTCATGTGACTGGTAAGTGGGTCTTGAGGAGCCAGGTGAGCAGAAATGCATGTCTAGGCTTTGTATACTTCAGTCATTTTAAAATACAATTGAGAGTTACCGCACTTTGTGGAAATTTGGAAGAACTCTTTTGATCTGAAATTAATACATGTACTTACATTGAATTAAAAAAATATATTCTTATGTAAAATTTGCAGTTCGCCCTCTCAGCAGAGAGATTACCATGAGTCAAGCATACCAGAATATGTGTGCTGGGATGTACAAGGTAACCCATTTGTGTTCTGTGTGTTTCCATTTTTTTTTTTGTAAGAGGGATCTTGCATACATTGCATGCCTTCTTTCTTTGTAGTGGGGCTGGAAATCAAGTTCAAGTTTATTATTTCATTTGGTAAATTCTCTACAGTTTTCCTATCCTTCCCATTATAGCTAAATCATAATTTTGATCTTCTTTACAGCAAAATATGACATAAAGCTAATACTTTCACTATATTTACCCTTTTCCTTTAGACAATGATTGCCTTTGACATGGATGGCAAAGTAAGAAAACCTAAGTTTGAACTGGATAGTGAACAAGTTAGATATGAACACAGATTTGCTCCATTCAACAGTGTTATAACACCACCCCCAGTGCACTACCTGCAATTTAAAGTGAGTAATCTTCAAACGTGGTGCTGCCCATGCTTTTATAGAAGTCATTTACCCACCTGCTTTAGATATCAGTGTCAGTGTAAAAAGAGCCTTTAATGTCTCAAAGTTCACCTTGAAACTAAGTCAAAATGGCAAGGACTTCTAGCTTTAGTTTTCTGCCAGGAAGATACATTGCACTGAATTCTTTATAAACTTAGATGCTTAGATGTTAAAAATTGGTCTGATGTGGCAGTTTAAGATGCTTCTGTTGGTTTGCATGAAAATAAAATACCTTGGAAGTCTATTAACAGACTCCTTCTATTAAGAGAAGAAGAAAGAACTGGTTAATTATATCAGCATGTTTTTATTAGTGCAGCAAGCAAACGGGAAAATAAAAACTTTAATTTTGAGTGGTGTTTAGAAGGGACCAGTGGAGGCTTGTCTTGTCCAGTCTCCTCCTTCAAGTAGTATTATAAATCACATTAAGCTGTATCTTGATCTAGCCAAGTCTGAAAAAAATCAAGGTTGGAGGTTTTCCAACATCTTTGGTTAAACCTGATCCAGTTACTTTTTTCTGGTCTTTTAAGTGTCAGGATAACTGATTGAGGACTGCACTACTCCTTTTTCCTAATGTCCAGTCTGAATTACTTAGCCACAACCTGTGGCCTCTCATGTTACACTGTTTGCCATTATTAACAAGAACCTTTATCTTCTGACAGCTTTGTAACTGTCTTTTAGGCTGCTATTAAAATTAGCCATTAGCATCTTTCCTGTCTAACTGAAAACGTGCAGGTCCACTGACTTCTCCTTGTGGCTTATGCTCCAGGCACCCAACTATCTCCACATCTCACCATCTTTCTTGAACTGAGTGGATCCATCCCTACTGGATGCAGTATTTCAGACAATACAACACAAATATTGAGTACAGGATGATAACCTTCCTTGATATGCTGGCTTGTATACTGCCATATGAGGCTTGTCTGATCTGTAGTAAGAGCACCTTGTTGGCTTGTATTCAACTAGGTGTTTGCAGCACCTCTGCTGTCCACCCAGCTGGGTATTAGTCTCCACTTACTTCTGGGGTTAGTCTGAACTGAAACAGTGCTATATTCTATGCCAGTCACTCTCCCCAGTTTAATGTCAGGCACTGTTGTAGTGGAGATTACAAAATTATCATGGTTTCCTCCTTGTCATTAAAGGGGTTTATTTTAAATACCTAATCAAAAACAAAAAAGTCGGAAGAATCAAAATTATATAAAATGAAGTTTTGTACAGTTTCAGCATCTGACTTGTTCTAACTTTGAGTAAACAATATACTTATTTTTTCTATTTTTTTCATATAATTTCATACTTTGTTGCATGCCATTATTAAAGCATATGAATGGCAATTTGTTCAACAGAGAGACTGTTTTATGAAGATTATGGCAATTTCATTATGTTTTGTGGCACTGTAATAGTTGAGCACTGTGTTGCTGCTTGGGTTTTGCCATTTTAAATAAGTGTTTTCGACTTCAGTTTTGATTCTTAAAATAGTATTTAGTTGACATAATTCTTCTCTTGAGTATTAGTAATGTGATAAGAACCAATTTCCTGGCAATTTTTAGTTTATATATTCTAATATATATTTATGTATTTCTGTAACACACTAGGAAATGTCTGATTTAAATAAGTATAGCCCACCTCCTCAGTCATCAGATCTCTACATGGCAGCTAGCAAGCACTACCAGCAAGCTAAAATGATTCTTGAGAATATTCCGAATCCAGACAATGAGGTAAGACTGAAATACTAGGAAAAGGAGTATTTGCTAGAAATGAGTAAGTGCTTGGTCTCAGCTGGATCTGCTTGACTTTCAAAATGTACTTCATCAAAATGCTGAGCAAAGCCGTGTGCTTTGATTAAGGAGTAGACAGCAGAGAGTGATGGCAATCTTGCACAGCAGTCTGTTTCAGTACATCAGCTAACATAAAGTTGTACTCACTGTTAAAAAACCTCTCTCTGCTGAGGACCCGAGATGTTGGATAGCAGCTTATTTCCTTCGTGATTCTAGCCCCTTCCTGAAAGCACAACAGTTTTAACCAGATGGTGATAGTGTGCCTGCTGTGCTTATTTGGAATCTAGTCATTCAGGTGGACTCCAAAGAGGTGGGAAAAATAGGTTTGAATATCATTAGGATGAAAAGAGGACTGAGTCTGGTACTTGTTCCCTGGAGCAGTTTTCTCAGCAGTGAGCTGTAAACATGGGCCCTCTTTGTCCATAGCCTAAAACCTTAAGTGTCTGTGACTGTATTTTGGAGCAAGAAGGATGGTTTTTCTGTCACATCTAAGCAGGTTAAGAATAGTTACAGGATTAGGTCCTCCTGAGAATTTAGGATTCACTTTCTCTTCTCTGGATCCTGGTGGTACTCACACACGAGCTATCAATTTAACGCTAACTAAGATAGTTGAGAGGTAGTTTTGAGCACATCCAGAGCACTTTGGTGCAAAAAGCCACCAGTTCATATATGAGTTCCCCTTACCATTGTGTTGCAATGTTGAAGATCAGATGCCTAGAGTCTATCTATACATTTATTTGTGTGACTGCCACAGGACTTCCCGTTGTTCCATGTTTTTGTTCGAGAATTGTTAAACCTGTGGTTTCTGTGGTCTGTTGAATTTTTTAAAAAGTGACCATTAAAATAAATGCACCCTTCATTAAATTTATTTAATCCAGCTGTTGTACTTAAAAGCAAATCCAAAATAGTCTGATCTCTGCTAAACTGATTCTGTAAGAGAACTGCTGTATTGCTAATGGCATGTCAACATTAGGGTATTATCTTTGAAATAATTTTGAGGTCAAATGCTTGACTTGAAGATTTCTTGCTCTTTTGTGTTCAGGTCAATCGAATTCTAAAAGTTGCAAAACCCAATATTGTGGTCATGAAGCTTCTGGCAGGAGGCCACAAGAAAGACTCTAAGGTAAGGAAACGCCAGCTCAATTGAACGTAAAATGTAAGTTATACATGCATTAAGGTTGTATTCATTGATCTTGAGATTTCCCAACCTGAATGGTCCTGTAATTCTGTTAAGCCACCACAGATCTCTTAAGAGCCAAATGAGCACGTTCAAGCCATAGTTACTCTAAGAACAGGGAAAGTAAATTTATTTTTCCTCTGGAAATTGTTTGTTGTAGTTATCTAAATATGGAAAACTCTAACCTATAAATGTTTTAGGAAAAAAAATTGAGGAATGCATGTGGGACAACACAGACTAATAGGGGTACTCTTCAATAGTGAGAACTATTGAAGCAAGTGTAGCAGCAGCTTGTGTAAACAAAATCATGTTGAGTGCTGGCTGCCACAAGGACTATTTTTTTTTCAATCTGTTGCTGTTTAATTTTATTTTTCTCTCTGGAGGTTGTTCTCATTATGAACATTAGTACAGTAGTACCACTGTTTAATGCTTTAAATCTTTTCTTTATAGGTTCCTCCAGAATTTGACTTCTCTCCTCATAAATACTTTCCAGTTGTGAAGCTTGTTTGAAGCACAAGAGATTTTTGTTAGGATACCTGAAGAATATCTGTGTAGCAGATACCAGCTCTAGGAGGGAATATCTAGTGCTGCACTCAGATTATGAGGGACCTCCAGGATTAACGTACTGTTATGTGGAATATCTGTAGTCTGCTGCCTTTATGTGATTTGAATGACAACTTTTAAGTGGTATGTATAAAGATTTTACGCGTGAAGCTGATTTTAATCAACTATGTTATTAAAGAATGTTGTATCTTAGTTGATTTTATTACAGATTTTGATCATAAATAATTTTTATTAGTGTGTTCTGATAAAGTGGTGGGTTAGGAACTGAGTAAAAATCATGCAGTAGAGCCTCATGTCTGATGTGCACAGTTGGGCTACTGCAATTCTGCATTGAACAAAGTCAATTGGAGAGATTGTGAGTTTCCATATTTTTGCTTAATTGTATCAGAATTGCTCACTTTGCAAGTAGAGAAATGTTGGGGTTTTTCTCACCCCATCCTCCAAGCTAAAATGATCTTTATAGAGATCAAGAGCAGATGAAAATTAGGCATTTAGCTTTTGAGTGAGTAATTCCTAGTTGGAATTTGTTCCTTTGTCTTTGTTCTCAAAGTGCTGGAGAATCTGCACAGCAAACACTGCAGTAGTCACTAGCAATAGCACCAGACACTGAAGACTCTATTTTACCTACTCTGCAACTTTGTTACAATCCTGGTATTTGTTCCTGCAAACAAGTGATTGCATGATCTTTATTCTCCATTTTTTACTGCAATGGGGCTATTGGATCCTACTGTGTTCTGTAGTAACTGACAGGTAGATATCCAAAACAGGAGAAGGCCCAAACTTATCCTTGCCTTCCTGGAATAGTTCTGCCTCCCAGGCTTTCAGATGTGAAATAATAGAGGTAAGCCATTGTGTTGTAGAAAAAGAGCAACCTTTTGCTACAAGCAGGGAAAAAATGTTCAAAAAGCAGATCTGGCCTTATTAAAGGCCAAGTCATATATAGGCCATACAAGCAAATCCTTTGTTGGACAGGACAGTTCTTCACTTTGGTGTACAATGACTTCCTCTGTAGGGATGAGCTTGTAACTCCATATTGACCATGCAAGACATTTTTTGGTGTTAATCCTGATTTTACTGTGGGTTAATATCACTTCAGCTTCATCCCCTGAGCAGCAGCACTGCTCAGCTAGAGCTTGAAAACAGTAAGTAACGTCTGAAGTGGAACACCCACTTGTCTTCCAGCAATTTGCACTTTCCTGAAATAAGCAGAAGTACTGTCCTGAAGACATGTTTCTTCCAATTTCTCTGTTAAGGGGATGGCATATCACATTACATGTTTGCTTATCATCATGATTAAGATACTTGAATGCTTCCACATAGCTGCCAAAGGAATAAAAAGCCTGGAAAATGTAGATGTAAAATGGCACAGAGAATTCATCTGGCTTCTTGTGAATAGTCACAAAATCTTGCCCATCTTAAAAATCTTGAACTACATGACAATAGCTGAAGGACTGCCTTTGTTACTTCTCAAAAGCAAGCAGCAAGTAAAAGAGAAAGCAAATTACATATGACTTGTGGAACCAAGAAAATAGCAATAATACAATTTCCCCATTTCATTAAAATTAGAACTGGATGAATTGTACAGAATAATGTGAATACACTAGAGAAGTTTACTTTTAAATGCTTACCTAAAATTGATTAGGTTTAGTTTAAAAAAAAAAATTGCTAATATAACACCAAGATTAGAGCAAAGTAGTAATGCCTCACACAACTAAAAACTTTAGTGAGAGACAACACTATGTACAGCACAGTTCCAAATTAATCTCTAGTTCAACTAAAGGTCCTTTAATTCTAAAATTCTATACAGGAGACACACAGGCCTCTTGCCTACTAGAAATCTGCCACCCAAGTTAGATTGGAAGCACGTGAAGTCATTGTTACTAAAACTGTAGTCCTTCATGCTTTTGAACATTGCTCTTATGCAGGTTTTCAGACCCTTTGCCCTCAGAAGTTTACAAGTGTGCTTTGTACAGAGGTGGTCGTATTTATGGAGGACCATGTCCAGTTGGCTAGGAGAAGCCCAAAAATGTACAGAAGCACAGCCAAAACAGTTTTAAAATAATTCTGTCAATATATTAATTACCCTAAAGTGTTTGATTCTTTGGAATTTTTAACTTGATACTGGTAAAGTTATTCATTCAACTTGAATATAGTATTTCACTGTCTATTTTATACTGTTAGAATATATGCTTTTTAACAATCAATATTAAATTCCTGATCAACTTAAATCTCAGCTGTATAATTGTTTACAGATTAAGTCCTAGGAAAATGCTCAGAAGATGGGTAAATATTTTTATCCAAATTATGGGTAAACACTTTGATGTTAAAACATGCCATTATTTGCAAAAAAAAAAAAAAAAAAAAAAAAAAAAATCCTAATAACCTAAGTTTCCCAATATTTGTCAGAACAGATGCTCTCATTCCTCTTCTCTCCTACTTACAAGCATTTGTTTTCCCTGTTGTGTTGACTGTAGTAGCCCAGACCAGTTAAGTCTAACTTAAATGGTGAAAAACTGTTAGTGAACTGTTTGTGTTTAGGCTTAATAGGCATCATTGGACTTAAACTCTGACCTTCACTTGACAACAACTAATACTCTTTTCATACACAAAAGAGCCAGCCTTCCACTTGCATATTTAGATATCTTAAGGAACAGCAGCTATAAACTAGTACACTGAAGAACAACACACCAGGAAAGGAGTTAAAAAGGAAGTGCTTTAAGGGAAAGCATCGACAAATTTGTGTTTCCTTAAATGGAATGCTGGTGGGCAAGTTAGTCACAGCTGTCTGCTGTTGTGCTGTCTCAACAGAGGTTGGTACATACTCACAAAGACTGCTCCAAACACAGGTGTCGCTCTTGGGAGCAGACGCAAATACAAAATTTTCTTCAAACCAGCTGGCTATACATGTTGGTTGGACTGCAGGTAAGGGTGCCCCTAGTTGTAAGTAGAGGGTGTTTCTAGCAAGTAAACCGGTTTCTAATTTACATTGAACAAGTTACAGAAAAGAAAAAGACTGCAGAACATTAACACGGTGATACATTGTGATTAACAAAGGACTTCACAAGAACTAAAGCTTCACCTGTGGGAGACACTGCCATGTCTTCTAAATGCATAGTCTGGTTACCTCCTTCTGAAGTCCAGCAGAGATTAGTCACGTTGAACAGCTGAGATTGCTGTTGTACAAGGCAAGCATTTGCATTCCTCTGTTTCTGCAGAAGATAGTGGCTGGGTGGAGTAAAGGGTAGTTGCAGCACACTTTTTCAGGGGGCTTCTGTCGTGAAAAGCTTATGAGTTTGAATTTTAACACCAAACTTGTGCAAGTTAGTGGTAACCAAACCAAACTGTAGTACTGACCTTGTGAAGTCCAACAAAGCTTTCAGAAGAATCTTCCTGGCTAATGTCTTAGCTATTATTCTGCTATTGGCAGAATCCTTTCTGGTTTTTTTATAACTTTAAAACTAAGAACACATCCCAAAAGTGTAATCTAGGAATTTAATTTAGAAGGCCCAGCTAAATACATCATTCTGCATAGTATCTGAGGACTACAGTTGTGCTTTCTCAATTTGTGTTGCAGTAAAAAGGTACCAGAACAGGCACAAGGCTAGATGGCAGCATGGACTGTTTTTCATACTTCCCATGTTTTGTTACAGTAACGTAGCTCCTTCCTAAGTTCTTAAAACTAAGCTGGGGATTTCTCTACTCTGCATTGCTCAGGGGAGAGATCCATCCTTGGCAGAGGACTGCTCCTCGTCTGCCACCAATCCACACATACTCTTACTGTAGTATGACTATACAAGGTAGGCAACTTCAAAGTTACTACCTTTATTGCTACCTGATTTCTTTTTTATAATTGATATGAAGGAGAAAGCCATTGCCGAGGCCAAACTGCTTTGGAACAAGCCTCCAGAGATTTACCTTTTTTCCCCACTGCAACAGTACTGAAACTTCGCAAGAAAATACTACTTCCTTTGGGTCCTTAGTCAAGCCTTTAGAACAAAACCTTCTAAGATCACTTTGCTTGGATCACTGCTACATTTAGATGAAGAGGTGTCTAAGTTGTATCATGAACTTCCTTTGTTCACAACTTCTGTTGTCCTTCACCATGGTCAGGTAAGTGGTTCTTCATATCTTCAGGGTTTTGAACTAATGAGGGGAAAAAAAAGAAAAGAGTACAGAAATCTCTTTAAGAGGCAGAAGTTCGTCATATATAAAGTTCTTCCATCTAGACAACAACAGGAGATATTTTGTAAGGACTGTTAAATACTGTGTAGTACAGTACAGTTATAAATACCACACCCCCCACTAAAGAGTAGGTTCAGTGGTGCTATACAGAGAATTGGTCACACTGTAAACATGAGGGAAAGTTCAAAAAACAAACAAATTAGCTAGGTATAGCTTGCTACAGGATACCATGCAAAATATGATCTTAACATTTTCAGCATGTGATATTTGGTTTAAAGCTGGGTTTTTTCATTTTTACCGTTTTCAATCCCTGCAAGTGCTGCTTGCTTGTCTGTTTCTGATTCAGCTTCATTCACATCTAAATTGTAATCAACATCCTTGTCTTGGTTCACTGCTTCCTGTTCCTGTTTGTCTGGAAGAAGATTAAATGAAGTAGTTTTATGCTATACCATTAGGTCATCTGCACACAGAAAGAGTGACTGTAAACATCTTCCACAGAATTACTTTGCTGCTAAATGAATTGCTGTTCAGAGTAGGTTTTTATATTATTTTTCCTCTGAAGTGCTATATTTCAGAGCAACTTTGGCTGTAAATCCTGTCAAAAGAACTAGATAAAAGACAGAATCTTTTGGGATTTGGAAAGCATAGTAAAATCAGCCAGCACTCAGACGAACATAAAGAAAGAGCATTAAACAATTTCAGAACACATTAAAGGACAGCCTAAGGAAGAATAAAACCTGAAGCCATTGCTGAAAAACTCGACCGCGATGTTCTGATGTTGCTTTTAAATGTATTACCACCACCACCAAAATACATCTCAACTTCCCTGCTTCTGTTTTAGCTTGTCCAGCAAGCGGAATGCTATGACTATAGTGTAAAGTGTTTAATGATGTGTTGTCACAGAAGTACTTTTCTCCTAGAAGAGATTTTCTTCACCCAGTCATTAACTCCTCTTAAGCAACATTTATTGACTGTTGTAAGATTTTGTTAGATAGAGGACTCAGACATATATGGAAATACTTCTGATTGCCAAACTACTATCCTTATTTTTCAAATAATCAACCAGAAAAAAATGTAACAGCAGAAAGGTGTCAGCAAACCCCACTTAAGATGGATCACAGCCTCTGTTCTAAATGTTAAGATAAGCGTTCCAGTTAGTAAGTGGCTAAGAAACAGGCTTGAAAATTGTAAGCCTTATGTCATTCATGTTCAGACCACCACATCAAATAGATTTTTACAGTTATAGACCTAAAGGTCTGAAAATTTCAGAAGCAGCTCCTCCTGAAAAAGAGGGTGCCCAGAGAATACTGAAGAAGTCTTTCTACCTTGAGCTCCTCTGGCTACAAAGACTGTGTGCAGTAAGATTGAACAATAAAGCCCCAAAGAACCTTCTCCTGGTCTTTTTTAGCTCACAGAAATGCAGACCTTTGAAACTGACCTTTCATGGGCTGCATGGCAGAGATTTTCCTTGCATTAATTGTGGGATGATTTTTTCTAATCTTACCTTTCTGCTATTTTTTTCTGTTAAAATGAAAGCAGTTTAGGTAACTTGTAATGACATCTCTTTGGGGTATAGGCTACTCTGGCCAGCATAGTTTTGGACCAGTTGGAAAAATATTGCTTTAGCAATGCAGATGAGATTATTTATCCCTGCGAAGTTAGCAACAATGTTAACATTGACAACTTACAATTCTTAGGATGTGTTTACAAAAAAGCATAAACAGCATTTTTTGTGGGCATCATTTCCTGCTCTGTCTTCCATAATGCTTCCTTTTGATTACTTTGGGCTACTGAGACCAAATCCCTCAAGACAGAGGAATGTCTAGACATTGTTTAGGTTTAAACGCAGCATCAATACTCTGCTGCTTGGTGCTGTTAAGATGTGTAGTTCAGGGTCACTTGATAGATGCCAGAAACTGGCACCTCTACAATATCTGATCCATGTTTTTGAAGACTCACAATAATAAAGTTCAGATACCTGAAGTCTGAGTTTTGAGTTTTACTCATGGTAGCTTATTTTGAAACTGGAATAGCTAGCGTTTATACACTGACATTGTAAAAAGACTAACTGGAAAACATCCATGCAAAAGTAACTCTGTGCTCATCAGTGCTTTGCATGCTTAACATCTCATCCTTTTCAGATGCATCATATTCTTTTAAAGCCCTAATACCAAAAAGTTTTGCGGCTAATTTCCCTAAATGCTTTGTAGAGCTAATGGGGAGACAGTAGGGCTGTAATGGTGATGCAGAGGAACTCAGCCTGGCAGCTTCATGTTGCACCATCAGAAGCCTCCATCTACTCATGAACTGCAAGGGATTGCTGGGGACTGACACCTTCCACATCACACTGACCTTTATGAAAACTTAGTACTAAGTCTGGCCAGCTTCCACCACTGTTGCAGAAATCACGCCCTATTCCACACTTTGATTTCTTTACTTTTCATTTTGTAACTGTTTTTAACAATTCATGATATGTTACAAACCAGCCTTTCCAGGGGTCAAGTCATCCTGCTTAGCATCGAAATTTAGGAGCTGTTCCCTCTCAACTTCCTCACTGGCAGCCTGCTCTACTGCCAGCTGTGATGTATCTTGCCCAGCTACATGTTTCTCATCCTCAGGTGGATTAGGCTCCTTCTCTGATTCAGGCAGTATCTCCTTGTGACCTGCAGCAGCCCTGAGTGACTCTTGCGGTTTTTTGAACTGGCTAGAAAGCTGCTCCTCTTCTGCCTTAGGCTCCTGTTTTCTGACGTCAGTTAAGCTTTCTGAAAACAACAAAAATGATTCTGAGTGAAAAAAATAATGCCTTTCAGTGGTGGCACAAGTTAAAAATCTTTAATAAATAATGCTTTATATTTCTCATTAAATTCCTGGTTTTCCTCTGAAAGAATATCTTCCAGTCACATCAGTTCCAGAGATAAGAGGAAGACAATTTATGTTTTTCCTACTGGGAACAGCTAAAGAAGGAAACTTTATTTATTGTCAACAGATTCATGCTTCTACATTCTTAAAATTTTGGTACCTGTGGTTAGTAAATTGGGCAAGTGAAACAGAGAAGTTTAAATAAAGTTGCGGTATGCTATATAAGCATCAGGTTTCTGTGTGTTGCATCTTGTTACCAACAATAAAATTGAATTGCTGTTCAAAAGTAGCTCAGGACAAAGCATCACATAGGAAGATTTGCAAGTATCCAAGTCTGTTCTTATTTTTAAACATGAAGAGGGAAGTGCAGGAGTGCTACCAGTTTTAGTTGACATTGCCATGTCTCTCTTTTCCCATGTATCTGCATTTTTAATTAAAAAAAACCCATCATGTTTTCCCAAATACACTATATGTAGACATCGTTTTCAATTGCTAGCTTTCTGAAATGAGAGTTGCATGCTCACAAGATTGTAATTTAAGATAGCATGTAAGAATAATTAAATTTAAGAATTGAATTTCTATCACACATACTACTATGCAAGATGGACACACAAGGATACATCCATTCAAATTAACAGTTTCTGAAGTTTAGTGCCAAAAGTAACCATTAGGTTAACTAACATAAACCCATGTATTATTTCCCTTACTTGCATTTTGCTCAATGACAACACATGGGAAGTATGAATGTGTGTTTCTTGTAAGCGTAACTTTCAGGTATTCCACAGGGAGGAGGGGTACCAGGCTGAATATGTTAAACTTATTAAGAAAGCGAATTTTAAGTATGCTTGAAAATTATTCCTTCCAGAAGTTGGGTATTTTCTTCATATTAAATGAGGAACATGACTCCAGTAAATATTTCTAGTTTCCTCTATGTGCAACATGCCAACTACAACAAAACTGAACCAACAGAAATCCTAGCAAGTTTTCTTTCAGCTGGAAATTTGATTGATGTTCACTTTTGGTGTCACTTTTTTATTTTACTCTTGTGTAGAAAAATGTTTCTAAATGTTCAAATTAATTGCAACCATTCCTAACCAGTTGTTAGTGAGACAGGGATTTCCATCTCACCTTTAGCCTGCATCAGGTCTGTCCTTCTTACTGTAGGTACTGCTTTAGGAACATCTTCACTAGTTTTCTGCTGTTCCAAGTCAGCCTGCTTGAACTCTGTTTGCATCAAGGCTGGCAGCTGAGTATTGACCTATAAAGTGAATGTATGCAGATAAGCACTGGTTTATATAACTGCACTTGGATTTGGAAAGGGAAGTAGAATTTAGGTAAGAATTCAACACGGGAAAAAATCCTACTCAGAAATATTTGGACTGAAATTTTTATTGGTGATGGAAGTAGCATACAATTCTGAATATGCAGTAATGTTTCTATGTAACAGCATGGCATATCAGGAGAATTTTAACACACCTTATTTTACTGCAGCTAATGATGAGATTACTGGTCTTGGTTATTCTTGGAGTGTCACGGAACAGTAACATCACATATTTATCCACTGTTGCTCTGCTACTGTGTCAGGATCAGTGGAGCAAATAAACAGATGCCACCAAACCCCCACTGCCTTTGTAATGAGTTTGCCACCCAGGTAGAGGGAAAGGCCCCACTGCAGTCACATGTAAAAAGTGTAACTTCTGAAACCTCTATTTCTTCAGTAATCCTGAAGAAAGGGCTATTTTGGTACAGAAATAAATTGGGTGCTTTCTCATCCAAGAGCTTGACTCTGTCTTTCCAACGCTGTCCATATCAATCTTAACCACTCAAATCCTATCTCTGACCAAATCCCACATCAATGAAGAAGCATCAGTAAATCACATGCCAAGACAACAGGATGAACTAGAATCTCCTTTTCTTGGGATTTTCTCCCACCCTCTGCACCCCAGGAGAAAAAGCCAGCTGACACACAGCCACCCTATTTGCCAAGCCTGCCCTACCCTAGTGAGCCTTAAGAGGTACAACAATAAATTTGTGTTCTTTGGCTCAGAATATCCAACAGCAAACAGCGAGGACATTTGATTATCCCTTAATTCCTACAGTAAAATGCTTACATAAAGGATTTCTGTGAAAATTCATAGCTGATGAACCTTGGACTACAATATTCAGGGTGTGCTGCTTTTCTGAAGTGATTCACAATTTATCCTCATCTTTAACACACAAAGCAACCACGTACTTTAACAAAGTCAAAAGGTGCTGTTAACAAAGTTCAGTCATGTAAATATTCCTTAATGGACCCCACAACACTCCCAGCATCACCTCTCAAATTCTGCCCATCTCAGAGACAGAGTGATTTGGAGTCTCCCGAAGGATGTCTCTTTGTTCTGGCCTTGAAATGACCCCATTTCCCATAGATCAGAAACATTCAACAAATGCTGAAGTAGTGAAAAATTTAATGAGATGGGCTAATGCTAGTAGGAGATAAGCAGAAAGGTGAAGAAACACTTAAGAACTACAAAGGAAAGTATTTTCAAGAAATTATCCAAATCATACCTGGCTATCTTCCGTGAAGTCTTTGTTTTCTTTGATTTGTGGTACATCACTACTCTTTTTTGTAAGCTCATCTATCCTTTCTTCACATTGTTCCTTTAATTCTTTCATCTGGTTGATGCACTGTGACCTGAAAGAACATGAACATGACTCTCATCCGCACTCTTCTAAAATGTACTTTTGCAAAATTACCTAATTCTTTTTTATATATCTGTTTTCTTCTTTACCTTTTATTATTTCCTTAATTCTACTACCTGGGCTTACATTTTAAAAGTCACTAGGAAAAAACGAGGCATTAACCTAAGTCCTAAGTACAAATTCATAGTGCAGGTAAGTTCTATTGGAAGAAATTAATTTAAACTACTTTTGTTTGACCATCTCAACAAGCTAAATGATTTTCTTTGTGTCTTTGCTAACCAGTCAAATCCAGTTAAGTTAAAATCAATTTTGATCCTTGAAGCATTTCTAGTATGACTACAGAAATGCTATTTTGATTTTAGCCAGAAAGAGGAAACCGAAAAGTACCAGCTGAAAAAGAAAACAGGTGTAATCTACTGTTAGCAAACTGAACTGAACACCCTGTCTCAATATTTCAGCAAAGCACAGTGCTGCAAGATATAACAAAACATGTTACAGAAATGGAGTTCATTAGTAGCTACTCTAAGGTCTGGAAGGAACATATCCTAAAGATGCAAACACTGTATATCTTTTCCATACTTTTAATAGTTACACAGCACCATTAGCATCCCAACCCTCATGACAGCAGGGGTCTTCTATCTGCATCTCTGCAGCCTGCCTTTCCCTCACAGCTCCTTATCTCCTAGGTAAGGCCTGCTGTTTGCAGCAGCGTTTTTCCTAAAGCTGCCAGGGCAGTGTCTTCCCCTTCCGTGGATGTGCTGGGGATCCTGTGCAAAGCCCAGGAGTTTTGTCAGTGCCAGTGTCTCAGGGCAAGTCACCACAGTCAGGGCAAGATCCTCCTTTCTCTCCTACTCTCTTCATAAGTTGTTTCATAGCTTTTGGTTTATATCAGAGGGAAAGTAAGACCTAGTGAATAACAAAGCAAGATAAGCATTACCCCATAATACACATTCAGAAGTCATAGAAGCTCATCATCATATGACCCCAAGTATGCTCTGACCCCACTATGAACAGGGACAGCAGTTTGAAGGGATCCTAATGGGAAGAGTGTCACATTAGGGGAAAATGTGGTGAAAAATCACCATTACTGTCAGTACCCACTGCCCTGGAGAGCCTGCCCAAAGACGAGCAGGCTCTTGGCTGGTGACCACATTTGCTTTTCCCTGCTGGTCTAGCAGCAAAGAAGTTTGCTGGGATTTTGAAACCTTTTCTCCTTTCTCTCTCTGGTTTTTTTTTTCCACTGAAAGGTAACTTCCAGTTTTTACACATACAATCAGCTACAGACCTTGCAAACACATCTTTCTGCATTCAAAATCTTTTTCAGCAACCTTTATAAAACAGCATGGTCAACATACTGCAAGTTTCTCCTCCCTGTCACCAAGACTAAGAAGTGGGGTAAATTTCTCCTGATTCTGACTCTGGCTAGTGTTATTAAGAGTGTCAATACCTTCCGTGCAACAGCAGCTGGTTCAGACAGGCATGTTGCACTTTCTCAAGCTGCAACTAAGCTACTATATAATCCAAAGGAGTTCTTGGGGTATGTTCACTCTACCTCAGCAAGCAACTCATTTTTATTGCACTTCCACCCTTCTCCATCCCTGCTTTACAACAGCAAAAAATCCCTTCTGTAGTTCACACCCAGAAAGGAAGAACAGTAGCAGACAGATATGCTATAAAATGACCAATTAATTACTTTTATTATGATTTCTTGTTGACTAGACATTACTCTAAAGTCTGATTTGATAATGCTAATACATGGAAGAGTCACCAAAATAAGCAGTGCTTCAAACTGGTGAACATCAGGGACAGTAAAACAGCATAGGCTTGAGTTATGCACACATTCAGTATTTTCTAGGAAATAAAAGGACATGTTAATTGTCTGCATCTCAGTTTGCAAGCTTGAGAAAGACGCAGTACACAGACAACCTGAAGTCAGAGATAGGGCATTTGTGAAACGTTACACTTTCATCCCACATTGCACATGAAAATAAAGTTCATTTAACACTTGCGACAAATCCTCACCATTTAAAATTTATTATCTGTAACAGAATTCCTTTCTTTTAAAGGAGATTTGAATACCCTACTCATACATACAACAACTTCTAGAGTACAGGGACAGCATTAGTTTCTCCACCTCTTCCCATCACCAGGACATTTCAAATGTGCAAAACTAATGCCCTTAAATTCAGTCTCTGTGGCATGTTTTCTCCTTCACTACATAGTTAATTCTGTGACACAGAGCTCACCTGCGTACACACAAAGGAGCCCAAATAATACCCTCTCCAGCTGCTCCCAGGCCCATCAAAGGAGCCACCACCCCATCCAAGGATCATCTACATGAGCCTTAGTGCACAGCGGCTCAAGGTGGAGAAGAGCCCTTACTGCAAACTAAGAAGAAGGGACAGCCTGTCCAGACCACCCCCACAGCATGTTTTGCACTAGCAGACACTCTCATGCTTTGTGTGTTCTGTGTTAACCTGCATACCTGAATGCATAAAGATGTGCTCTGCACAGGCACAGATGTGCAGCCTCTCCCCTCCTGGGCTGCTGGATTTGTCAATCCCCAGCATGAGAAACAGAGTACCTTTGCTCTCCAGGAGCATCTATCATCTCCTTTCAACCCTACCAAAAAAGACTATTCCTGCACTCACACTCTCGCACTTGTCAGGTCTGCAAATATAAAACTAATTATCAGACCCTTTACACATAGCAAGACTTCTAAAGAAGCAGTTATGTAACAAACAAAGGTCTTGGGAATAAAAATGCATTTGAATATCGGAATGTATTCAATAATGATTTCAGAAGATCAGTCCAGAGGCTTCTGTTTCACTCCATCTGCTGCAGGAGAGAAGGGTCAGTGTGCCAGTGGACCTTTGCTGAAGAAGCTCTAACCATGACCAGACAGCACTGGGCACAGTGTGCACCAAGGGTACGTTGTAAAGCCGACTGCCTAGGAATGCACACTCCTTTGGCACACAACACCAGTAAGGTCAGATAGCTCCTGCTGACTTCTGCACCAAAAACACTAAGCTTGCTCAAATAAATGCTAAGATGAAACTTCACGACTTGGGTACAAAAAGAAACAATGATTTTTTTTTCTTCTAAGTCCACAGATTTTGTTCTTATGCATTCCATATTCACAACTGCTTTTGCTAGTGTCTTCCACAGAGTAGTAACTGAATGTTTTAAAAGAGTGATTTACAACATCTGCCGTTTAAAAAAGACATTTGACTTCTGTCATCCTTTTACAACATTTTTAATTATACATATAATATGATCTCTCAATTTTTGGACTGGGCATAGTGTTCTTGCTACCTAAGGTGCAAAACCTTGATCCATGCAAATCCAGGTAAAAGGAAGAAGAACATAATCGGGTATAATGCCCCCTCCTGGCAAGGCAGATGAACAGAGAGGTAACACAGTGGTTTATTCCTAATGTGGAGAGGGGGAAAGAAGACAGATTAAAAATAACATTTGGAGTCTTTCTAATAATTCTTATTTTTCTAGGCCCACAATCACATTGGGAAAAGGTTATTTGTAAGTATTTAAAGTGATAGTATTAAGTGAGCATATAACAAAGAGGAAGAAGCCAAGTACCATCAAATACTGTTTCTGCAATTACCAGTACACTACAAAACAGAAATAATAACATTCCAACATCCTCCCTGAAGGTACACAACAAGCAACATTTTAAAAACACATTTATACATGTTTCTGCTAGAAGTGTGTGAATGCTGCACAGTATCCAAGCTATAAAATATTTCATGAAAATTTGAGTGCAAAATTTGTTTTCCTCACTTGCACTCTTAGGAAAAAAGTCTAGAAATAGAAAATGAACATTTAAACATTATGGAGCAAAGCTAGTGAAGATAGTGCTGCAGCTTGGAAAATAACAGAGACCACTGCTTCATCTAGCAAGATTCATCTTTATTCCACACACTCCAGTATTTATATGTTTCTACCATGGGAAAGTTTTAAGAAAGTTTTTGGGAATGTGCAGAGCGAAGGACATACAGCTACCCTCCCAACACCTGGCAGGGCAGACTTTTCTGCCCCTTATCAGCCACTCACACGAACATGCCACCTCCAGCGTTCTGGGAGATAGAGACTTTCATACCTGGTGTTTAGGGCTGCAGTCATTTCCCTGAATCTTCCCGAGAGAACCGAAGGCCCTTACCAAAGTTAAGATAAACAATTAACAAGTTGCTCTTCTACACGGCACTCTGGCTAAGGGCAAGACGGCTGCTGCAGGCTGCTGCTTCTGTAGATAGCACAGCTCCTTGGCTGAGATAACTGCCTTTACGGACTCCCATGGAGGCTCTGCAGGAAATGGTACAGCTGCCTCAGGACCAACTGAAGGCAGATCAGCTGAGTCCCTATTCAGGTACCACATGGCTGATTTATCATGTCTTAACATTTACCCTGATAAAAGCAAACCCATCTCTACCACTGTATCATGCTTAGCTCTTCACCTTGAGCCAGCCCAGACCTTGGAGTATGCTGTCCGAATACAACCTTCCTCTGTTAAAAGAAGAGGGATTCTTTATGGTACACTACCACAAACAGGGGTGCTCTGTCAGTCATTTCCTCAACGGAGCCATGCTTGTAAACACTTCACCGGACATGGGTGGTAAACCTCCAAATTTTCAGAAGCCAAACTCACTACATTTCCTTTGTATTATTTCCCTGCACGCATGTATCAATCCAGTGCTTCATGGGTGTACCTCTCATGTGGAGCACAACTGTCCAGCACACAGATATATTTGTGCTATATCCAGATCTATTTGATTCTGCTGATCTTAGACTTAAAAGGAAGACACTGGTAAACAGATTCACTGAGTAGTACAGAACTATCAACAGAGGTCCATGAGTCTCAGGTCTGTCATTTAACTAAACAGCAAACTGATGGTGCTTAACAACCGTGGTACACAACAAATACAGAGTGGGAAAAAGCCCCTTAACAGACACATTAGCAACATAACTTATTGAAAGGCAGGTACAAACTGAAGTTTCCAACTTCCTTCTACTTTTCTGTTAGAAGTCTTAAATTACAGGTCCACTAATATAATCCATCTTATTTACATGAGTAATAATTCAAAAAAAAGGTCACAACCAACTGGTAATCAGTACATATTACACAAGCACTAACATTAATCCTTAATTCTAAGGAGGTGGAAAAACAAAAAGAAAATACTTCAAGTTCAGCTTGCAGAGTTCAAGTTCTTTGAGTGCCATGGTCCACTTTTAGTCATAATTTTTACAAAACCTGGCTAAACAATGTCTGCTGAAAAAATACCTATCACTACAACAATTACATTCTTGATGGAACGTCACTATGAGAACATGCAAACAGCAAATTCTATTGCTTTTTTATATCTATGCACAAGGGGAAAGATACTATAGGATGTGAAGGCAGGTAGAGGGAACAAGATTATTATTGAGCAGAAAGGACTGAGGAGAAATTCCTAGAAATACCAGAAATGTGTATTTAGTGTAAGGATACTGATAAGTACTTCTGTTGAGTTATCCATGCTTTACAATTCAGTGGGAAATCTCAAGAAAAAGCCATGACTAGGTATGCCATGTAAAGCAGAACACATGACTCTGATGGTACCAGAAATTCCCAAGACCTCTGGCAGCTTGATAAGGTACAGGTTCCCATCAGGTATTCCCCTATCTTAATTCAATCTTCTTCACAGTTTAGCCTCTTCATGTTTCAATTTTCCCTCACAATTCTTAAGTGAGGGAAATATTGAAATATTGAAAATATTAATCCTCCTGCAATAGAAGGAACATCAAGAAGTGTGTGGACACACAGATGAAAAACACTGCGAAGTTTACGCTCTTCTCCAAGATCAACTGTGAGCAATTTTAGAAGACGTGTCAGATGTTACTTTCTCCTTAATAACGTATTTTAACTAACAGTACTATAGCTAACACAAGAGTACTCTGGGTTATAACCAAGTCACCTATAATTTGGGAAGTCATCTTTCCTAAAGAACATACTTACAGGTCATATGAGAACTTCCGCTGAAGGTTAGTCTGGTTCTTCTGAAACCAGTAAACATCCAGCTGTAGCTTTCCATATTCTGTCTGTAACTCTTTCAAGTGTTCTATCAAAACATGATTAAAATACATATTAAAATACACATATACCTACATATTCCACAAGAGAAACATCAAACAACAAATCTACAGTAAGCACGCTAAATTAATCCACCTGTCATGCAAACTACATATCGTACACAAATGCATAGATAATCACTGAATTTATTCAACAAGGGTGCACAGGATCTGGTAAGAATAACCTGTCAGCATAAAATATTAGCAAAGACAGTATAATGTATATTTTTACCTACTTTTTCACTTAAGGAATACACAGAACTGATTTGCAAACCCTGCTAGGTTGCAGTCTGGAAAATCTTTAAGTCTATGAAATCATAATCAGAACACAGTATGAAACAGCATTCACATTTATCAGCCATATAAAGACAAGCTTGCAATGCTTCCCTGAATAATATGCAATTTATAGCCGTATGTTCCTCAGCAACAGAGGCATCCATGATTTAGTTTTCTTCCTGATAGAAAGCTTTGTGAGAGGGCACCAGAAGATGACACCACAACATACTTACTTGTTTATAGGACTAATTCCCAAGAACCTCCAGAGGAATACATTGCTAACAACAATTTTGAAGCACCACCATGAATAGAAACGAATTAGACTGAATTTTCTTATTTAATATAGGATTTGTGAATTCCTCTGGTGCTAAAATGCATGACCCCACACCTCTGGGAAGAATGCAAGAGTATTTTGCCAGGTAGAATGAAGAATAAATATATTAACTTACTTCTATCCCGTATTGTATCAAAAGGGTCAGGAGTACTACATCAAGCACTACAAGGACTGTTGAGGAAGATTAGTCTGACACTTTACTGGAGCTATGCAGATGAAGTATCTAAGTCATGGCAGCTCCTGCACCACCCCCATGACTTGAATAAATGCAGCACTCTCGAAGGACCAGAGAAATATGCAAGTCTTAAAACCAGGAGGCCTAAAAAACAGTATGAGAGAGATTCCCAGGGGTACTACAACGTACCTCGTAGACTCTGAATCAATCGATCATTTACTGTGATGTTACTCATCAGCATTGCCTGAAAGAAGAAGAGCAAAAAAAAAAGTGGTTTAATTGCAAAGGACCTGTATTACCATTATAAACAACATCTATCAAAACACTTGTAACAAGATCTATTTTTTGTGTCACAGTTATTACAGTTTGTGTGTCACAGTTGAACAAAAACTTCTAGCTGCTTTAGAGACCTACAATGCAAGCAACAAGTATTCATTTTAACACAGATTTTCCAGTAAAGGGGAGTGGGGGAAGATATCACTACAGAAATGAAAAGAGGAAGAATTTAAAGGATTTTAAAGATACTAAAATTGCTTCTCGCTTTATTCTAGTTTAATATCACGACTGGAGTAACAGTCAGACTTACTCTATTTATCTCTTGAAGGAGGAATACAACATATCACAGCTCACTATCAATTACTCTCTCACTCAGGAATCAATACACCTGCATTCAGGCATGCAAAGATGAGCTATGAAAGCATTAATCATTCAGCATATTAACAATCCATGTAAGCAATGCATTATATATAATGCAATTGCATTATATCCCTTTTCTACCTATCTTCTTGATTGCTTTCATGTTGGAGCAGCCTTTTTCCACTCCCTCACTTTGTTCTCCCTCTCATTCTGAAGAGGTGGTCAACATACAAACATGTTTTGTCTATTCTTTCATCAATCTCCATCTACCCTTTCATTTACACACATGCCCCAAAACACCTGAAAACTGAATCAAGTCAAGCGCAAGGGAAATCATTCCTGTGAGCCAGATGTCAGGATAACTCAGATCCATATGCAACATTTAGCAAGTCTGATGCAGAAGAGCTCTTAAGAATACAAAAAAGAGATCCAACAACTCTTCAGAAACAATCCAGTCCAGTCTTAGGAAGGTATTTCTTAGGCTTCATTGCCAGTTCCCCTATTATCCTTGTCCTGGGAAACTTCAGTGTTCTTCAAGGACCCCAGATGAGACTACATCAACTCCCCTGTTTCCCAAAGTTTCTGCTCTAGTATTGATGTGATTGTGATTTGTGATTGCTCTAGTACTGTGATTTTCAGGCCTATGTCCACACCAGAAAAGAAATAATAGTATCCATTTTGTCTGCCCAAGTCACCCTGAAACACTGACAACAATGTCAGTGCCTTTTTCACAAAGGCTACAGTAATAAAATAATAGAATAAAGAGTCCCACTTCACAGAGGTGGTCATTCAGCTGCTACTAAGTATTTCTACACCATTCTATATGTACAGGTGTTCTGAGAACACCACCATGAAACCTCAAGGAAAAATGTCTCACTCCTTTAGAAATAAATAGAAAATAAAAAAACAATAACAACAGCATATATGTAGCATTGTTTAATATATCTCCCTCTCCTTTCTCATAGGACAGGTAAATAAAAAACGAATTTGTTTTCACTGGTTTACTGGGGAAAGGAAATTAATGTTTCAGTGGAAATTCCAAGTTTTGCTAATTTGGGAACAATGTTGTCAGGTTGTTCCATGATCATCACCTTCAGCATAATACAGCATTGGCCATTATCAGAAACTGTCAATGGACTAGAAAAATCAGTACAATAGAGCAATTTCATGTTCTTACAGTTTTTTGTGGGGCTTTGTTGGTTTTGGTTCGTTTTATGGGGGGAGGGAGGAGGAAGAGGAAGAAGAAGGAGGGGTTGGTTGTGGGTTTTTTTTTTCCTTAAAATGAAATTTCTAAATGCCAGGATCCCGTATGTGGCAGTAAAACATACAAGTGTTACATGTTTTGTGCATTAGGACAATAATAACTGTGACTAGCTGAAGTGAAAAAAATTATTTTCAATGTTAAAAAAAGTCTCTTTGAATCACAACAGGAAAAAAGCCAAGTGTGTCTTGGTCTTTCTGGATTGCATATAAAACTTTATTTTGTCAATAACACACCTACCTCCTTGAATATGTGGGCAAAAGTCCAGGAAAAAAACCTGTTAAAATCTAGTTAGCTGTTTTACTTGAGCAGGAAATACTGTTTAATAATTTACAGGACAGTATTGCAACTGCCAGCTTCCAATCTGACTATGTCAATAACATCAGGCCTTCCATTCTTCCTCCTGTCATTCAAGTGTTAACTAATTTTCACCTTGTGTCTGTAAATTAAGCAAACATACTTTTGGGGTTTTATGCAGGTCAAGAATGAAAACTGCTGGGAAGCACTCAGCAGACACATGCCAAAACTCAGTTCTACAAAGAAACTCCCATTTTAAACTTCAATCAGCCCACAAAACAATAGCTATAATCCCCAGGAGCAAAAAATCCAGCTTTTGGAAAATCATTCTATCACCATATCCAAATCTGATGTTCTGTGACAGAGTAACTCTGTAAAACAGAACCAGCTTGTTTGTAAACATGTTTGCACAGAAGTCCTTATGACTACCACAGAGAAAAAAAAAATCAGTCTTTTGATTGAAGACAATACTGTGGACAGCAGATCTTCAGAAACCAAAACTCAAAAGTCATACTTCCATCAGCAGTGAGGGAAAAAACTTGCTCCAGCTGTACAGCAATTTTTTTAATGACAGCTGCCTAAGATTCACCACAGAACATGTCTACTTAAGTCTTATTCCACTTAAAAAACGCACAACTAAAGTTACTGTTTAAAAATATTAAAACATAACACAGAAATATGCATGAGGAAGCTTTGAGATAAATTATTTGAAGTCTTTGTTTTGAGCACTTACTTTGAACTATGTAAATGCACTTGATCTGAATAACGCCCAACAGTATTCTCTATACACATATTCCTTGGAGGAATTTCTACAATAACTCCTCCAGCATTTGCTACTATCAAGAATAAAGCTAACCCAAGCACACTGAACTGACATATGTGTTTTTTAACACTGACTGTATGTGGTGTATATAAAAACGTAATGAGATATTGCAATAGAATAAAAGAAAGTGAAGAATTTGATGAGTGTAAATACTAAAACTTAAGAAAAAAGAGGCTTTGCATTCACAAATACAGCTTAAAGGAGACAAAGATAAGCCACAGGATCAGTAACTCAGCTGGTAAGAACAAAACCAACTGCAAATAAAGCAAGATGGGAAGTTAAGATTTATACATGCAGAAACAGCCATTTATAATTAATCAGGGAAAAGCAGGGCACTTATTTCACGATTAACTCAAACTGATTTAAGTCCTTACAGCACACTCCCCCACCACTACGCTGGCATTAGCATGAGAATAATGCTGGCAACACACTGACGTTTTAGTTGCTGCTCAGTAGTGCTTACCCTAAGACAAGGACTTTCCCATTTCCCATGCTCTGCCAGCCAGCAGGTGCACAAAAAACCAGGAGAAAGCTCAGTCAGGTGTCCCAAACTGGCAAAAGGGACATTCCATACCATAGAACATCGGGACATAAAGTGGGGGAGTTGGCCAGGAGGCACCAAACGCTGCTGGGGAACAAGTTGGGCATCATTCAGCAGGTGCTGAGCAATTGGATTGTGCATGTCTTGTTTCTCTTGGGTTTTATACTTCTCTCTCTCAGTTATCAAACTGTTCTTATCTCAACCCACAGTTTTCAAAACTCTACAGGGAGATTTGGGGAGTAAGTGGCTGCATGGTATTTAGTTGCCAGCTGGGGTTAAAACACGACAACTAGCCAGAAAAAGGCTTTTTGGTTCCAGGCCAAGAGACTAACAGCTAAACTGCATATTAGTATGTGAGGGGAAAGTTCATAAATAAGATTCCTAAGGAAATACTTCTCTTTAAATTTAATCATTGTGCTGCACACTCATGTATACTTCAGTGGAGGCACATCAGTTGAAGTAAGCCTGACAACAAATTTCAAGCTCAAAATGGAGAAGATACTGTTCATTTAAATCTATTCCTCAGTAAACTGAATTCCATTCAGAAATTGCACTTTTCCTCAAAAAACATAAAAAACCCCATCCAATCAACAAAAGAACCCCAAACAAAAACCAACCAACCAAATTAACAACCCACACACCCAACAAACCCAAACCCAAAAAAACCACCTCTATTTCTAAAGAGTGGTTCTGTCAAAGATCTGAGACTTAACCTTGTTTCAAAGCCTGTGCTAAAAGCAATCTAGGTTCTCTGTTTTGTCACAGAGGACACAAGGACATGCACACCATGACATGGTGCAGTTCTGCCTTCAAAACCACCAAAATTGCAAAGATAGTTTTTTAAAATCTCAGCACAAGAGGGTGGAATTTGACACACATGAATACAAAATTACTTTTACAGGTACAGGGCAACAGCAAGTAGATTGGAGAAAAAAGCCCTGTGAAACTACAGGACTTTCACTGTACTGTTATGTTTAAATAAACCCCAAATAATAGGCTATGTAAGCAGAACAAAATTCTATGATATGAGAATATTAATATAAAACTTCCACAAGTATATCTCATGCACCTTCTGGCTTTTCGCCCATTCATTTAGCTGTGCAGAGGTAGAAACATTCCAATAGTTAACTCTTAAACTACATATACTTTAAATTCCTTCTCTCTAGCTCAGCTAGTCTCACACCATCTTTTTTTTTTCTTCCCACCATGTGAAGATATGTTTTGAACAGAGGTGATCTTTTAGACTTCTGCTGTACTAGTTATGAGTAAGCATTTGGATTTCTCTTGCTAGATTAGTAATATCGTGCTATGGCAAATACAGGACTTGAGGCAATTCTTCCTTACCTCTAAGCTTTTCCAAAACTAGAAGATGTAATATTGTTTAGGTTGAAAAAAAATCAAAAACCAAAACACATACAGCATTTGGTGAAAAGGAAAAGGTACCTTTCTTCTCTCTCCCTGCAGTCTACTGTAATTCCTCTGAGTGGAGTCGACTCCCTTGCATACCAATAGGTATTTTGTGTCAGAAGACTGTGCTGGGAATTGAAATCTTCCCAGAGGGAGGGGACCAGAGAACAGCAGTGGCCGGTGTTAAAAGATACTCAGCAACAGGACAGTGACATGCTTCACACAGAACACACAAACCTTGGCCCTTCTCCTCAGTAAAACAAGATTTAGGTTGGAGATGTATGTAAATCCAAAGAAAATTACCAACTGCAAAATCATGCTCTTGCAGTTAAGTGATATTAAACATGTTGTTGTACTGTTATGCTCTTCAAAGAGACTTTCATGGCTCTGTACATCTCAGAAGCTACAAGTCCTGAATAACAACCACAGAGAATATTGTTCTTTAAAAAACTGCTTACACATTAGGAACAGCCCTTTTGTACTCCTGAACTGATTTTATCAAATGTTCATGGTAAGGTTACTTGATCTCTTCATTCTATTTCTGTATGGATTTCCAGAAGCCATTTCCTAAATCTACACTAATCCTTAAAAATTCAAGCTGTTTTTTTGAAAAGCAGACTGGTGACAGTAGTGTTTTATACATACTTAGACCTAAAAAAAAATTACAACAGCAATTTTCCAGAATTACATTGCCTTGGTGAATGGTGAGCCCACCTGTTATAACAGGCTCAGACTACCTACCTTTCTATGCCCTCATCCTTCAAGTAGCACAGAGACAGTTCTACTACAAAATAAGGCAGATTTAACTCAAAGTGATTACCACACTGCTAGTGACAATGACTTTAACTGGGAAAATACTTTACTGGTGTTTTAGTTTGGTATGAAAGTAAATCAGTACTATAATTACTCTGTATTTTATCAGCAGAGTAGTAAGATACAGTGACTAGAGATGAACTGCAATTATGATGGATCTCAAATGTTACTTGAGAGTTGCTTTTGGTTAGAAGACGAGATTGTGTAAGTATGCCTTGCATGTAAATTCCTTCTATAGCCAGAAGAACCGTAATTTCTTCCTGAAAAAGTGGGAGGTTTGAGATGGACCAATCATTCCCACACATCTGCTGAAAGCATTTTAATTTTTCTTTAAGAACAGCAAGAAGAACTAAGCAAAATCTCATTTATGACTCAAAGATCTCTAGTTAGTTATAGAGTTTGTAAAATACTTGTAAAACGAATTGAGAGTCTCAGGATTTGGATCTGCATTCATTCTTCCTGACTAGGCAAATACTTGCTGCTAATCCTCACAGAGTAAATAAAGTTCAGTTCAGCAAGCATCCAGAACCAAAAAGGGTGAATTCATTACTCGCCTCCCAGGAATCCCAGATTTCACTGGAATCCATGGAGCCAACCAACAAGGTTATGTGTGTGTATACAAGACGTGAACATACAAAACACACTTACACATGGATATAGATACACACAAAGAAAAAAGCACTCAGAAACAGACTTTTCTTATATTCCACATCCCTCTGTAGAATAACCTCTGATCCTAGACAGGTTCTTCAGATAAATGTCATTAGTGTGGAGAATTAACCTTTCCCTCTCTCCCCTGCCACCATATCAGAGGCATTCCTGAATTACAGTGGATGAATCCACGCCAATTTGGCTGATGTCTTCTTTTGACAAATACACAGCTTTCCAGCAATACCACTGTCTTACCACAAGGCTGCAAAATATCTCTACAAGCAATTGCAATTTCAGGTATGAATGTGTTCACTTGTCCCCCTCACCTTTATCACTGACTCCTTCAGAAGAAAAAGCCAAGATACTTCAGAAGAAAAACTTTCTTTTCCAGAAGCCACTTTGAGTCCTCCCCACACACTACACTGCGGGGACCTGTGTGGTGGCCTGTAAGGCCAAAGACCAAAAGCCTCCATCTCCTCCTGAAAGGCAGCAGCCGGGAGATCTCTGGTTAGGGTGAGCGGATTGGCTCCTCCCAAGATCCTTTGTTCCCTCATCATTATGTATGCACCTTTCGTTACTGCTGTTGGTTTTGTATCTCTCCTCCCCTTTTCTACCCTATAGGTCTCCCCTTTCAGATTGTTCTCCCTTCCCTGCTCTCCCATTGCTCCCCGTTCCTGGCCACGCCTTTGGGTTTTCCATGTGGGTCCCTGTACCCCAACCCCGCCCATGCACCGCCCCTGTGCCCTGGGACCATTGGCCCTCGTGCTCTCTGCGCCCTCCTCGTCCCCATACAAAACCCCGCGGCCCTGGTGTATCTTCGCCTCTGGGAACTTTCATGCCATTTAAATTAAAGTTCTTCTGTGGAACCCCATGTGAGGACCCTCCCTCGCCTCCTTTATCGCCGCCGGGCAGCGGGGCCGTGCTCTCTGGGAAGGGTGCGGATTGCTACGCTGTGCTACGCCATGAAAAAAGGCACCACAACACCACGTTCCACCCCACGTCCAACAGCTGTTCTAGTTCTGTAAAATAGTTTTCACCATTTCTCCTGGCATGGATGCTAGATTTAATGAACAGCTCCTATATGTCCTCTAGACTCAAAAACACCACAAGGAAAGTATATTGTGTGGTGCTACCTACCATTCATCTGATGCCAGAAATTTGAAGCAAAAAGGTGGCACTCCATGCTTGGCAGAAGCAATGTTTCATTCACAAAACTTCCTTAAATGTAGAGAGCCTTGTGAGAGACTAGCTCGATAGCAAGGGCTATTGATCAGATACAGTTAGTAAAAGTATAAAGCAGGGATGCTGTGTCCCTGGGAGTAACCGCAAGGTCGACCCCCTGAGAGTAGTTGTTACACATTAACAGGATAGAGAACAGAACGACATGCAGAGAATAGGGAACTGTTAACTGCAAGGCCGACCGCATGAATAGACAAACGAAATTGCTGACTTTTAGCATCAACCAATCATGAGCTATGCTTTTGCAATATGTATGAGCCTAATTAAAGACTGTATAATTGTAGCCTTCTGATGTGGAATAAACTGAGGCACGATGAGCATTACAGAATGGCGTCTGTCTCCCGCTGGTTTTCTCCGACAAATGGTGACCCCGACGACGCGATAACCCGGTGGGCTCAGACCCTGACCACGGTCGGATCAGCGTAGGGTTCAGGTCCTGCAAGCAGAGGGACGGCGGCAAGAGCAACAGGGAGTTGTGCTCCGCGCCCTGAGTGTTCACAGCGGTGAGCTCAGCCGATACGTGCTGCCGAGACCTTGGAGGGCTGCAACGGCCGTAAGTAAGTATGGAGAGGCAAGCAGCATATGATTTGTTTATTTGCTTCTTACAGAAGAGGCAAGTAGTAGGTATAGATCTTAAGAAAGAATTGCCAGCGCTTTTAGAGTTCGGGACAGAGTTAGGCTTTTTTGTTAACCCTCACACAGTACATGAGATTGGGGAGTGGAGAAAGTTAGGGGACAAATTGTTTGAACTTACACTTGACGATAACAAAAATGCAAAAAAGATGAGTAGGTTGTGGAAGGTGGTACATAACGAGTTACTGCGTCACCAGGCAGAGAAAACAGCAGCTCAGCAGGTAGTCACAGCGCAGGAGAAAAACAAAGCTTACAGTGATTCATGGGGGAGTGATGTGCCTAATCCTCCTGCAGTTACCACTTTGCACTTGCCTCCACCCCACTCCGGGGCTGGGGTCAGTGGCAGCCAGACCGCGACACCCTCGGCTCCTGTTATGCCCGTGGGCGAGACGCAATCAATTAGCCCGATAAGATCACTGGAGCCCACTGCTCCTCTTAAAGCTAATGAGCCGATCCGTGGGGCAAACTCTGACCTAGCGGGGGCCATAGCAAAGGAGCGTAGAGAGATGTGGGCGGCGGTGGCTCGCCACGGAGCGGAGCAGGGTGATGATGCCTTATTGGAGGCAGCGGCAGACAGCTTGGCTTGCCCTGTGCTGTTTGCCCAGCCAAACCCGGCCGGAGGATTTGACATAGACTTGACTCCGTTAGATTGGAAGCTTTTGACACAATTACGGGCCACGGTTAGTCAGTTTGGAGTCAAAAGCGAGCCTGTTAAGCAGATGCTCGATTACCTCTTTAACACACACCTCCTACTCCCCTCGGATTTGAAAGGAATTGGTAAACTGATATTTACACAACATCAATACATGTTGTTTTCAGCTCACTGGCAGGCTGAAGCGCAGGCATCTGTAGCGGTACAGAGAGGGCCCGGGGACCCATTACAGGGAATTACACTAAACGAGCTTATGGCATATGGTCCTTTCCAACGCCCGGAGGCACAAGCATTAATGGGGCCTGATAAGGTTAGAGAGGCTATGAATGTGGCAAAGCGGGCTATAAAGAAGATTAAAGAGCCAGGTGGGGTACCTCTTTACATGGGAATTAAGCAAGGGCCACAGGAACCATTAGGATCTTTTGTTGATAAAATCGCACTAGCCATAGACAAGGCAGGCGTCCCCGAATACATGAAAGGAGCATTGTTGAAACAATGTATCCTGCAGAACGGGAACGCAGCTACCAAACAGATGCTAAATGCTTTTGGCCCAGATTGGACTGTTCCTGAGGCTTTAGAAAAAGCAGCTCATATGCCCACAGGAGATCAAGTATTTTTGGCAGAATCTTTAAAGCAGTTAGGGCTAGGATTACAAGAGTCAGTCAAAGCCTCTAGCACTCAGGTGTTAGCTGCTCTTGCGCCCCTCCAAGCGTCACGCAGTACTGGAGCTCATCAGAACA
>VZRO01008058.1:27651-53571 GCA_013397915.1 Daphoenositta chrysoptera | reverse complement strand
CGCCCCGTCCCGCCCTGCCCTGTACTGCCCCGCACCGCCCTGCCCTGCACCATCCGCCCAAGCAGCTTGCTTCACCACCGCTGCCGCTGAATTCCAGATTCCCAGTCTTGCCCATAGGCCCTTCAATTTCTGGAAAGAGGCAACGTGGGTGAAGCTGAGTGTCCAAAATCAGAGACGGAGCGACAGAAAACTCAGGAAGGCTGTTTTAATACTTATTTTTGACTGCCGAATGGATGACGCTGGTATTTTCTTTGTTTTAAAAAAAGAAAACTTAGTCAACCTGTTTATTCCATGGTTGTCATTAACTCAGCTGGACAATTTCCACCGTCTAGATGGAGTCATAGAATTGTTTTGTTTGGAAGGAACCTTAAAGATGATCTAGTTCTAACCCATCTGCCACAGGCAGGGACATCTTCCACTAGGCCAGGTTGCACAAAGCTATGTTCCAAACCAGCCCTGAACACTGACCCGGGTGGGGCATCCACAACTTCTTTGGGCAACCTAACCTGTTCCAGTGCCTCACCACTCTCACAGTAAATAATTTCTTTCATAATTTCATAATTTGTAAGGATTTCCTTTCTAAATTTCCCCTTCCAGTTTGAAGACACTCCTCTTTGTCACACCAATACAGTTTCTAATGAAGACTCCCTCTCCAGCTTCCCTGTAGGCCTCCTTCAGTTGCTGGAAGGCTGCTATGACCTCCACACAATCTTCTCTTTTCCAGGCTGAACAGCCCCAACTTTCTCAGACCAATCCGCATGTTGTTTCCACATTTTAGCTTTTGCAAGTGGAAGTTTAAAAAACAGAATGAAAGCAGAATAGAGAAACTAGTGAAGCAGCAATTGTAGGCTCTGAAAAAAGCAAAATAATTTCTTTACACACATATATATGTGTAAATTTATAACTGTACAAAGAGCATAAATTTAATAAAAATGATCTTCCACATTCAGAAGATAATACCAAATATGAAGCTTTCTTCTAGTCTTTGAATGTTATTTGAAAGTTGATCAGTGTAATACCAGCAATTTAGGTTTTTCACGGGAGAGAACATGTATTTGTTATTATATATTTATTTTTTAAAAACAACTCATACAGTAGCTTTGTCTAGACCAGAAACAGAAAATTTTCCTACAAGTTCACATTGGATCACACCCCACTAGTTAAGGAATTAATTGATTTCCTAGTGGGCTCTGCAACATTAATAAAAAAGGTATCATTACTAAAAAAAAAATAAGATCCATGTATTTTAACAAAGAACTAACAAAAACACAAGGGCACTTCTATGGTTGTTGCACTGCAGAAAAGTTAAGGATCTTAGCATGATCTCTTAGGACCACTACTAGAAGCAATGTATTACTGTGCCTGAAAAGTCTAGAAGAGAAGCAATTTGCAGAAATCTGCTGGAGGTGTATCTCCTGAATAATTTTTATCCAAAAGAGAAGGGGCAACCCTCAAAATTTTGTGGAAAAAATAGATTACCTTGAACTATTTTTTATTTAACAACATGCTTTTTTTCTTTTCTAAATGGCAAGCTAAACAAATCCAATTCTCATTACTCTTTCACTGAAAAGCATATATAACTAGAAAATCCAGTATACCTTTTTGTTTTCCTCAAAAAAAAAAAAAATCTTTCTGGTAGAATATAATTGTCAAAACAGTTCACAGAACCACAGAATAGTGGGACCTTTGGAGATCATCCAATTCAACCCACCTGCCCAGGCAGGGTCATGTAGAGCATGTTACAAAGGAACACATCCAGGTGGATTTTGAATGTCTCCAGAGAGGGAGAATCCATGACATCCCTGGGCAGCCTGTTTCAGTGCTCTGCCACACTCATGTAAAAGTTGTTCCTCATGTTGATGTGGAACTTCCAGTGTTTTGGTTTATGGCTATTGCTCCTCATTCTGTTGCTGGGCACCATCCCCTGGCATCTGCCTTTGAGATATTTTTATGCGTTAATGAGATCCCATCTCAGCCTTCCGCAGACTAAACAGGCCCAGTCCCTGTAGCGTTTCCTCAGAAGTGAAATGCTCCAGACCCCTGATCAATCCTTGTGGCCTTCCACTGGATCCTCTTCAGTAGCTCCTTTTACTGAGGAGCCCAGAACTGGACACAGCACTCCAGGTGTGGCCTTTACAGGGCCGAGTAGAGGGGCAGGATCACCCATCTTGTCCTGCTGGCCATGCTCTTCCTGATGCACCCCAGGATACCATTGTCCCTCCTGGCCACAGCAGCACTGCTGGCTCATGGACAGCTTGTGATCCACCAGGAGTCCCAGCTCCTTCTCCCCAGGGCTTCTCCCCAGGTCGCTCTGTAGGAACAACCTCTGGCCAGCAACCTGTTGGCACTTGGGGCTGTTCCTCCCCAGGTGCAGGACCCGACACCTGCCCTTGTTGAATTCATCAGGTTTCTCTCTGCCCAAGCCTCCAGCCCATCAGGGTCCCACGGAATGGCAGCAGAACCTTCAGGTGGATCAGCCACTCCCCCAGTTTAGTGCCAGCAGCAAACTTGCTGAGGGAACGTTCTATCCCTTCATCCGGGTCATCTTTAAACAAGTTGAACAAGACTGGTCCCAGTATTGATCCCTGAGAACTGGCTGCAGGCCTCCAGCTGGATTCTGCTCTGCTGATCACGACCCTCTGACCTCTGCCATTCAGCCAGCTCCTGATCCACCTCACTGTCCATCCCTCTAACCCACATTTCCTGAGCCTGCCTGTGAGGATGTTATCAGCATCAAAAGCCCTGCTGAAGTCAGGGCAGACAGCACCCACTGCTGTCCCCTCACTGGCCCATCCTGCCGTGCCACCACAGAAGGACATCGGCTCGGTCAAGCATGAGTTCCCCTTGGTGAATCCATGCTGACTATTCCCAATGACCTTATTGTCTTCTACATGCCTGGGCATGACCTCCAGAATGAGCTGCTCCTTTTCTGGTGTGGAGGTGAGGCTGTCTGGACCCATTTTCCCGGGTCCTCCTTCTTGTCCTTTTTGAAGATGGCAGCAACATTGGCTTTCCTTCAGTCATTGGCACCTCTCCTGTTCTCCATGAGTTTGCACAGATAATGGAGGTTGGCTTAGCAACATCAGCCAGCTCCCTTGGCACCCATGGGTGCATCCCATCAGAGCCCACGGATTTATGGGTGTTAAGTCTGTCTAGCTGATCTCTAACCCAACCCTCTATGATCAGGGGGAAGTCTTCCTTTCTCCAGCCTTCCCCTCTTGCCTCTGAGGTCTGGGACTCCTGAGGGCTGGCCTCACCAGTACAGGCTGAGACAAAAGAAGCCTTCAGTAATACTGTCTTCTGCGTGTCTTCCATCTCCAGGACACCCATCTGATTCAGCAGTGGCCCCACATTTTCCCTAATCTTCCTTTTGCTGCTGCTGCTGAATGTACGTAAGCTTTGAAATTCACGTATGAAGTAAGAAAACTCTAGTATATATACTGCAAAAATTGACATCTCTGTTCACTAGGTCAAGCAGCATGCCTAGTATTGTGCAAGTTTTAATGCTCTTACTCTTTAGAATGGGATTTACATACTGTGCTTTGTTTTGAGATGTAATTTCATTGCTAACTGGAAATTGAAGTATTTGCTTATATATGAAATAATATTAGGTGGTATTTTCTAATTCCATTTTAAAAGAAAACCTTCTGAGAGTTTTATCTGGATTCCAACTCATCTGTACATTTGCAGACACAGCAAGTTCTTATTTAGGTAATCACTTTGTCATATTACATCAAAACAAGCCATTTACAAACAAAACAAGAAATAAGTAGGAAACAGTTTGTTTGCATCTACAAGGATACACAGAAGAACTGTCAAATGGAATCTGACTGCAGTCTTGTGTTACTGAAGCACAGACAATGATAAGCGGTTTTCTTTTCCTTTCCCAGATTTTGTGTGCTCTCTCTGGGGAATTCTGAATGTTGTCCCTGGGCTTAACTTCTGTAAATGGCAACATCATTCTGGCTTCTTTAGTTCTGCAGAAGCTGCCTCACTGAGTCAGCTGTCTTGCTTAATTGCACGGTCTCATTTAGCAAAAATGCCCAGTGTGCTCTGATATGAGAACAAAGAGCTTTATGGAAAATCCAGAGCAGCTGTAGGAATTACAGTTAGGCAGGCTGCTCTTGCTAGGACAAAATCAACATCTACTGTAAAGGCAGTAAAACTCCACCTCAGAAAAAGACATGTTGACTTGGAGAGCTGGGTCTTTACCAGATTAACTGCCAGCTTCACTGCTTGACTTCTTTTTCTCCATGTTACCTCTGTGTCTTTGGTATTTTGGCAGCTAACTTGTCCTATTCTGGGAAACAGGTTTTTCATTCATGAGATGCCTCTAAATGTTGCTTTAGGAGGTTTATTGATTGATGTTAATCTTCTGTATTGGTTGATGCCATTTTCTTGGGAAAAGTATTACCTGCATGCAGTGGCTGTATTCACTCTTGATGGTTCACCTTTGATGATTACAGAGTCAGAATTATGTCATTCTTTTCTCTTCAAAAATGATAAATAAGAGACTGAGACTGAGACCCTTATCATCAATCGTTTTTTGTCTTCCATACGTGTAAGCCAGTAAGAGGAATGGAACACATTCTTTTATGTGGTTGTTATATCAATGAACAGTTGTATATGCAATGAGGCATGCTGGATTTGCAAGCATTTGCTGCAACCTCATGCATATGTGTACAGTCCCATGCACAGGTTTTCCTAGAATACGGGCTGATATCTGCAAAACTTAGGACTATTTGACTGAAATTCATAAAATGAAGGATATAGCCTGACCTTTGCTGTGCAGTTACAGAGCAAATGACTCTTCTCTGACCTTCAATAGCTCAGAACAATAATGTTGTTTTCACCTAATGAGGGCACTGAGAGGCTTAAATTATTAGGGATAGCACATGGCTAGTCCAATACATAAGACAGGGCTTAAAAGGTTGAAAAAGTTCTCTCTGGGTCTTGAATGTCTACCCAGGAAACAGTGGTATTTTCTAGAAGAACTGTCAGTCATACAAAACTGCTATTCTGCAGGGAAGGGCAGTGTTAACTGACATGGTAACTGAGTTCAGTTTTGGCTAACTTTCCTCACTTAGCTTGTAGGAAGATAGAACATATAAGGGTCATTTTTTTCACTTCTTAGTGCCCAGAGTTCAGTTTACATAAGAGGATCTGGTAATGTGTGATAGACTGTACGTGAGAGCAAAGTATTCTAGCTCCAGTGGTGCATCTTGGTACAGGGCTCTGGTGTTGTTATGAATGAATGTTTGAGATCACTTAAAAAATCATTAGCAAGGGTATCAGCAAAAGCCAGATTTAATATTAAGCGACAGCACGACAAAGTTCATTAGCAAGATTCACTCTACTACTTACAGGACAGTTAAGGCACAACAAGGAAAAACAAGCAACAACAAAACCATACAAAATCTAAAATCAAAACAGAAATGGACGGAGAACTATCTTGGGGGGGTGTGTGTGTGTTTAGGTCTGTGTGACAATGGACAGTGAGGGCAAGGATAAAAAGGAGCAGAGCCTAAAACCTTAACAGCACTCAAACTTAACAGTACTTTAACTTAACTTATACCTTAAACCTTATAATTTAACAAAGGAACAGCACATAGCTTCTACCTTCATTTATAAAGTAACCTTAACAATTTAGCAGAAGAATAACACTTAGCAGCATTTAACCTAATTTAAAACGTCAAAGTTATACTTAGCAACTTAGTGAAAGAACAACACTTAGCAGCATTTAAGTAAGGTTAAGTCGTAAGTAACAAGCTTCCTTACAGGCCTAACTTACTTCAATATCCAAGGTACTTAAACACCTAAGAAAGCAGCATTTCTCTCAGATTTGCCATAGCATATGTGCACGTGCATGCACACAGACATAAAGAGTCAGTGCAAGCAAGGTACCAGTGAAAAATTTCCCTCGGAGGTCAGTAAATCCTCACTTTGGATGGTTTTGCATTTCCTGACAGGTGAAGGGTTGGGCCTTGAGGAGTGAGGGCATCAGCCCAAGACTCGTTGCTGTTCAGCGATTCTCCAAGTAGAGCACATTTGAGAGTTCACTGGCTCTGAGAGGCATCCCCCTCAGAGGGAGATGCTGGTCACAGCCCACTGCAGTCCAGGAGAGCTCAAAGGGTCTCATTTGGACTGCTGTTTATAGGGTTGCAAGAGAGTGGGCTTTAGTCATAATATTTCATACTGGCTGCACTTTGGGTCGGCACTTTGAATGTGAGGGAACAGGAATGTTGTGCCATTGAGGCAAGAAAAATACTTTCCAAGGCTGTTTGTAAGTAAAACAGGAGCTCATTAGACAACAGTTCCTGGGAGTAGCCCATGTTTCTGATAAGCTCAGGAACAGCTGAGCCTTGGTGCTGTTTCCAAGGCTGAGGCCTAATGAGCATTTCTTAGATCACAGTGCAGCCTGGAATGGGGGAGAGGTGGAATGCACCACCACAGGTGTCTATAGAGCACAGGCTGATTTACACCTCTTCACATGAACTCTGCACTACCTTGAACACAATACATGTGCTACATATGCAGGTACAGGGCAAAAAGGAAAACAGTTATATAAAGGTTATGTGGGAATTGCTAGAAGTACTTTGGAAATGCAGGTGGGAAACTGAGAAGTATCCAACAAGGCAGGCTACCTATAAATTCAGTAGTAGTAAGACAAAGGAAAAAGTATATTCTGTTGCATTTACAGAGGCTCAAAGCATAAGTTTTTTACAGTGGTATTTGTTTATGTGAGGGTAATGCTGTGTTTCCTGGGACTGGTGCCTGAGAGGCACAAGTGTCTATGTGTGAACCAGATTTGTCACCTTATGGGTCACAACAGGGAGCTAGTAGCAAGTGACAGCCTTACCAGTGATTTAGCACCAAGACAAAGCAAAGCATTTCCACTACGGGTGATAGCTAATTGTCCGCTCTTGGGCTGAGGCTGCTGCCAGCATTAACTCACTGGATACATGTGTCAAATCTCCTTTGGTCAGCAGTTCAAACATGGTATGTACAGGATGCCACTGAAATTGAACAAATGGAGTTTCTACACTTCCAACACAGCAGCAGGAATAAGAATGCATCACCTTTGAAATATGTCACATCAACAGCATTTGCACCTTTTGCACCACAAAAATATGGGTACCACAGCAAATCCTGAAGTTTTAGATTAGACACAGCCTCTATGAAAGTCTTCTGCTAATGCAAACCTGCAAGTATTATTACTGTACAACACACGCATTAAAAATAAATTTTGCATCACTGTTACCTGAAGAGACAGAAATAATTAGCAAATAAAAATACAGTGTGTGGAGATAGCCACCAGATGGTAGTATAGGTGTCTGTCAAATTTTCTCAATTATACTGCATTTCTTGAAAGAGAGAACACTCATGTACGTGTTTAAACATGTGAGCTCAACAAGCTGATTTATAAAAATGCTACTGAAATTTTTAACAACCACTCAAAATTTCTACATCAAAAAACACCATTGAGCTATATGCTTCATGGTTATTTTGGTACTGTTAGCAGAACACATCCTTCATGTTCCTTCTGAAAAAGAGGTGAGACAAAATTAATATGATTGCAAAACTCAGCAAAATGATTGACATTAGTCTTCAGATGACTAGTTGTTGCATTGTCAAATTTTATCCTCAGTCTAAAGTCAAGAAGATTCCAGTTCTTACTAAATTGCCTGACAGCTTCCACATAAAGATTGTAGAAGTGAATAATGTACAGTGGAAAACCCCTTCTCAGGATCTTCAAACACAACTCTATGCTAACACTATCAGTTCACCAAAGCAACAGTGAGACCCTGGGCTCTAGACTGTTCTAGACAAACATAAAAATTTACCCTTTCTCATAGAAAAATAAATACTGACCTAATCAAAAACAATAGTTCATTACATTTCTGCTAATCCTGATTCACACAGCTACAGGGATTGCAAGAAACATCTATGGTCACAATCTCCCCAGACATTAGAACAACATAACATTTAGGAAAAAAGGCTTTCCAAAGCTGAGTGTATATAAGGGAAAGTGTATCACGCCTTCTGGGAGCTTCCTTTGCCCTTTGTTTCTGGGTGAACTGCCAAAGCTTACATCTGCAAGGGTTATCACCACCAGCTGAGAACAAACAAATACACAAGCAAACCAAAGCAAAAAACCAAACCAAAACCAAAAACCAAACCAAACAAGAAAACCCCAACTCAACCCAAAAAACAGCAGTACAATCTATGTCATCACTACCACAAAATTACTATTTTGCTTCTAGAACTCTCTGGTTCAAGAATTGAGATATTGACAGGAAAGAAGATGATAGCTTTTGAAGAGTTCACAATGTCATTGCCACTTCTGCACAATGGATGGTAATGCTACTTTGCTTTCCAAGTGACTCATACCTCTAAAAGACTGACATTCTGTATCAGAACCCTGAGATATGATTTTGGATCCTTTGCTTTTAAAACATGTGAAAACAACAGTTCTGGGTTCTATGTATATGGATAAATTGGTGCAAATTGGCTTTGTTCTTTCCAGGTTCTTTCTGGTCCTCATGCTTTTTTGGATCTCTTTTTTGAACCTCTTCCCTTGATACTGTAGAGGCAGCCAGCAGAGCTGTTGTGCAAGTATGCATCCTCCATGACAAGATCCCATCAAAGCCTCTACATTAAATTATGTTCTGTCTGGATTGCTTTGTTATTTTCTGAAAGCTGGAAAATACAGACTTTATTATAGATAATCCCTTGCTTCTGCTTCTACCACTTCCTTGTGATGGCAGAAATTAACATATATGTGCACTTGTCTTCCCTCAGCAGTGGCTGCAGTTTTCCTTGAGAAGAGGTACTATTTAGTATTAAGTTCCATCATGTCTCTAGAGGATTAAATTATTTCATGGGGACTAATAATACAGACAGTAGCAGTAGTAGAAAGTGTAACGCTGGCAGTGCTAATCCTATTATTGAATTTGTGCAACAAAAGACTATTTGGAGCAGCAGTGACAAAGGTATCACCCATGGCACAGTGATGCAATCCTGCTGCTGTATCTTGGAAGAAGAATCTGCGCAACCTTTGAAACATAACTAAGTGTATGGGATCTGTTACCTTTTGCCTATTTATGGCATGCCAAGGATAGTTCCTGAAGTAAATTCACAGTCCTCTGCACAGCCATGGACTGCCTTAGGTCCAGCAATAAACAAGCACCTTTCATGAGCTAGCAGCTCTGCAGCACAGAAAAGCACAGCTGGCCCAAAATAGACTAGAGCTGCATTAGATCTGCATGTCACCCACTGCACTACCCTGAATAGCTCTTTGTGGATACCACTTTTAGAAGTGCAGTCAGACTTGGCTCTGAGACAACATCCATAGGCCTTTACAGACTTGAAGGCTCTAAAAATAATGTGTTTGAAATAATATACTTCAACTAAGAATGTGACAGCCCACTGGAGCATAGCTCAGTACAGACCATTTCTTTTGCGGCCTGAGGAGCAGAAAGCAGGAACTAATTGTCTTGATTATTTCTCTTGCCTAATTGTGTGAATTTTTAAGACCCTGGTATCAGCTGCAAGTACAAGCAATTACAGACCTGCAAACCATTTCCCAAGCTGTTGCTGCCAACAGAGTTGTGTCTGTTCCAGTATACTCCAGGACACAGGGAGAGCACAAACAGCTTCTCCCTTTTTTTTTTTTTCCCCAATGGCTGCTCAGCAGTACTCCAAACCTGCAGTCTCACTGCTGAGCATGCACTGTGTGCCACTCATGCTGCTAGTATTACACTGCCGTCTCAGAAAGAAAGAAATTTTCAAAATCTTCCTTTATAACCAAACCACCTTGTCAGGAAAAAAAAAAATCTCCAAAACTTTAAAGAAAAGAGGGATTTCCTTGCTAGACCTGTAACAGTTTCCTATGTCTGCTTTCTGAGAGATTGCCATTTCAGTTGGGAAAGAGAATCCGGACTCTCCTTGGTGAGAGGTGTCTCCATGAAGTGTCACCACGCAAATTTAGTCATTTCCCTCTACATACACAAGGCAACCCCACGAAGCAATTTGAAGCACAGCCTCACAGTTGTGCTTTTGCAAATCTCAGTGCATCTGCGGTGGTTTATGCCACATCTCCAAATCTTGACTTTTGCTTCATGCTTTTATTCAGTCGGCTGCACCCTCTGACTCTATTCTCTACAGTGCCTTGGGAAACTACAGTCACGGTCTTGCATCTGCATTACATAGAATTTACAACTGTGAATTCTGACAGTCATTTACGTGTAGTTCTGTTCATGCTGCTTTGGCAAGGCACAGGGATTTCACAATTAAGAATGCAAGAGAAGGAAAATTTATATTTGCTTTGGAGCTATGCATGAAATACAAGGCACAAATAAAGAGACTAAAGCCAATAGCTCTTGAATGTTATTTCCAGCTGTGTTACTTCATCTGTGTGACCTCGAGAGAGCAGTGTCTGTATTTAAGCTTCCAGTCATGTATTTGTTCCTTGCAATGGCTCTAATGCTTATAAACTGCTAGCTGTCCAGTGTGTGTATGTGCACCATACATATAACAAAACAGAAACATCAAGCTATATCATCGGAAAAAATCCAACCCCATTCACGAGCTAAAACTTATAGGATGGGAATATTGACTTGCACAGTGGGAGAAGAGCAACAACATCTCCTCCATGATATTACTTTGTAAAAGTTTTTGAAACTTTCTCTGCCCTTTTCATGATCACAGCTTGAGTCAAGAAGTGTCTGTTTTTGAGAGCTTGGGGACAGCCAGTGAACTCCCCACTCAGATTTCTAAATCTGTTCATGAATGTATGGGAACACTGCCAGGCACTGCCACAGCCAAGCCTTACCTTAGAACCAGCCACACAAACTAACGAACAGTAGAGATGTGTTAAATGTTAGGACAAATTGTTGAATACTGTAACTTGATAGACATTGTAGCAAGTCTGTACTAGGCAAATAATTACTCCACCACATAACAAAATCACAGAATCTTGTAAATTGGGAAAGACATCTGACAGTCCATAGGCAGTCCATTCCAGTGTTTAACAATCTCATTCATGAAGAAATTCCTCCTGATGTACAGCCTGAATCTCTCCCAGTGCAGCTTGAAGTTATTCCCTCATGTCCTGTCACTTGCTGCTTGGGAGAAGAGGCCAATCCCCACTTGGCTACACCCTCCTTTCAGGTGGTTGTAAAAAGTCGTAAAGTCATCCCCGAGCCTTCTGTTTTCCAGGCTAAAGAACCGCAGCTCCCTCAGCTGCTCCTCATCAGACTTGTGCTCCAGACCCTTCACAGCCTCATTGCTCTGCTCTGTGCAGAATCAAACTCCAGCTGCATCGCACCACTGCTGCACCTTACTCTTAAAACAATGATAAAGAAAGGTGTCAGTGGGGATTAGAAAGTCCTGGTGGGGATGGACCCCTTCTGTCCAATGTAAGAAATGTCCCTGGTTCTTTGTGTTTCATAAATAATTCACAAAAGAGCCTGGTCTTCTGTTCACTCCATGGTAAATGCACTGTGAAGCTGTGCTTCAGATGAGAGAAAAAACAACCCACGGAAACTCAGCCATTCCTGGTAATTAAAGCTGTTACAATACTGATCATGGAGCAAATAAAACTGGTGTGACTGCATTGTTGGATCAGAGATAGTGGCAGCCATAAAAAGACAGAACACCCCCCCCCCCCCCCCTTTTTTTTTTTTTTTTTGGGGGGGGGGGATTCTATTTGTTTCACGAGAATCCACACTTGTAAGTCTGAAATGTCAGAGAGCTAAAGAAAACCTGGCTAGAGCTATTTGGGGGTGGGGAGGGAAGAGAGGAAAGGGGCTCATGATATAATTTTTAATCGTCTTGCTGTGTAGCAGAATTCAGACTCATATTAGACAGCAAGGCTTCCCCTACAGTGGACAGGCAGAGTGCATTGAGCCAGCTCCAGCACCCTGTGTGCAATAAAGTACTTCAGAATTAAACGTTGAACATCACAACCATCACTGAAAGTTAAAGTCTCACATCTTTTAACAAAGGTAGATACAGGTGAGGGGTAATAGTTTCAATTATTCCTCAATAAGTGTAGTAGATACTGAAAAATTGAAAAAATAGACTATCTCCTACAAAACTTTTAATACTCAGTTTCAGCAAAGATGTTAGAATAATTTGTATTAAATTCTCTACTGTAAGAACTACTACATCAATAAAAAAATTCATACAAAACCCAGGTTAGAGTGCATTCCTAATTCTCATTTGTTTTCCCTGCAGGAACTTCTCCAAAAGCTCTTGAACAACTTTATTTTGTTTAGCTTGTGTGTGAATTTTAAACATAATTAGTAAAGACAGCTTAAGCTGATCTCCTGGAAGTTACACACTCTCTGTTTTATACTAGGAAATCTTTCCTACGAATTACAGACTGTGATCAAGTATTAGAGTGCTACCACTGAAATACAAGCACTAGTTTTCTTTTGTTTTATAAGCACTTGCTCAAAGCTCTACATAAGCTTTAAATTGTGTTACATATTTCATTGCCACAGTATGAACTCATCTAAAGAGATGTAGGATTCATGTTTTTGGTGTGGCTTTACGCACAGAAGGAATCAGAGGTTTTTTACTTTATGACTCTCTAGATCACTTTGCAAGGGAAGGACTCTCCAGTGTTACACCAATATCAGGGAGATAAACGAGTCTGCAGGAGTTAAGGCACAGCCTTGCCTTTGGGCAGCAGTAAAACACCTCCTTCTTTAAAATAAATAATTTCTGCAGCAAATGTATATAATTCTCTTGCAGCTAGAACTCTTTCATGTATTTTTTTTTTTTTTTGGAAGAAGCTCCTTCTCATGTCTGGGGAGTGCACATTGTCTGGGAAATCAAGCTATGTGTCCTTTCAAACCATAATTCTAAATCAGGAACAGCTATTATCAGAAAATGGCCAGAATACTCACTGAGCAGTTATCTTTCCTAGGTCAGAAGGAATCCATTTCACACTTTATGGTCCTAAACCAAATGTTCACTGAAGCCTGGGGGCTTTCATTAACTTTGACGGGTTTCAGATCTGATCATTAATAAGAAAAAGGAAAAAAAGAAAACGAAACCAAAAAACCCACAAAGCAATACTTCATCACCTAGCTGCCAGCCTCTGTGTGGGGATACAGTTAAAGTTGAGCCAAGCAGAAACCCGCTGAGGCTTTCACTCTGCTGTGTACCACACCACTTATGCATCTGAGAAGAATGCTTTGTAGCTTTAGAGTCATTCTCTGGAGTACACAGCTCTCACCCACTGGAATTTCTGAGAGAACAGCTAGGGGTGGCATCTAAAGCAGCTCAGCATTCTTTTCTCAGGTATCTCCGTAAACACCACCCCGTGCAGCAGGACCGCACCCTTGCTTGCTGAAATAACTTTCCATCACTGTGCTGAACAGTCAGGTATGTGTCCAAGAAATAATTTATTTGCATGGTGTAGAGAGACAAAGGGCACAGTTACCAGGAAGCTCCCAGCAATGGATCAGCCTCCCAGTAGACTGTAGCTGTTTCTGGGTACCTAGGAAGAAGAGAGTCTCTGCTGAGGCAACACCACTGTACAAATTGATTAGCTGAGGCAGCCAGGCAAACCAAAGGTGTTGCTAACACTTGCAGACATATTGTGGATCAGGCAGAGAGATCTCCTTTGTCACCAGGACTGAGGGAATTGTGTCATAAAACAGGAGGTCTGATGGCTTAAAGGAGAATTGAAGAGAGAAAAGGAATACAACTGGGATATCTATTCCCTAAAAAAAGAAAAGGACTGTTCCCCAAGCTTTGGATGCAAGGACTCCTTCATGACCAGTAAGAGTAGACTGACAGGAAGAGTGATCAAAAAACAATCGAAAAACTAAGACGTTGTCTAGAAAGAGGATAGAAGACAATGGATAAATACATAGAGAGAGATGAATATACAAAAATAAGAAGAAAGAAATGAAAGGATGAGAGAGGAGGAAAGACAGACTTGAGTTCCTTAGCCGGGGCAGGGTACAACTTGGTAAGTTAAGTGGGATGGTTAATGTAGAACAGGCCTACTCTCAGGACCACATCTGACCCAGGGATATCTCAGACAGCAGTTAACTGAGCTAGTCTCTCTAGGCTAGGAACTACATTGAACAAAGAAATACATACTGCATTTTATACTTACTATGTTCCTGCAGAGACAAAGAAATACAAGCACATCGTATTTCGGAAGGCTTACGTTTCCCTCCAGCTGCTCCACATCTGAGAAACACTAAAACACTTGGGAGAGTCATATTGTTCTGCTGTGTTTGTACAGCATGAGAAGGTTATGCTCCGAACTCCATTTCCAGCTACTACTACAGTGTGAAGAATAATTAAAAATAATGGTAACTTTTAAAATTGCCTACAGCACTTCAACTTTATTTGCTTTTTCTGCTGAACTGCAGTCATTTCCATTTAAATTCATGATGCAGACAAGGATTTGAAGGACAAACAGAAAAAGTTATTGAATACTCAAAAATCAAAGGGACAACATAGCGCGCCTTCTGAGTTGTTCCTTCTAGTATCTTGAAAGGTCTGTAAATTGCTTCTCTCAAAAATTTTTTGAATGGTTCTTTTATCTTTCCCGTGCTGTCAAATTTTCCATTGCAATCTCCTCAGATTGTGTAAGATCACATAGGTATTTGTGACATGGGCAAAAAAATATGTATTATGTTAATGCATACATATAATACAATATTTTCTCTAGAATAAGTGGTAGTACATTGTAACAAGCCAGAACACTGACCTCTGTATATTGTCATTTAAACTGGTGCTCAGGACCCAACACTTTCAGTGAGATATCTGCACTTGATAAATGCCTATATAGTTTGTTGTTGTTATTTCTTATAAGTAAAAACCAAAAAAACAAAGAAGAAAAAAAGAAAAAAATAGGCCTACTTCTGCTTTCACTGGGGTGAATAGAGTGATTTTTACTGATTATAAAGTCATGAGGTAAAATAATTCACATATAATCAGTGCTTGGCCCTCATCTTGCCAGTCAGTCACGAAGCCAAAGGCTAGATGTCAACACTTGACAACTGCACACTCTTACAAGCGTGGGTTGCTGGCAGAGCCAAGACAGTTTGGAACTGACGCTGCCTATGTTGCATCTGCTGTTTGAAGCAAAAAACAGATCCTATTTCAGCTTGTTTCAGTCTGTCCCCGTGTTAAAGCCTCCTTTGTCAGCTAGGTATTGATTTTGTCGCTGCTGGCCTCTGAGGAATGTCTAGGCAGAGACAGTGTGAGAACCAACTGCAAGCAGCTGCCTGAACAGTTGTCAGCTCCTTGAGGGATGTAAGGAAGTGGATGCTATGGCAGTCTTCAGGTGATGACTCACCTACCCAAAAGTATTCCAACAGTGGAAAATATACAGCCTCCGCCAAATCATTCCTTGAAGATTTGATGCTATATCTGAGAAGCCAAGAGTTAAAACAATTGGTTTAATTTTTCCCAAGCTATGCAGGAAGGCCGCTCAGAGCCATGGTGTTTTGCTTAGGTGTGCATGCCTACATGCACACACACACACACTGAGGGTAATAGATGAAAAATTCATATGTAACCCTAAAGTACTTTGTAGTAATGTAGGTGGGGAGGAGGGAAGAAATATGGAAAGTATTGCTTTGGCACAGATTGTCCCTCTGTTTTTCAAGTGGGACTAAAGGTGCACTGGTATGGTTACCTTTGCACAGAATGGCCACAGTATATGCAAGCCATTACCCATAGCAGATTCATAAAAACAGCCTCTTAATACATTTCAGAGCAGGTGTACTGTGTCATTAATTTGAGAGGAGAAAACTGCATGCGTGAATCCAGATCCCACCAAAATCCATGACAAGTACCCCACTGAACTCAATGTCAGGAGCAACTAACAAGCTTGTAAGAATCAACCTCTATGCACATGGATCTGAAAATGCTCCCAAAGGCCCGTAGGACTTGCACATGTTTTTAATATTTCTTGTCATGATTTTGTGGAAAAAAATCATGTTTTGCATAAATAAATGTAGCAGATTGTTTGCCTACTTCTGCTTTGAAAAATATCCTTTTTCATATCCCAGGTATTCATGCTTCTATTACTTACAAATTATTTCAGAGACTAATGTCTGAATTCCTATATCCACAAGCTGGCTTTTGGAATTCAGACTTTTCCTTCTTTTAATTTATGTTCTGTGGTTTCTGAATAATCCCATTTGTAGTACTCTGAGACATCCATAAATAATTTTCAGTACAGACTGCTCAGCACCAGAATTGTGTAATGTAGACATGAAGGAAGTCTTGAATGTTGACTGGAGTATTTTCTCTTTCCTAAAGTGTTGTATTTGAGTAACATTTCTTTCCCCTCTCTCTCCCTGAAATACGTGTCTTGGATCAGAGAAACTGGTAATAACACACAAGGAAGTATAAGTTTTTGCAATGGCTTGCAGACCAACTTCTCTGTGCCCTCCAGCAACAGGTATTTTTTACTGTGATTTAGAGAACTGTTTGACATCTTCAGATATGAAACAGTGTGGGATTCTCATTCCTGTTCTTGTTGATTCAGCATTTTGCTTTTCAGCATCTATTTGTGAACAATTGCTAATAATAGGCTCATTAGAAAGCAAGCTGTGTTTGTTACATGCTGCAGCATCCCAGTTGTTAGATCCTACTGCTAACTGCATAGTATAGAAGAGAGATGTGTGCTTGCTCCAGAAAACATGGGTACCTTGATGCTAATTTTTAGTATTTGTGAGGGATGACAACAATTCTCGAAAAGCATATTGGAAAATCCTCACATTAATGGTGCAGGACTGTAAAAATATATTACATGGATGGTTCTGAATTTTCCTATGGTTGTTGCTTAAAATTTTTTGAAGACTACAAGTTTTGATAAAAATTGCAGATCAGTAGCAACTGATCATCATACAATGCAAACAAATCATATTTGGAACAAAAATCTTACAATCTAAACACAGTATAAAAAATAATCACAGGCTGGGTATGAAGATAAAAGCATGATCACATAAGAGACAAAGAATTATGTTCCCAAACAGTCCACAATAATGACAAGTACATTTCCTTTGAACTGATATGTAATATGATGCATATCTTTTATAATGTTTATAACAGACTGCAGATGTCAACTGCTCTGTGAAAAAAAAAAGTGTAATTTTCTGCATTATGCCTTGATTAACAGAATTGTACAAAAGTAGTTTGAAAATGTAATTTGTCTGGAACACTGTGCTATGGTACATGTATGAAACTGATCACTAAGAGGAAGAAAGTGAACTTAAAGAAGTTGTAACAGCGTGTATATCCCTGAATTTATGTCCAGAACCCAATGCCAGCCAAATGACAGCCTATCTTTTACTAGGAAATTGTGAAGATGAGGAGGAATGGTGAAAAAACCCAATGCTTCCAAAGCTAAAGCTGGTCGGAAAGCTCCTCTGCTTCTTTTTCCATCAGGATCTGGGAAAGGGTTTGTCAGTTTGGATTTCTGTGATCATTTGCCAGGTGTCAGGAACAGATACAAAGCACAGAACAGAATGCAAGAAGGACAAACAGCAGAGCTGAACAATGCTTTCCACCAGTATAGCCATAAGTACTCCGGTATTTGCGAAATCCGATAGGAAACTTGGAACACGGGCGTGAGGGAAAAGGAGATTTGCCTTTTGAAACGGTGGACTGGAAACTTGCTGCCACCCAGTGTCTGTTCCCAGGAAGCACGCTCGGAGTGCAGTCTGTGCAGGGCGGGGACCCTGTCCCTGGACAGGCACGGTCTGGGACTCCGGGGCTCCCGTGTGAGGAGCCCGGGGCGCTCTGCTGCCCGCCAAGGCACCCACAGGCCGAGGCACGGCCAAATGAACGCGAGCATAAAAGGTGAGGGTGAACGCCCTGCTAAAACTCAGTGCTTAATCTTCCCTTGCTGTACCTCTCTTTAAGAAAAATGCCAGATACTGCATACAAAAATTGCTATTCAAATGCTGCTCAAGCCCAAATGCATGCGGAATTGCACTAAGTACATTTTCCTCACCATGTTGAAGCAGGATATCTCTTCGGTGTTAAAAGTAGCAATAAAGTGCACGGCAGCCCAAATTGCTAACTGTTTGGGAGATCACTTTACAGACAAAAAGCTGTATTGGTCATGAGAAGAAGTAATTTCCAAGCATTCTTTCATTTTAAAATTTAAGTACTCTTTTGAGGGTTCTTTTGGGCTGAAGACAGAGGTGCGCACTCTGCCACACCAGACAACCATGGAATTCTTCTGTAAGAAGAAACGGCAAAATTTTAGCATCATAAAAAATTTGTGTCATGAACAGCCAGGCAGTCAGTCTTACACACAATAGTAATATAGCTGGAGTTTTTTTCACTAGTGAAGGTGCTGATATAAAGAAACAGGGAGAATAATAATTACAATAATAAAAAAATATAAAACCAAAAAAACTCAACAAAAGCAGTAGAAGCAACCTACAGCATACAGAAGTTAAGTTTAAAAAAAAAAAAGTTTATTTTGCGTGAAAAATTCAGTCCCTGAATCTTAATTTTTTATTTTGTAGTTCCTATTTATTTTGTCCCATCACTTGTTGTCCAGTTGACCTGCATACTGAGCTATTCAATGTTTTCCTAAACAAATTCTTCTTCCTGAGCCATCCAAAAAGAGCTATAAAACAGGGTGGAACAGGGATACCGACCTGGTCGAGCAAGCATTTTTTACAAGTTCTGTAAGATCCCCAACAGAAAGCCTTTCCAGACTCCTGGCTGTGTGGAGGATTTGTCTCCCTCTCTCCCCAGCATCATGAATATGCAATTGTATCAACGACCTCTCACACTTTTCTAGAATTCATTACTTCACCTTCTATTGTTCAGAATCTTAACCCAACAGGGAAAGGAAGCTTTAGAGGTGGAAAGACTGTATCTAAGAGAAAACCCCAAACGTGTCATGGACATAGTACACTATGGGGCATTAATGCCATGGCACAGCACTGAAGTGGAATGGTGACGAATGCCCTTTGACTCTCATCCTGGAAACACCTAGCTGGTTTAAAAAACCGTTTATGTCAACAGTTACTTTGATGAAAATCATTGTCCTGCATTGAAACATACCACAATGATTTTTGGTAAGTAAAAACCTTCAAATTATATTCATCTTGTCTCCTAGAACTTTTACCCTGAGAATAGTGCATCATGAATTTTAATAGACGGCTATGCCTTAACAGCACATTCCTCCAGTATGCATAAACAGCTGATATACAAATTTAACTAATTTTTTTTTGCCATATGTTTCTATGCCATTTCAATGCTGTTAATATCTGGAAATGTTTAATATTTTGGGGAAATATTAAGTCAGGTAAAAATAGCATTGTGTCTACTTTGTAATCCCAGCACACAAACCTGTTCTCCCCCCGGTGCTTTTTTATTACTTTAAAAAAATCATTCAAGATAGGAATATTTCATGGTTACCAACAGGCTATGTTTATTATTATAATTGAGGACTCTACATACATTGTTGCACAAAATTATAGTGGACCAATCAACAAAACTATACAGTTCGTATGCAACTGTAAATAGCACTTTAGCAGAAGTTTAACACATTGTGCATTAGTTGTCTTAGTAAGGTGACAACTTAAGATGATTACTTCATGGGAGTACAAAAGTGCAAACTTTCATTCAAGGCATACACAAAAAACACACATAAAGGATTGCTATACATGCCACAGGTCTAAAATAAACCTCAAACCAATCCCCTCCACTGCAAAACAAATTAAATGATTAAGTACCAGCACTCTTAGCAACCACCAGTGTTACCACATTCAAAGTCTTATCTCTAGCAAGAAGCAGAGAAATGCAATCTGAAGAAATGCCCTTAGCTTGGAGCTTTAGATGTAATGCAACTATGTCACATGAACTCCATGTTTGTTTGGCAAGACTGAAAGAGTAACATCACCATAGAAGCACTTCACCAGTGTATTACCACTAATTCCTGAATCACTATGTAAAGTAACTGTGTGCAACAGCTGACTCTTGAAGGAAATAGTGTCTTTACATCAAAAGGTGATATACAACCACAATTCAAGTATTTACTGTTACACTGTAAGTAATTCTGACCTTCTGTTCCTGTGCACTACATAAAGCAGATGAAGCATAATTTTGTTTTTTCGTTTTTGTTCTTCCCTCTGCCCTGGGGAAAGGTGCAGAGGGAAGAACAAAATGTAGGTGCAATCCAAGGTCTACAGCAGTTGGTGACAGGCATGTGGGTACAACTGCCCGCATCAAGGTGACCTCTGGATTTTCAACATGCAGCCCTAAAGCTCTCAGGTCATTCCCATCTCAACACCTGCAACATTCCTGCTGTCCCCTGCTTTTTCTTTGCACCATTTTCACCGGCTGTTCAAATCTGTTGCTCAGGCACATGTTATCTTCTTTTCTGCACAAGTGAGCAGCTGAGCTGCACACTGTCATCTCTGGACACTCAGGAGATAAAAGGGCAGAACAGTTCCTTTCTCATACAAGGTTTTGGGAAGGTATGGAGAGATATTTATGCTTCTGTCTCAGCACCTGTGAAGAACGGCTAAAGACTGTATAAGCTTGAAACACACTTGTTTACAAAACGAAATTTCTGATTAAGTAAATTCCAAAGAAAAAATGGCCTCTTACAGTATTTTAATTACTGCCTAGATTAATTTAAAAGTAATGAAATACTAAGGGTTTTTTCTAATTAAAAATGCTTTTTCTCCTGCTATCAAGTTAACCTCAAGACAGGAGTTAAACAGAAGTGACCATAAACTTTTGTGAAAAAAAAGACCTACCTAAAGTTACGAAAAATAGCTCAAACTCTTAACAAAATTAGTAGCATGCATGATTGCAAAAAAAAAAGAAAAAAAGTAATGAGAAATCTTAAGATTTGTCTCTCTAATAGAAGTGTTCATAGATTTTGGTGCAAACAGAGCACATTCTGTGAACATGGGGAATGAGAATGTGGAGGCCGTTTTACCAACTTTACAAATTAATTGAGGCAAGATAAGAAACTGAAATGTGAAAAACAAGGCCCGTGTATCACTTTTTAGCCCTCCAGTGCCCAGATACTTCATGTTTTGAAAATGACCAAGTAGAGCAGGGACTGTGCCTTCAACAAAGAAAGGAAAAGAATTAAAATTAGGCTAGCCCTCTTTAAAGCATTTCTACAAGAGGTGCTACCATAGTCTACCACTATATTAATACACGAACAACATTTTTATTTCCCTGAATTTAAGGGAAAATAAACCACCAGAAAATGCACTTGTAGAAAGATGAAAGCATTGGAAAACTACAAAGTAAGCAAAGACTGTGTGCTTGTATATATAAATCTTTATAAATACTCACATAGAAATCGTTGGGATTTTTTGTTCATTGGTTTGTTTGTTTTCCCCAAATCAAAGCAGAACACAATATATTCTTTCAAATGGGTTTTGAATGGGGAAGTATGAGTAGTATTGACAAAGAAAATGACAGAGGAAAAGAATAGTGAGATTTTATTTCCTTGGCAAGTGGAAGTACAGCAATGTTACTGCAACACTTACCATTCTTACCTTTTAGATCCCAACTCATCACAAATTATAGCATAACTACACCAGTGGTGGAATTTAACACACAGCTTACATTTTCAAATATTTAAGTTTATTTTTCTTAATAGTATCCCCACTTTACGCAGCCTACAAACCTGAAGAAAATGCATTTGCTTCTGAAAGTCATAATAGTTAAGTGTTTTGGGCTGCTTGAAATCAAAGAAGTAGTCCTGAGATTTCAGATGTTAAAGCTTTCTCCACATCCACACGTTCCTTTGATGTTTGGATTATTGAAGACAAATTCACTGGACAGTTTGTCTTCTACATAGTCCATTTCAGTTCCTAGAAGTGTCAGCTGTGCCTTCTTTTCAATAAACACTCTAACGCCTTGAAAACAACAGAAAAAGCAGAAATTACACATGCAGCAAAACCATGATTCACTTTGAAATTCTCTTTTGACCAGTAATAAAAAAAGAGGAAGCTAAATATGAAGACTACCAGTACAACTTGGTTTCCCTGGCCTAATGTGGGGCACTTTCATCACTGTTTTCATTCAACCTAGAGAAGTCTGGCAAAAGTCTGGAACTGTTACACTTGTGTGTGCACATGAATGTCTGTGTTTTTGACAGGATAAGCTGTAGAACATGGCAATGAATCTCAGCTTCAGAACACAACTCCCATGCATTACAGACAGTAACTCTTTTCATTGCCTTCTTAAACTCCGTGAATCCAACAAGATGGACAAAACTTTGAGAACACAGATTTCTTCTCTCAAAATGACCAGGCTTCATCCCCACCACCACAGAAGTTTGTACTCCTTCACCAGAAACTCACCATCTTGAACTACTTCTTCATCAGAGTCTCCTTTCGATTTTGTATATTCTAATGTGTAAGAAAGTCCATTGCATCCCCTTGTACGAACACCTACTTTCACACCTACCTAAAAACCAAGAAACAACAAAAAATACCACCACATGTATAACTTCCTTTTTAAAACTATTCAGAATATCAAGTTAAAAAGTATGCAGAACAATGAAATGCTGACATTTATTTTTCTCCAATGCCTAAATGCAAAAGTGAATTACCTTAATAGATTAAGAGCTAACTTTTTCTTTTTTCTTTCACAAATTTGGATGCCAAGGTAAAAAAACCATCTGATGCTTGCTGCTGGGGATCACGCCCTATAGTATGTTAAAATTATGAAGTAATGAACCGTTGGCACTCTTGTAGGAACCTGGTCTCAAAAAGGTCAAATTTCAAAGACAGATATTTTTGGGACTTCGAATTACAGTTTGCTCAGATGCTAATTCAGGTACTATGACAATATTATAGACAGTAACATAATTATGAAGCTGTGAGGCCAAAACAAGGGCAGTTACTGGATTATCACACAACTGTTGTAATGACACCATCAGAAAACTTACTTTCAGCCAAATTTCTGAAAAAAATACTTTTGAGTTTTCATTACCTTTATTGCCAGTCTCACTTAAAAAGCAAACACCTACCTAAATCAAGTATGTGTATATGTGTACTGTTTTAACTGGCCTTAAGAGTAACTTAGTCAACATTTGTAACATTCACAGCTTTCAACAAGTCTGACAAAAAGAGCATCAAGAGCAAAAAGACAAAAAAGCAAAAAAATTGAGAGAAAGTTTTAACAAAGTAGAAAATTATTTGTGTGTAACAATCTTTGAGAAGTATCTGTATCATCTTCCACACACCAGTGCTGCATAACCGAAGAGGCAAATTTTATTATCTATGTCCATATGTTGCGATAAAAATGTATCAAAATGTATCACTTGTCATCAAATGGGATCTCAAGACAAACTTAATCTGATCCTTTCAGAATAATACCTTTCTCTACAGCAACTGCTACAAATAATGGGCCGGAAAATGCAAACACCATTTATAGCCAGGAAATTACTGACCATATCAATTGTAGGCCCAGGGTTTCCTTAGGATGGTTTAAAACATTAGCACAAATAAGTCTAGTTAGTTGCAGATGTGCAGGAAGCAAAAGAAACAATGGCCTTGGTTAATAAAGGAAATATTCTTCTTGAAATAATACTTACTGTAAAAAAAGCTAATGTTTGTTTTTACAATGGTTATAAAAGGAGCCTCTGTGTGTCTTTCTCCCAACAAGAAAAGATGACAAACTCACTATTTGGTGAAACACTGATTACTTAAAAAAACAGACTGTCTGGAAAGTTTCCTAAGAGTTAGATATTCTCCAATGCATATTAATATAACTTTATTATTGCACACTTCACAATGAGAATTCCTACAAGAACTTAAATAATAATGCATTAATATCATTAATGCTGAAGAGCTCTCTCTGTATCAGAAGTCACCACTATGCCATAGTAAAGGGCTTCATTAAAATGTAGCTCAAAAACATTGAAGGTTAAAATTTTTCCAGCTTTACTAATCTCAACAGTAAGTGTACACTGAAATGTCATTACAGTCAGTTGTTTCCTGCACTTCATTTTATAACAAAACAAAGCCGGATATACAAATAAGCTAATGCATTCCCCACCAAAACCAGATGTTAACATCTCTAACAAACACTTCAGTATTCATTTCAGATTTCTAAGTTAGCCAGAAATGCTTTGCAACCATGAGCTGTGCTAATACCTTAGCACACCCTACAGACTTACTACACTGTACTTACATGGTCAGGTTTATCTTTCAGAAGCTCTTTTATCTTCTGGACAGCAGAAGGGGTCTGAAAGACAAAAGCATATATATAAATTTTAGTAATTTTTTTTGTTTATTTGCAATGAGTACTTGCATGTATTAAAATTGATGACTGTAAGATACACACTGCTGTAAAACAGATGTCTGCTTAACTTAATTGATACAGAACACAACACCTCTTCTCTCCTCACCCACAGTGCCAGCAAACAGATACCTCAAGAATTCAATCCTTAATCCTTAACACTGGGGGCTTTGGCTGTTAGAATCAGCATATCCGAATGGTTTGGGTTGGAAGAGAACCTTAAAGATCATCTAGTTCCAACACACCTGCCGTGGGCAAGGACAATGGGCCAGGCTGGTCAAGGCCTTTATCCAAACTGGCCCTGAACACATCCAGAACTTCCCTGGGCAACCCGTTCCAGTGCCTCACCTCCCTCACAGTAACCAATTCTTTCCTAATAGCTATCTAAATTTACCCCTTGTCTTATCACTACAGTTCCTGATGAAGAGTCTCTCTCCAGCTTCCCTGTAGGTCCCCTCTAGACNGCAGAGCAGAGCAGAGGGGCAGAATCCCCTCCCTCCCCTGCTGCCCACGCTGCTCTGGATGCAGCCCAGGACACGTTTGGCTCTCTGGGCTGTGAGTGCTCATGGCTGGGTCATGTCCAGCCTCTCACCAGCCATCAGACCCAAGTCCTTCTCAAAAGGGCTGCTCTCAATCCATTCTTCACCTAACCTGTTGGTGTGCCTGGGATTGTTCCAACCTAGATGTAGGACTTTGCACTTCACTTTGCTGAACTTCATGAAGTTTGTATCAGCCCACCTCTGAAGCCTGTCAAGATCCATGTTGTTTCTTTAGGTTTTTTTACCCCAAAATCACTACCACAATTCAATCAAGTAGCTCTATTCTTGTGAAATTTTGTTATAAACACATTACAGACAAAAATCAGCCACATATAGAGGGCTTATGGTCTACTTCTCTCTCCCCGTCAACCAAAAGGGAACCTGTGACTTTACAGCAGATAAAATTCACCACTCATGCAGATCTAGTTGATGCAGAAATGCAAGAACACCACGCAAATGTCAAAATTTCCATTACATGCCAATAAGTTTCTAAGAAACCGAGAAAAGCGTTAGTTATGTGAAGTTCTTACTATGAGCCGGCTTAAACACACAAAGCAAAGGACAAATAGACTTGCAGTAAAAACCCTTTCTAATTACCGCTACCAGCCTTGTTAGAGACCCACTACTGAGCAGGAATTACCTGCTCTGACGAACGACTGAACTGTGTGCGCTCGATCTGCCCCTGTTCCTGCAGGGAACAGCTGACTGTACTTTTCTCTGCAGTGATCGCTCTCAGAGCCAGAGACTGCGACAGACCTCTGCGATCACGGAGTCCTACCTATGACCGAACACCATGTCTGCACGCTCGGCCTCTCCACTACGGCGCTACTACGGAATGCACGTCCTTCATTACTAACAACAGGATGTAAAGCCTGCTTGTAAACAACCTACGCGTTAGCCTCGGTAGGAAACGCATTTCCCTTTAATTTTTTTTTAAACTAAATACTGTTTTTTGGGGTGTCTGTGCGACAAGGCCGCGCGCTCGCAGGGGCCGCACCGGTGCTGCCCCGGAAGGCGGCGGTTCCGCGGACGGAGCGGCGGGGAGCGGGGCCTCCTCCCAGCGGGACGGGCGAGGAGCAGGAGCTCCCTC
>VZRO01008058.1:0-27316 GCA_013397915.1 Daphoenositta chrysoptera | reverse complement strand
CCCCGGCCCCGCTGCGGCCCCGCTGCGGCCCCGCCGCGGCCCCGCTCAGGGCGGGCGGGGCTGCGCAGGCAGCGGGGCTGCGCGCCGAGATAAGCGGCAGGGACGACCAGGACGCCCTGCCCTTCAGCTGTCCCCGCGGAGGCCGCGCCGAAACAGCGGCCCAGGTGTCGCGTGGAAAGAGGTTTTTCTGAAATCCTTTAATAATTGATTAGTCTGTCAGCGCCCTTGAAGGCTCAAATTAACAGGTTACGGAATAACAATCTTTATTAATTTAGAAGGTTAAGGGGTTGGAATGGAGCTTAAAGATCATCTAGTCCCAACCTCTCTGCCCTGGGCAGGGACACCTCCCACTAGACCACGTTAGTCAAGGCCAAATTGGCCCTGAACATATCCAGAACTTCCCTGGGCAACCCGTTCCAGTGCCTCACCTCCCTCACAGTAACCAATTCCTTCCTAATAGCTATCTACATTTACCCCTTGTCTTATCACTACAGTTCCTGATGAAGAGTCTCTCTCCAGCTTCCCTGTAGGTCCCCTCCAGACACTGGAAGGCTGCCATGAGGTCTCCAGGCAACCTTCTCTTCTTCAAGCTGGACAGCCCCAGCCTTCTCAGCCTGTCTTCGTAAGGGAGGTGGCTGCAGTCCTCTTATCAACTTCGTGCAGAGGAGGCCACACACTCCAGCAGTTCCATGTCCTTCTTATGTTGAAGGCACCAGAGCTGGATGCAGTGTTCCAGGTGGGATCTAACCAGAGCAGAGCAGAGGGGCAGAATCCCCTCCCTGGCCCTGCTGCTTTGGATGCAACCTAGAATTCTGACATGTTAAGGTTCAACGATTGATGGTGATAGCAGCTGACTGCAAAAACATGTTCAAAGCAATATATTAATTCAAAGCAAAGTACTAAAAAGCTCTAATCCCTAACAACAGTGAGCTTGAGACAATCATTTAGCAATCATAGAACACTGTTCTTACCCAACAGTTGTCCCTATGGGGACAAAGAGAGGTTGACCCTGTCAACTGATTCCAGAAGTTACAATGGAGTCTTTCCTAACTTCCCACCCTTCTGAATTCACTGCTGTACTATTTTCTTATGTTTAAATGGAGCTTGAGTGGCTCTAGTCATACATCTTATTCAGCGAGGGGTGGTTGTACATTGGGTGTGGATATCTCAGTATACATAATCTGTCAGCCTAAGGAGAGTGATTTCACCACAGGTGCTGATTCGATAACAGGACATCTTCCTTTATCTCCCTTGGTTTTCAGCTCCTGTGCAGCTTATCAGCCAGAAAGGAGCATGAAGTTCCATCCTCTGCAAGAGCCTGGCTACAACGTACTCTACTCCACCCTCCTTTAGGATGTACAAGTGAGTGGGAAGTCAGGTATGCTGGCCACGTTCCATGCAGGGAGTAGCAACCCTATTTTCCTCTGTAATTTCCATACTGTTATCTTTTTACCTACAAGCATTTTCCCACACTAGGGAACAACAGAGGCCCACGAGTACATAGTCTCCCACCTATAGAATACAGGTACAGAATATGAATATTTATTGACCATCACACAGGGAAGCATTTTAAAATAACAATGCATATGGCTATTCCATAGAAAGCTTTGGCTCAGCAGGCAAAACCCATGTGCAGAGTGATGCAGTTTGGACAAATCCCTGAGTGAAGCGCACAGGACCTGGAACCAGTGACTGCTATGATCCGTCACGGACACTGCATTGTGTCTGCCCTCCTACTGAGCAGGATCCTGCCCTTTCCTCTGGGTTTATGCCCGTTTGGGGCCTGGTGAGAGGATGGCTGTGCGGTGGTCAGGGCTCAGCTGCCCTTCCTGAGCCCTGCCTGGTGCAGAGGCATCGTGGGAGGAGAGCTCGAAAGCTGCCATTCCCCAGCTCCTGGTGGCTGCAGCAACCTGACTTGCAAGAAACCCCAATAGCCTTGGTACAGGGCTATTCATGCCATTATTCATTCATTAGCCATGGCTAATCATGCCATTACTTTACACTGAATTATGGCTAGGCCAGAAGGAAAACAAGTATTTATTTTTCATTTCTGCACTCCAGCATCCTTAAATATGATAGATAATAATTTAAATCTATGTTTATGAAGCACAAGAAACACATTTCAGTCTCATGACCTCACTTACTTCAGGTCCCCTGTTCTGGGCTTAGTAGTTCTGGAAAGCTTGGTAGTAAGTGAGCAGATGTGTTTTTTACATACATAATTATGCCACTACTCTTTACTGAAGCACAGTTACTACTACCTCAAATATAAAGATAGCAGGTGTATAAAGTAAGTTGCATTTTCTTTAGCTACAGAAAGAGTCTCTTTTCACGTACAATTCATGCACCTTGAGCATGCAATCTCAACTAAACACTTCTACTTAGGGGCAGGGGGATTTAAATGCACTACTGGGCTGAAGCTGAAGTCAGTACACTCAAAGTGGGGAAAGTTCGTGTACAAATGCAACTACTACCTCCTTCATCGTTCACACTCTACCGTGCAGGCATGGAGAGCTTTACTTTCTCTTTCCTCAGGATGCTTCCAATCATCACTCCTCAGTCCCCTGTCTGCTGAATCAATCTCAGCATGGAAGACTGAGCATGGGCTAGAACATTAGCCTTCCCCCAGAGAAGATAAATGCAAAAATCGGTTTTAAAATCTTAACTAGTTCAAGTGAGTAACAAGAAATATTGATAATTTATCAGTATGGAAGAAAACGCCAACAACTTTCCATGCAGCTATTTCAAGCCCTGAAAACTTACTAGTGAAGATAACTTTTTTTTTGTGGCTTCTGTAGTTCTTATAAAAATGTGATGATGTTTGTAAATGAAATTGTTGTGCAATAAATAAATAAATTTAAGCAAAACTTTAACAGATGGGGAAACAGTTTTAAATATAGCTATGAAACAAACCTCACCAGAACAATTACATTAGGGAAAATGGATGTGTGTGATCTAGTAGTTAAATAGCTAAATGAGATTGACTTACCTGTTTAAGACAGTTAATTGTGCTGCAAACCTGAAACAACGTCATCTTTCTCAATTTCTCTGCACTGATAACTTACTATTCACAGCATAAAACATATTCCAACTGTGGAAACTCGGACATCAAAAGAACGTGAAATTCCTGTGAAATATGATGACAGCACTTTTTTCTAATAAAAAAGGCAGCATAAATAAACAACTGTGTGTCCCTCCGTATCATTAGAAGGACAGAACATGCACCTGGTTCAGAAGAGGTTTATACACTTCATTCCCAACAGCAAAACTGGAAGTAATTCTGAACAGAAAGCTAAATAAAGCATAAAGATAATATGCTTGAAAATGTGTTTAAGAAAGGACACAGAAAAAATTATCTGTGAAAGCAACATATGTAGAAGTTCACCAACAGCTGGGTTCAGATGGATGAAAACCAAAACAGGACTTAGGATCCTAGTTCCCTAAGACCATTTTGGCAATTCTAGCTTTCAACTTCCATAAAAATAGATTGATAGGGAAAAAAAATTGAACATGATAGTTCAAAATCCAGATAATTATAGTAAGTTATCATTAATTCTACATTTATGTCAGGAATATTGAAAACCACAACCACAGAAAAAAATACAGAAACTTAAGTCTGATTTTCACTTTTTTTTTTAAAATTTATTTCAGATTCATAAATTAACAGTGGTTTCAATTTTAACATGTAATTAATTCTTTTCTGAACAAGATAAGATGGTACATTACCACCTCTGGAAGGACTTCAAGTAAAGCTCAAGTTTCTACTACTAATGAATGTATATTCTTGACTGGTACAAGGATCCTCTTCACATTCTATGAAAAATGACATGTATTTTTCCCCAGTTGCCAAATATAATACCTCTATTTCTTAAAGCATTTTTGTCTGTATCCCCAAGGCCTTGAAAAAGATTCTTAGCAGCAACAAAACAGGACTGACCTGTTTTCTAGTCTTTCTTTCTTTCTTCTTGAACACAAGCACAGCAGCAAATGAACTCCCATAAAATCACAGAACAGAAAACAACCCCACAAAATCTCAGTGGCACTGCTTGTCCAGAGACTGGTTTACGTATGATGACTAGTGTCTATGTTTTCAGTTCTCCAGAGAAATAAAAAAGAATGTAGCAGTCTACAAACATTTAAAACACTTACACAAGGATTCAGTAAACAATCACATTAATAAATATCATTTGCCCCTTCTAAAATCCATTTTTGAAGAAAATATAATTTATTTGGCTAGCACATAGTTTTAGTGCAGTTTAAAATGGTCAGGTGGAACAATAAAACCCTGAAAACAGTCCATTTTTAGTACCTGCCCTTTCCTAAATGATTTACCTAGTAAACAAATACAAAACATCATGGCTTTCTATTAAAATGCTCAAACAATCTATTAAAGAGCAGGGGTCCGTATTAAAATCCACAGTTGTTTGTACTAGCAATCTAAAATAAAACACCCATATTTTCATTGAACTTAAGCTGAAGGTTGTCTATGCTGCTGTCCTGTGAATTCAGATGCTTTAGCCAAAGACATTTCTTTTAAGTGAATGATGGGCCTGTGTTGCAATTTACCAGTGCTTAATATCCCTCATGATTCTTGCTGGGTCCTCTTCGGTGAGGCTTTTCCCTGAGTCATGTATTTATTGGAAAGGCTGCCTAAATTGGGAGGAAGAAAGCATCACACTTTAAAGGTATTATCTGCTTTTTTTTTTTCCCAAAAAAGACATAAACCAACTGAAACAAAAAGACCAGAGAAAATTAAGTCAAACTATAATGAAAAGACATAAGATGAACTTAAAAGCATTACCTACTGAAAGACAGTAGGAAATGATAAAATACAAAATAGAAAACTGACATTTTGTTCAACTAAATACCTAATGACAAATCACTTTGCGTTAAAAAACCCTCAAAATTAGATTTGAAAAAGCCTTGCAGTGAAGACAAAAAGCCCAATGTGTTTTCCCAACAAAACGGATAATTTAATTTGAGATACTTAACTGCACTCAAGTCTTTACAAACTTCAGAAAACTAATTAGGTCCCCCTCCAACTGCAGAGAGATTAGTATATTATACGCCCATGCTGCTGAAAGGTTTGAAGAGTTGTACTACAAATACTAATGAAAAAAAAGCAGCAGTTCTTAAAATACTCATTGTACTGTACTTTATTCCTAATAAGTGCATGACATTACTGAAAGGAAGCTACATTGTTAATCACACATTTAAAGCAAAACATCCCTGATTCAGAAAGAGTACATAAACGCCTTTATAATACAATCTCACTGCTGCTTCCAAACAGAATTTTAACTAGTTTGCATTTTGGCAGCTCAGACCAAGGATGTGGTTGGATAATCTCTCCTAAATTAGTTTATCGTGTATAATTCTAGACAATTACTGCAAGGAACCCTCATAAGAAAACATTCAATGTTTTGTCCTTGAAGAATCAGAGAACCCCATGTAAGCTGAAACAGGAGAGACTGATGCAACTCCACCATACCCTTCTGCAAAATAGATCTACCAGAGTCAATGATATAGATGCCCAAGTTTTGCTTCAAAAACAAAACTCAAAAATTGTACACTTTTCCAGGTTAAAAAAATAGGTGGCTTCAGCCTGTTCAAGCTGCCACTGTGTTCAGCAAATTAGGTAGAGTTCCTATAAGGACTGATGAAGAATCATACAATTATAGAGTAATTTGGGTTAAAGGACATTTAGTCCAACCCTCCTGCCATGGGCAGGGACATTTTCAACTAGATCAGGTTGCTCAGAGCCACATCCAACCTATGGATCACATACAAGAGAAGCTGTACTTTGAAATGATGGCAAGCTCATATACTGTGGTGACAATGGAAGCAATTTCAGTATATTTGATACTCATACCCTTTTTATTACAAATATCTTATCTGGTAAGAGAAACCTTGGATGTTTCCAGGCATGAGGCATCCACCACCTCTCTGGGCAACCTGTGCCCATGTTTCACCCTCATTGTAAAAAACTTCTTTTTTTATTTAATCTAATGTAAATTGACCCTCTTTCAGTTTCAAACCATTACCCCAGGTTCTATTGCAACAGTCCCTGCTAAAAAGTTTGTTCCCACTTTTCTTACGGGCCCCTTTTTAGAACTGAAAGACCACAATAGTTTTCCTGAAGCCTTCTTTCCTCCAGGCTGAACCCTCTCAGCCTCTCCGTAAGAGAGGTGCTCCATTCCTCTAGTCATCTTGGTGTCCCTCCTCTGGACTCACTCCTACAGGTCCATGTCCTGCCTGTGCTGGGACCCCAGGGCTGGATGCAGTGTTCCAGGAGGGGTCTCAGCAGAGCAGGGCAGAGGGGCAGAATCCCCTCCCTCAGCCTGCTGGCCAGGCTTTTACACATCGTTTATTAATTCAACTGAGGATATACAAACCTGACTGGGGACTCAAAAATACTTTTCCTTTTTGTTTCTTTTTTTCTTCATGCATAATCACTCCCTATAAAAAACATACACACATCAATGAACCAAAAAAACTGAAGTATTTAATTTCACAACATAAAAGGTTTTCCTTGAAAGCTTAAGTAAAGCTTTTCTTAATTACTTTAGATGGACTTTTAAACATATAAAAATGAAAATGAAACAAAAATTACACTTGGTGTTTACCTGATTTAATCTACCAGCATGTTTGACAGCACTGGGTAAAGAAGGGGATCCGCACAACACTTCTGGTTTTGAGCCACCTGAAAAAAATCATAATAAGGAGTTGCTAATTGGAAGCTAGTTTCTATTTCAGTTATCATAAGACAGAAAAATACCAAAATATTAGCTGTGTAGAATCAAAAAACGTAGAATGTAGGACATGGTTGTTTTCCTCAATTTTATAACATGGAAAACTGGCATAATGAGGTGACATACGTCTAAGCTACAAACATACAATAAATTAAGCTTTGTATCCTCCTCCAGAATCAGCAAGAGACAGGGAACTTAGGATGAATGAAGATGAGGTGATCAGCAAAGTGTCCACCATCTCACAAAATGCAGCAATGCAAAGAGTGAAGTCTGAACTCTTTGATCCATTTGTTCATAGTACTTTATTTGACTAGAGAGGACACTTCAGGCACTAAGCATGCAATAAAAGACAAAGCCCAACCTACAGCAATTCTTTCAAATTCAAATGTACTAATTCCCAAAACACAGATAATAGATAAAAACACCTACTTCAGACTTTATTAGTTTAGACATATATACTGTACAGTCTAAGTATAGTTCTCATACAATGAATGCTAAATATCATTGACTATGAAACACTCAGGCATATTCCCCTCCACCTTACCACACTCAGTATCATGGCAAACAGAATGGCTGGAAGAGAAGTTCAGTGAGAAAAGGTCAAAGATAAACAAACTCAAAAGTTAAATTTAGACTTGACATACACCTTCAAAAGGTCAGAAGCTGAATGAAGCATGGCTTCAATTTTTAATCAACTTTTCTGTCCATCCAATACTTCTAGTGGTCTAGCAAAGTAAGAATACTTCCAAATATATTCACAGTTCTGAATTTACTTGCACCATTTTCCTCCTTCTTCCAATATTTTAACACACTCTTTATGCCCTCTTCCACTAAATGCATCTGATTATGAAGAGTTTCCTGATCTAAGGCAGACAGGATATTTTTTCAAGTAGAGAAAAGGTGGTTTGAAAAACATGTTTATATAAAAGACTCCTATCTGTTCCTTTAATTGGTCAAGTCATTAGTATTCTGTAAAACAAACTTTTTCCAGCCTGAATTTAAATGCACCCAGGTTAACCTACAGGGAAACAGTGTTACTTTGTTCCTTTGGAAGCTAAATACAAGTACCACACATTGTCTTAAGTCTGAGTTTTATCTTAGAAAGATATTCTTTTATAGCACAAACCATGAGCGATCTGTCTTATTTGAAGAATTACTTAGTAATTAAATTCTTTTGCTTAGAATTATTTCATTCAGGCCCATCAGTCAGGATCTGTAAGATGAATTTCTGTATCTCTCCAACTGCTGAGTTGTCAGAAATGTTCTTTATTTTATTCACAAAATTCTATCTGAGCAAAACTGTACACTTTTCATATTGACTTTAGGGTTGTATAGAATCATTCTGGTTTAGGCAATGTGAAGAGGTATAACGCTAGCTTTTGTTGCAATTATGATGAACGGGAAGAGAAGCTGTACTTTGAAATGATGGCAAGCTCATATACTGTGGTGACAATGGAAGCAATTTCAGTATATTTGATACTCATACCCTTTTTATTACAAATATCTTATCTGGTAAGAGAAACCATGCCAAATTTACCAGGATACAGCAAATTTCTGAAAGGAAAGTGAGGATGAAGGGAAAATCATTAAATGTGACTAAATAAAAAAAACCCAACCCAACATTTACATGACACAAAAACGTCATCTGCTAGTCAGTCATGTTGACACTAACAAAAAACACCATAAGTGCTGTTTAAACTACTCAGCTTGATCAGTTTCATACCTGCAACTCCTTTATACTGTGGGCATTCCTTTTTAATATGACCTTCTCTTCCACAGATAAAACAACGTTTTTCTCTTAAGTCTCTGTCTTCCAGGCGCTTCCATTTCTCTGCTGATTGCCTGGGAGTCTTCTCTCTTCCAGTTTCCACTATTACCCTTGCTTGTTTCCTCTTCTGAGGTGTACATAGGTGCAACTTTCCCTCCTTGATTAAGTTCTCCTTTTCTGTTGGTTTATTCTGCATTTCTTTGTCCTCTTTGCTTCTTTTCTCCTTGATTTCTCCATACCTTTGAGTACCTTCATAATCACAACGCCGTCTTAGCCTGCTGGAGCAGAAAAATGCTGCAGAATTCAGAGGCCTTACATTCATACATGGAGTCCATAAAAAAACTAAACTGAAAACCCATGTGCTGTCCTTAGATATAGTAATTTTTCAGTGGGATAAATAAAATGGATTGCCATACCTTTCCTTTTGACTCTCCTACCAAATAGTGCTACACTGATGTAACACATATTTCATAATTTAACTTTATAATTAGATGACAATGCAGTCCTAAATCCTAAAAATTGTAACTCAAAAAATGTAAGAACAACTGAAAATCTGGCTGCTCAAGTTGCAGACAATGGAAGAGAAGAAACACCAAGCAAAATGCTAACAAAGTACAAAAAAAATAGGGCTATAGTTGTGGTTTTTTTTTTTTTGTTTGTACTGTTCAACCAGAACTCATTTCCTTCCTTCTGAAACTGTGCATATTCACTCTAAAAGTCTCTTCTACTGAGAGAAGCTTCTGTGACTTAAAGGTCTAGTAGTGAAAAACACTACCACTGTCAGATTTGTTTCATCCAACAGCTTTATACATGACTAGAGAAGGAGACAGGAGTGAAACCTCCAAGTCTGAAGACGGTATCAGGCTCCTTTGGCAAGCTGGATGCATTGCTAATGGCTAAAAACTTGGAAAATACTCCACAAAACTGAGTGAAGGGCAAAAGAAAGGCATGAGCTTCAAGGTCAGCTTCTTTTTTTTAAAAAAGGCATAAAAGGAAGACCTGGGGAACTATAGGCTAGTCAACCTCACCTCTGCCTGGTAAGATTATGGGGCAGATCCTCCTGGAAACTATGGTAATGCATGTGGAAAACAGACAGGCAACTGGTGACAGCCAGCATGCCTTCACACTAAGAGCAAATCATGCCTAACAAATCTGGTTGCTTTCTATAAGAGGGTTATATAAATGGTGGGTAAAGAAAGAGTGACTGACATCATGTACCTGGACTTCTGCAAAGCATTTGACACTGTCTTACACAACATCCTTGTCTCTAAAATGGAAAGACATAGATTTGATAGGTTGGACCCCTCAGTGGATAAGGATTTGGCTGGATAGTTGCACTTCAAGCATTGTGGTCAATGTCTTGTCCCTGTGAACACCAGTGATAAGTGGTGTTCCTCAGGGGTCTGTATTGGGACCAATATTATTTAACTTCTTTGTTAGGGACAAAGACAAATGGATTAAGTGCACACTCAGCAAGTTGTCAGATGACTAAGATTAGCTTTAAACAGATACAGGAAAGTACAATTTTACACATCAGTCAGAACACTTATGGAACTGGTTGCACAGAAGACTGTTAAGGAAACCAGGTGAATCAGGTTCAGGAAAAAAAACCTAAAAGGACAAAATTATTAACAAGTCCAGTCCACAAATGAGCATTACCAGAGCAGGACAGGTATGTACTCTAACATCTCTTATAGACCAATTGTAGATGCTGAGGGAATGCATGAGAAGAGACTACAGAAAACAACTGGTCTGCCCTTCATAGACAGCAATCCCATTTGCAATGAATGGCTGAACAGAGCACTCAATGTATCAGTGATTATATCCCATAGGGCATTTCTCAGATGCATAATCCCATTCACTTTCCCTCTAATGTTGTATAGAACTTAGCTAAGTATGTGCAATGAACTCGTGTTTCACTTCAGAATAAAAGATTAAAACCCCATAGAGGTAAGACAGCATTTAGACATCGAGTAAATTTTTACACCACCTTCAGCACTCTTTAATTTCAAACTATCATCAGCTACTGTGCTTACATTTGCTAAAGTTGAGTAAACTTCTAAACTACCAGAATCAACAATGTAAGTTCACAAATCTCTAATGTGTAGGGAAACAGCCACTTCATCCAACATGATGTTAGCAGTTTTTTTTTTTTTTTACTTAGTTACAGGCAAGTGCAAATGATTTTTAATGACAGCTTTTAACACAAGTAGATTCCAAACAATGATTAGGTTTTTCCATCCACCTTACAAGTGACCATAAAGGTTTTCAAGATTTCACTATTTTATAGACATGAAGTCTTAAAAGAGGTTTGTCTACAATAGAAAACAAAATTAAAGGATGAGTTTTAACTTTAGGCATTTCCTAAGAGCTAGAGCTGCAAAAGCCATTTAGCCATTCATTTGTTGGAAGAAGAGAGTTGTTGCATATTGGACATGGCTATTCAGGGACAGGAAGTATTCTCTTGGATGTAAAACAGGACATTGTTCTCATACATGTGTGCTTATGAAAAATAATGCTGTGACATTCTTGCCTTGTTTGTGATAGGAATTGCATGATTTTTTTTGAAATTGACAAAATTGTGTCTTGCTGGGAGCAGCACAATTCTGGTAGCAGAAGCTGTAAAAAAAATAAAAAAATGTATCCATGCGTGCTTTTCATAGCACACAGTTATTCAGCTCTGCTAAATATTTAGATTCTCTTTTACTACTCCTTTCCTGTATAATGAAGTGGAGAGTCAACATTGATAACTTAACAGTTCTACAGCAACACCATCCACCACTGCCAAAACAGGTACTGATACATTTTAACTTAAGTTCAGGAAATAATCTGCAGCAAGAACAAGTTTTGCTTTAGCATTACTATCCCAATCTTTCCTAAACAAACCTAAGGAAAAAAGTTACACACAGATGCCAATACTATACTCACTTTCGTCTCATGGGACAATCTTTCATGAAATGGCCAATTTTACCACAAGTTCTACAGCACCTATCATTTGGTGCCAGTTCTCCTTCGGTTAGTACCTCAGGATCAAAAAAGTACTCCTGTAGAAGAAATCACATTAATAATTTTAAAATAATTTAAATAATTTAAAAATGAAAATCCAAACACTTTGAAATCAAGAGAGATACAAAAATGTTGAAACAGCAGTAAGAGTTATAGAAAAGAATAAACTTGGGGTTTGTAACTGAACCCTGAAAGATCTAATGAATTAACTGGCCACTGACCTCTTTTTTGACAGGCAACCTACTGACCACCAGGTGTGCACAGTCTTTTATGAAACTGCAGTTTTAAGAAATGCTAAGCTGGTTTTGATTTCGATTAAAATACATAAAACTGTACAATGAAACTCTGACTTGACTAGTATTCTGCACACCAACATATTTTACACAAAAATGACATTAAAATGGTACTCAGCAGTAACTCCCCATGAAGATTTTTAGAGTAGTGTGGAAATTTAAGAGGAAGAGCTTAAAGTGAATGTAACCATACTCCTGCAAAGGCTAAGTTACATGCTGAAGAGCACACACATACTCCTCTTAGAAGGAACTTACCATTTTTGATGGGTATTCTTTAGGAAATATTTTTATAGGGGTACCAAATACCCTTCTGCCATTGATAAAAGCCTTCATTATAAAATTTGTCACTGTGGAAGAAAAAAAAACCCAAACTGAAATAATCATCTAAGTATCAAACTAAAATGTAATATAAGATCCAAGACAAGGTCTTCACTTTGTAACTGAAATTGTTAACCAAAGACTTACTTTTTCTTGACAATCCAGCTCCAAGATTGTGGTTCAAATCAAAGGGATCTGTAGAAAAAAACATGACAGGCATTCCTCAATGTGCAGACAAGAGAGTAGGAATTCTTTCCGTGAAAATGAAATGGGCCAGAAAAGTTTACAGAACATTTCTAAAATATGTCACTGCATTTTCTCTGTCAGAGATCACAGTGATAGTCAACAGCATAATCATACACTAATGAAGATCATTTAAGCAAATATGGGCTCAGCTAAACTTAGTATTTTTGAGAAAACCTCAATGGCATTATAGTTAATTTCTTTGCCAAAGGATTTTTTAGATTTCTTTTTCTGCCTTTTACTTCATAATGAAAAATAGGAAGTTTGCTTTGCAATTTCTTTTCAGTAGGCAAAAAACCCCTTAAGAATAGTTTTTAGCACTACTGAAACTCAATGGCAATTTTGTGATGATTTCAAAACATAAGCAAATAACAACCTACAATCTAGTAATAGAAAAATAAATTAAACCTTGTGAAAAAGCAGAATTTTCATGTTAGGAAGTTCTGTATATTCCTGTACTTCATATGCTTTTACCTTCAATTACAATATATTTGGAGGTCCACTGCTTCTTGAAAGTTGTAAGCAGACTTTTTCTCCTAATGCAGATGACATGCTCTTTAAAATCAAATTCTTCTGTGTAGAATCGGAGAAGTCCCAGCCACAGTTGCCCAACAGATTCAGTGTTTTTCCCATAGTCTGGCCAAACAGCTGACTAAAATGACCAAAATATTGTTACATCCAGTACTTACATTAAGCAGAATGATTTTCATAATTTCCATAATATATTTTCGTAATTTATTTTATACAGAAAAACAATGGAATTATGCTAGAATACTTCCTTTCATAATTGGTATTGATAACGCAATATTGGTTTTAAATGGTATATTTTTTAACCTATTAACAACAGAAGTAGACAATTAATAGAACTTCTGGCATTATGTTTTGCCTCTTAAAAAAAGAATTTATTAATTCACTTTATGAGTTGTATAAAACAAAATTATTTAATGGAATTAACCAGATATGACCAGATATACAGGTGGTAACAGTTATCTTCACCCAGAGAGACATAAAGAACAATTAATCATCCTTAACACCTTAAAATAATTTTATGATCTATTTTGTCAGATTTTGGAGTTTATTTTTTCACAGATGAATTACAACCAACCATATTCTAAAAGCTTTACAACACAGGAATGGGATTTTCCAAATAGCAGCTACTCCACTTCCATTCCTGTGTTTGCTCTGGGATAGAGCTAATTTTGTTCTTAGTAGCTGGTATAGTCTGTGTTGTGGATTTAGCATAGGAATAATGTTGATAACATTGATAAAACACTGATATTTCAGTAGCTGCTCAGCAGTACCTACCCTAAGGCAAGGACTTTCCAGTTTCCCATGCTCTGCCAGCCAGCAGGTGCACAAGAAGCTGGGAAGGAGCTCACCCAGCACAGCTGACCTGAACTGGCCAAAGGGATATTCCACACCACAGAACATCATGCCCAGTGTATAAACTGGGGGGAACAGGCCAGGAGGTACCAGTCTGCTGCTGAGGGATGGGCTGGGCTTCAGTCAGCAGCTGCTGAGCACTTGTGTTGCACATCTCTTGTTTCTCTTGGATTTTAGTCTTTTAGTCCTCTCTCTCTCTTTTAATTACTACCATTACTACTACTACTGCTACTACTACTATTATTAATATTATAAGCATTGTAATAATTAGAAGTATGAGGATTATTATTTTATGTTGTTTCAATTAATAAAATGTTTTTATTTCAACCCACAAATTTTTCTTTTTTTTTCTTTTTCTTTATTTTTTTTTGATTCGCATTCCTACCAGGGAGGGGGCAGGGGGGAATGAGAGAGTGGCTGTGTGGTGCTTAGTTGCCAGCTGGGGTTAAACCACAATATTCAACCTCTATATTTGGGAACAATGTCTTTAGAAAGAATTTCTATTTATTTGCCAAGCTACAGGTAACACCATTTCCAATTAGCCTGATTTACTCACCAACTCCTCTATCTTATCAAAGAAATATACGTTCCAGCCATCAACTAAAACTTCAGGCTTCTTTGGTTCTTTGTAGATCTGAAACAATAATATTAAAACTCACTAGAAGAGCTTTTCATATTCAGCACTGACATTCTCCTGATCAATACTGTGTACAGTTACTTGTTTCTTTCCAATATACTGTACCTCTTGAAGAACAGGGATGACTGGTGGATTTCTCTGTTGAAGAAAATAAAGCACCATAAGAGTATATGCATAAGATGACAGGCTACCTCGAGATGCATCTCCAATATCACACATCTAGAAAAAGAAACACACGATTTTTACCTTTCATGGTGATCCTCCCTTGCTGCAGGAACTACTGCTTCTAGAATGTCTGAAATACACTTACCTTTGTAAAGACTTTCATTGTGTAACACAGATATTTTACTCTAGGATCAATAGCTGCATATGATGACAGAAGTCTGGTGTTATGCAAGGCCTACAAAAATAAGAAAGTCATGTGGAAAATAAAGAAGATCTGAAGTCATGAAGGAAATAAGCTGAAAACATGAAAAACAAAAACCCTTAAGTTGTGTCCTCAAGAACTGCGTATGTGAAGCCCTTCACAGTAGGAATATATATTGAGAAAGGAAGTATTCAACAATGAGGTTATCACCTCCTCTGTTAAAAGCCGATCAACTTCCTTAATCTGTGTGGAAGTGGTACAAAGCAGCATTCACAGAGCAATACTGCAAAACAAGAAGCAATAATCTCCTACTACAGTTTCAAAATATTTGGTAGAAGGTAACTACTCAAACTAAGAGATTTCAGTCCGGATCTGTAAGAGCTACCAACAGACACATGCAGATGCATAACTTCAAGGAGAAAACTTTCACACTTGGTGTTTGAGGTATCTTCCTCAAGACTCCCTGTGAGCTCATAAAAAATCTTCAGAAACTTTAAAAATTGTCTCTAAGACTTAACTTTCCTTTGGTGTTTCAAGGAAGAGCGTTTTGAAATTTAGAGACAGTGAAATAAGCAAAGCCTGTTTTTAAAATGTTTGGCCAAGAACACATGAATTAGGTTTTTTTGTTTGTTGTTTGTTTTTTTGGCTTTTTTGTAAATTCTAGTATGTTACAGTTCAGGCAAGCTGGGTTCAAAATCACTATGTGAGGTCTCAAGGCTAGGCAAGAACCATGATGCTAAGTGGAGTCTAAAAAAGCTGAAGTTACATTATTTTGTCTCTCATTTAAGAAAAACTTAAAATACTTAAACCACTGTTTCTTACTATTACTGAAGAACTAATAGATTTTCTTAGAAAGTGACAACTCTAAAGTCACAACTGTGTAGCTGACTCCACTCATAGTCAAACAAACAAAACCAAAAAGGTTTGTTTGAAATATAAAACTGCAATAGGTAATTGGAAACAGTTGATTATTGAACCTTATCCAAACAATCACTTCAGTCTCAAGAAAGAAATCCTCAGTTTTTTGTTACACAACATAAAATAAAAAAGAAGATAACCTTACCAGAGTATTATATAAACTGATGTCTACTTCAAGACCACTTCTGACATGAAAAAATTTGACAATTGGGACTTTAGCAGTTGTTATAGGCAAGACATTTCTTAAACCTAGGATGAAATGTTTTATTACTGAATGGCTACAATACAGTCCTACACAGTATCAAATAACTTCCAACTGTAGCAAAAAGGCTACAAATTAAATCTTAGTTGATACCATATTTGTATTTCAGTTACGTTTTAACAGTGATTTTAGCAATATGTCAAACATGATCAATCTCCTAAATATAATTTATATAAATGTATGTTTAGCCCCCTCAAAAATAAAGATCAGTCTAAATAAGAGTATAGAATTTCTTTATAGAGAAGTAAGCTTAAGAGAAAAATGATAATTCATTACAATTCACTGGAGATACACCAAAATGAGCACTACAAAATTAATGGTTTCCTTAAAACAGGATTCACATTGCAGACTTGTATCAGAGTATCTTTTACTATCAACTTACTGTGCATTGAACATACAAGCACATAATTACTAAATTGAAGTTTCAAGTCTTAGATTGTTATTCTTATGCATGTAGGTTATAAACATAGTATCTGCCCGTTCAGATGTGGTCCTATAACATTATAAACTCGAAGACCTATATATACAAACAAAATAAATCCAAAAGTTCACAATATTTAACCCCACTCTTACCAACATAAACTCTTTGATCTAGTTGTATCTTAATGACTGTCATCTACAGTGCCCCAGAACGTTGTCACTACAGCAAATGAAGTAACAAAACCAGAATCACTTATTTTAATTTTCCAGAAAGTTACCTGACTGTTTCTTGAGAACTTTTGCTAAATCTTCAATGATTCTGATGCAATCAAGTCCCTAAGACAATAAGAAAAAAAGCTGAAAGATGTACTTGCTGCAAGTATTTTAGGGAAACCTTTTATTATGTGCCATTAGGCTTAAAGCTCTATAATTGAATGTTTCATACAGAATTATGTGAATACAAGAAATTGTTTCAAAATAGCATATGTAAAATCAACAGTTGATAATATAACAGTGGAAACTTTTAAGAAGCTGATATCAGGCATGAAAGAAGACTGATGTATGCTTCCATTATGTCCCATTCCTAGTTGTTTATGCAATAAAGAATGTTACTTATCTGCACAGATAAAGCTAGAAATGCAGATTTCAGGAGAAAACTGGTTACTTTATTCTTAGACTCATGCCAAGGCAAACAGAAAATGCCCCGGAAATCATCTGCCTTAGTGGCACCTTAGTATTTTCTTCTAATATTAAAAGCTTTTATAAAATAATGTATTTGTTACACTAGATGCACAATATAAGAAAACTTTGCATTTATTCAACCATAAAACCAAAATCTTCTCAACCTACCTCAGCAGTTTCCAGACCATCTATTGTCATACAGATATCAAGATCACTTTGTTTGAAGCCAAAGCCATTTTTTGAGGAGCCAAACAAATCCAGCTTGGTTCCTGTAAGACATGTGTTGTATTACAGCCATATATCAAGAAAGAATATCGAATTATATATTGCATAGAATCTCAAATTGTCTGTAGCTTCAACCCACTGTATGTCTTCTAATACAGGCATGAAAACATTATTATATTTCTGTTGTACATTAAAATTTTCTGATCATCTTTGCTTATGAGAAAAGAATCTCTATTGTTATTGGTTCAAATACGCAGTCTGACAAATCCAGAAACAAGTTAGGTTTTCCAGTAATGAAATCATCAGCAGTTAGGTTCAAGACAATATCTGATTAAAAAATGCTTTGTATAGAGATTCACAGGGTAAGGGATATACCTGGCTCCAGCCAAAAAAATCTTTTTCTGATTTTAAAATATCATGAACTGAAGTCCAGCTGTTACAGGTAAGAACTCCAGAAATAAACAGAGGAAAAAAATCAAATACCTAGGTTCTGCAAATAGGCCAGATGTTGTGCCTGTATTTTAAAATATTCTAAGCTCAGTAAGTTTCAGTAGGAAGTACTACAAAACAGTTGTTATTTGTAAGAGCAGTTACAAAAGTAAGTCTAATTAATAAATACAGTTAAAATAACAAATATAAAACTACTCCACTTCTGCTTTGATTGTTTTTTCTTAACTTGCCATTGTTCCTTCCTGCTAATGTGTGCTATATATGAATAAATAAAAAATCCCAAATTTAAAAAAGCCTTAAAAGACTAAGAGCAAAAAATAATGTAATGAAGTATTGCAATGCTGAGCAGCAATATGGGTCAAACATTCAAAACTAAAGTGTTTATTATGATGAAACGATGTTTTCTTGGAAAACACTCAAGTAAGAACAATCAAAAGTACAAATATGAAGTTAGAACGGCCTAATTACCTGGGAAATCCTGTCTAATGAAGATTTCCAAGCTTTGTCTTATATATTCCCGAGCCTGATCCTCTACTATATTTGGAGCAAAATCATCTTTAAAAAAAAAAAGAAAAAAAAGACAAGAATTTAGGCAACTGTTCTGTAGAAAGAGCAAACAGCAAAGATTCAAGTGAAAATAGAGAGGGGTTTACAGTGGGGCAGGGGAAGGGAAAGAGAAAAAGAAAGAGAAAATTCACATGTGAAGGAAAGAAAGCAAGGATGAAGTAGAAGAGAAATACCTGTTCAAAGAAAAACATTAATTAGACAAATAATGCATTTTGTCTGGTCAGAAATGGCGAGAGAGAAAGGAGGGAAGTTGGGTCACTCTGAAAAGAACAAAAGTGGAGAAATGTTACAAAACAGTATTTTCACACTATTTTTTGTAGAACACTGAAGTCTTTGTTTACGAAAAACCACAAGTTAAGGAACATAATTCAGACCAGCCAAACATAAAAGCATCAGTCAAAAACTCCACCCAAAATTAGACTCTCAGAAAACATATTTTCCTGTAGGAGTGATCAACCAAGACAAATCTGAACACTTTCTGGTTCTCTAGATACAAACTATTCAGCAGTTCTATTATAGCCATTACCATTAAGCTAAATCTTAGCTTAATTAATTAATTAATCTAGCTTAAATTGTATCTAAGAGCTGAAGGCAATGTAGCAAATAAACAGTCACCTTATAACACCATTAATCTTTGGGTATTTCATTATTTTTGTCTCATTTTTTATGGAACAACAATATTCAAAGGAAAAAACTTACGGTAACATTGGACACAAACTTGATCTAGAATAACTGAAAACTTGGGTGTCAGTGGTGGCAGTGGGTCAAGCTCAATTTTCTTGAAGTCCTCTGGACAATCATTCTTTAAATGACCTTCCCGTTTGCACAAGCTACAGACTACTGTAGGAGACTGCATGAACAAAAAGGAAGATTGGTTTTAAAAACTATAGTACTTTAATGAATTTGAGCAACACTTTCATATAACTTCTAACAGAACATAAGCAATATGTTTGTGTTCTGATACAGCTTGCTTACCTTGCCCTTTGTAAAAGCTTGTTTACTGAACTGATAAAAAAGCTCAGATTCTAAGCACTGTTCTATGGCTGTGTTTTCTTCAGAACAGCTTCCCTTGTCAGTAAGATATTCTTGACTCAAATTGATCCTCAGAGGTGCAGCTACATTTTCTTTGAAATGTTTGTTCTCATCTTTATTGGGGATAGAAAAATCATCTTCTTCCTCTGACAGTGCATCATCATCTCCACATCCAGTATATGTGTTATCTAGTTCACCACCAGCTCTAATGGTAACACTGCATTCTCTCTGATTTAGAAGATTTGGTGCTTCCTCATCTTCCTCTTCATCATCTGAGTGAACGATTTGGGACATCTGACTCTGTGCTGAACACAGGAATTTTTGTAGGGATTCATCCAGTTCATCAGTACCTTCAGTGCTACTATCCTCATCAATGTCAATCTTGTCATCTGTTATACCACTGCACTCCAAGCCAAATTCATCACTCTCTGTGAGTGCAGTGTTTTGAAAACCTTCTAAGTCTGAAGTACTACATGTCTCTACATCGTGCTCATTCACTGTAACAGGGAGATCTCCACTGTCACTGTCTTCATCGACTGTCTGCTCAGCAGCCAAAATACTATTCCATCGTCTTTTTTGTTGTTCATGTTCTTCCTCTTCCTCCTCTTCTTCATCTTCATTTTCACTCTCTGTCTCTTCACAACTAGGTTTAAAATCCTCATTATCTCCAGAAATAATTTCCTCAATTATACAGTCTGAGTCTTCATGGGTAATTCCCAGATGACTTATATCATCAGCCAATTCTTCTTCTGTGAAACTTTCTGAGCCATCATATAGTTTTGAAGGATCAATTTTATGTTCCTTGGGCATACATGTAGTCTCTGTTATGCAATCTTCTACTATGGCTGTGTTTGTTCTACTATCTAAGTTCTGCAAGTCAGGATCTTCATGCTTTATAGCATCTTTTCCATGGTCCAGCATTTGGGATTTCTCCTCACTTGTATTTGAAGATGGTATTTTGCTCCATTTTGCACTTTTTTTGTGAGGCAAGGCAAAATACTTGTAAGTTGCTCTCAGGCAGTGAAGAATATACTCATACACTAGCTGGCTGTTCAGACTTCTTGCCACATTCCTTTTGACTGAATAGGGGTCTAGAAGGAAGAATAAGTGAGCCAGCAGTGAAAGAGTTAAGTTCTTAAAAAAAGAATACACTTATATCCTTAAAGAGTTTGAACTGCTACTTACTCTTAAACATTGTATAAGGACGCAGGATCTACGAATTGTGCTGAAGACAATTTTTAAGTTCACTTAATTATTTCTGATAATGTTGAAAATACTACCCAATACAAATATAAAATTGATTTTTTTGGAAAAAATATTCTACCATAACCAGTCCAATATTAAAATTTTTTAAGTTGTAACACACAGTATTAATAGCCAAGTCAGCACCTTATAAAAATTAAAGTTACAGTTCGTTGAAGTTTGTTGAGAGATATTTATGTACCTTCCACAGCAATGCGCTTTTTAGGCCAGTCCTTTGATTCACGAGACACTGGTTCTTTGAGTCGTATGCTAATTACTGTATCAGCCATACTGAACTCCAAAGCATAGAAACGAAGCAGTTCAAGCCAGAGCTGACCAACAGGTGCTGAACACCGCTGACCTAAATCAAATACTAAGGGAACCTGTCAATTACAGAAGAAAACCTTAAATAATATTTAGTGCACAGGCTTTTAACTCTTACACTTCCTTTATTTAATCTCTAACCTAGCATGACAGAATTTATCATTGCTTCTCTACTCCTGCAATTGTAATAAAAACTGCAATTAAAAAGGTGGAAGAGATTGTATAAAACTTCAAAGTGAAAGGCTGCAGCAACGGTAAAGACTAGCATCAATAATTAATAGCAATTGCTTCTTTAAGTGTTTATGCTGTAATTTAAAAATTTCAAAGAAAGAAGCATATCTCATCTAATAGGACAGAATGGATTATACAGCCTACTTTTTAGCAAAGGCTAGGCTGAATTGGTAACTCTCACAACATGCAATCGCATAGTGATACTGTTTCTTACAAGAAACAGTACAATACAATTTGTTACAATACAAATAATTTGTAAGACCAGTTCAAAGCCAAGAGGAAGTACTTTTCATACACTTAACCTCATTCCAAGACAAAACTGCTCCAACTCTGTAAACTCTATTATCCCTGACAGATTAAAATTCAGGGTCTTATCAAAGAGTTTGAAATTATATCTATTTTCCTGCCAGCTCCTTAGCAATAAGAGCTAAGCGCAACAGATCTTGAAGCAAACAGTCATGCAATCTCTTAGTTCAGCTCATGGTTTTGAAACATAAACACAAAACTGAAATTTTGTTCTTCTAAGAACAGCAATGACTGCTAGACTACTTCAGAAATAAATATACAAAAGTTCAGACCTTGCCCCTTCTAGGGGAAGTTTCTTGTGGCAAATCAGAGTCATCAGTGGGGTTATGCTCCCAAACCACAGCATCATTCTTGACTTCTCTCAGATGAAAATTAGTTAATTTGTTTAATGAGAATCCTCCAATCTAGAAAAAACAAAACAAAAAAAAACCAAAACAAAACCATAGAGCTAAACATCATGTGAACTTTAAATTTCAGTCTTCACATCTCACATCATAGTAGAACAAAGCTTAAAAACACCTGTTCCAGGTCTAGAATATGCCCCAACCTTCTTCTCTCTTCTCCCCATACATCTCTGCAAAAAACTCTCAAGCGCTCAGTGCTCTTGGAATGGTGTGCTTGTGTCCACACTCAGGAAATACGGACAGTGAGGTGGACTGAAAACTGGATGAATGGCAGATCCCAGAGGGTTGTAATCAGTGGCACAGGGTCTAAACATGGACCTGTCACAAGTGGTATCCCCCAAGGGTCAATACTGGGCCTGGTGTTATTTAGTTTGCTCAGCAGTGACTCAGACAAAGGGACAGATGCCTCCTCAGCAGGTGACCGATGACCAAACCTGGGAGCAGTGGCCAGTACCCCAGAGTGCAGCCCTTCAGAGGGACCTCAACAGGTTGGAGAGATGGGCAGAGATAACCCATCTGAAATTCAACAAAGGGAAAAGCAGGGTCCTGCATTGGCGGAGGAATAACCCCAAGCACCAGCACAGGCTTGGGCTGATCTGCTGGGGAGCAGCCCTGCAAGAGAAGGACCTGGGGGTCCTGGTGGACAACAAGCTGTCCATGAGCCAGCAGTGTGCCCTGGGGGCCAAGAAGGCCAATGGTGTCCTGGGGTGCATTATGAAGAGCATTGCCAGCAGGACAAGGGGGGTGATCCTGTCCCTCTACTGTGCTCTGGTGAGGCACATCTGGAGTGCTGTGTCCAGTTCTGGGCTCCTCAGGACAAGGGAGACAGGGAGCTTTGGAGTGGGTCCAGCAAAGGGCTACAAAGATAATTAAAGGACCGGAGCATTTCTCTTATGAAGAAAGGCTGAGGGAGCTGTGCTTGTTCAGCCTTGAGAAGAAGCAACTCAGAGAGGACCTCATCCATATCTGAGTATCTGAAGGTACAGTGTCAAGAGGATGGATCCAGGTGGTGCTGAACAATAGGACAAGAGGCAATGGGCAGAAACTGATGCACAGGAAGTTCCACCTGCATATTTGGAAGACCTTCTTTACTGTGTGGGTGACCAAGCACTAGAAGAGAAAATTCTGTGATTCTGTGTCATGCAATCTTTTCTTTGCATATTAGACAGACATAAATAAGTATCTTTTAATTATATGGCCATACCCAATGGGACGTTTTTCTCATCCAGTTCAGAGAGTGGAGATGCTTCCAAATAAGTCAGTAACATACTAGAGAAAATTGTTAACTGCAAGGTTCATGTAATTAGTTACAGGAACTGCAACATGCATGCTAAACATAACAAGAGACTGTAAGTACAAAAATGGGTGCCATGAATATAAAACATAAATGGTGTCCTGGAGAATTGTATTCTGGATTGACATTCATAATACAACTCCTGACATCAAGATGCATTTCAGTTTCTAAACCTAAGAAATACATGCTCTAAACTCCTAATGTGATCCCTTCAGCAGCTATCACACCAGTATGCTCCCCAGCCATGGTCTATGTTTTGGAGAACTAGATGTCAAATTCCAAGACACTGTTTTGGAACGTAGCTATGTGGATTGAGTTCTCAAGAATCTGGAAGAAAGGCTGAAAAAAATGCAGAAGGAAATTGTTGCAAAATGCATTATTCAATGCCCAGCTCTCCTTATTTACAGAAGTGGTAACAGAGCGCTTACTTCAATGACTAGGATTGTGAAATGCAACCTTACAGGTAGGCATACTAAAGTTAAGTCTAGTCATTGAATGATGGTGAATTCACAGATGAATTCACATTCTTCATTCCTACAGGAATGGCTCACTTATGGATTGCTCAGAGTAGCACAAGGCTGACAGGTTATATACCACCACAAGTGACTGGTCCTCTCATTCATACTATTCAGTGTATTAATACACATACCCATGATCCCAAATAGACAGGTAGAAAAGGCTCTTTCCTCTGTTGTAGAAAGAAAATAACCATTAAAGCGAACACATAAGGTGACAAGCCTCCCTCTTCAGGACGATCAACACAGCACAACTGTAAAAAGAAATAGTGCAGTCATTAAAGTATCAAGTGATAATATGAAAAAAATATTATTTTAATTACTGTTCAGAAGTCAGTCACATTGAATACTGACAGGAACTCAGATATCTTTGAGCTCTTACCAGATGGAATTTGTTCTCAAGGCCTGCATATTTACTGCAGTTGCTACCATACTACCACAACGTTTTCAGTGTAGCAGCCATAGGACACAGACTGGCAAAACAGACGGTATACTGCACATTTTCAAAAAATGATAGCTCCTTTTGCATAAATAGAGTACAAGTCAAAAGTTTTCTCATTTTTTAAATTAATATTTTAATTGCAGACACACAAATTTTAGAACAAGTTATGTTGATTCACAAGGCTATTTTCATCTACAATAGAGACAGTTTTTAAGGGGTTTTTTTTTCTCATGACGGATTAAGTTTATAGGAAACTAGCAATTCCATGTCATATACATTCCTCTGACTAGTTTGGTAACAGAGCAGGACACATACAGTCTGCATGCCACTGAATGAAGCTTAAAAGTCCACTTTTGAAATTTAGTGGAACATTATCACACACAAATGATAATTATACAATTTATAGAATTTACAATTTATAAAAACTTATGTCCTTATTCCAACTCTTTTCCAAAGGACTGTTTCAACAACTTTCTAAACCACAACTACAGGCATAATATCAAAGTTCATTCAATATTTATTCACAGATAAGGGAATATAAATGACTCTCACCTTTGCCCAGTACCTGAAGGCAATCACTAAAGGTACGATAGTGGGTTCCAGCTTTCCAAGTGTAGCCAAATGGTTTGTTGCCAGACAAGCGTTCTCATTCCCTGCACTCACTTTACAAATAAGGCCACTAAAATGCAAAAAGAAACAGAAGATCTTAGAGGTTTTGTAAGAACACGTATAGATAACACCTCACAGAACAGTGTAGCAGAAGGCTGTGAGAAAAGACAGCCTCTCAAAGACAGCATCTCTGCATGAAAAGCAGCATGCAATACTAATTTGATTTATGGTTAGGTTGAGGATATCAGCATTATAATTTTCTGTACAAGTGTTTTAAGATGCAATTCAAATTTAAATATTTTTTCTAATGATATGAATTTACTGAATTGAAAAAGTTATAGTATTAATTTTCTTCATGAAACAAAAATGTCTTCCCATACCACACCCACCATCAAACAGTTTCTATGCTGTTTTCACAGAACATGAAATATTTTTAAACACTGAAAAATCAAGGTAGCAGCAAATAACTGGTAATATTTTTATCAGTAGCTGTTTATAGAATGTTTCATGAATCTTAATTGATATTCATCAAATGGGCAAAATAAAGTATTTTTCACTTGTTCTTAAAATACTAGCAAAGCTAAGCAAACTGTTCTTATCCTTACAGAAATCTATAATTTAATATGGTATGTACACTACCTATAAGAAAGGAAAGTTTCTGCTTAAGCAATAATCCCAAATGGAAGGGTAAGGGTACATGCTGGAAGCCATAATGGTTGAAGGGGTTGGGAAATACACAGCTGAGGACAGAACAACCCTTACCCTCTTATTCTAGGCTAGGAATGACTTGCCCATGAGTGTTAGTTTGTGTTTCAAGATCCATGGAACTGTAATAATTTAGTACAGAAACGTCATTTATCAGGTGTTGGTAATATAATTTACATTGCTATATACTATTAGAACACACAAAGTGACAACCGAGACCTTTGCTTTTCTCTGCACACCACCACTGGTACTCTAGCATGGAAATCTGCATCAACTTCCGTAAAAGATTCTAAGTGGGAGAGAGAAAAGGAAGAAGCCATATTAAGCATGGTTTTGACAAAAAATATGTTGAACTGGATGCAAGTAGATGAGTACAGGTAGAATTTCAGCTTCTAATACAATGACTAATGTTGAGAAAATTAAAGTACATGTGATAATTTACAAGAGTGATGGGATTAATTTAAATATTTCATATATGATGGGAAGAACATGGTCTATACCATAAGCACTATTAGGAAAATACTGAGGGAAACCAGAACTTTTCAAAATTCATATATACACAGTAGGTATAATTAAGGAGGTATATTTTGGTTAAAAGCTGGCTTCAGTAATACAGGCATACAGACAGACCAACACCACCTGTGGAACAACGTTAGTGTTAAAAACAAAAACCAGAGTGTTATGTCACTACTATACAGAAAGACATTTGTTCTCCCTGGTTATCTGACAGTGCTTTATGTAAATGTGTAATAGACTTGCCTACATCATGTAATGTCCTTTTGCTATGCTTTTTCTATTTTTTTCTTCCTATTCTTTATATAATTTTCCAAATATGATTCAGCTGCCAGCCACCCTGGTCCTGTCTCTAAGTGGTATTTATTGATCCAAACTGGACTTATTTTTTGATGCCTCACTGTTTCACTGGGCCGTGAAGAGAGGAAACTATCAAACAATTTTAGATTCTTAAAAATTCTGAAATGTCAAGATTTTTGTGATGTTACTTAGCCAACTGTACACCTAATTTCATTGAAAATTATCTTGCTTTTGCCACTGGGGTACCTCAAACACCTAATGCACTATCCCTGTATCTTCTCACTCACATAGAAGACTTCGCACAACACATTAATGCAAGTATTACTTGCTTTTAAAATAGGTTAGAAACCCTAACTTCTTATGAGATCTCTGTCTTCATTCGTCTAATCTCACAGAAAAATAACCCCATTCTCAAAGGCCATAATGGTCCAGACAATAAAATGCACATACAACGATGGTGGGGGTGCCACTGAGAAAATCTGGGTCAGTAAACGTACATGTTTTAAACCATATGGTCTGGTTCCCCAAGAGTGGGCATAAAGCAAGGCAAGAAAGCAGTGAAGCTACTTTTTGCAATCTGCATTTGAAAAGAACAGTTTTCACCCCTCTGGCCGATATTTTCATTTTTTCCTTGCCTGCATATGCTTGCATTGGTTTGAGTAAGTGCATTTTTTTAAAGGATCTTAAACTTTACTTCCCTGTATTAATGTAGAGAGTGACATCCATTACCTGAAAGAAGCCCCATGTGTCTGTATGCAGTCATCTGTACATGGTCCTCACATGCACTAACAGACACATGCATGTAATTCCAGGAAAAGAGACCACAGTGTCAAAGTACATTACTGGGTTTCTGTTACATGTTAAGGACCTTAGGCTACTTTCTGTACTATGCATGGCTAATAGAGCAGGCTGGGGAAGGCACCAGAGTCTATCTCATGTGTAATGACATCTTCACTTATCATGTAGAAGAAAGCTTCCCACTAGGAATTTGTCACATCATCAAAAATAATGGAACTTCAGCCCTCATAGCACTGAACAACAAACCAGAAGTAATTCTGCCAGTGTATTCTTTTCTGCAATATTTTTCAGTCTGTCTTGGACTGACTTTATGA
>VZRO01008057.1:203430-362373 GCA_013397915.1 Daphoenositta chrysoptera | reverse complement strand
TTTTTCTTACAATATGCATTCTATTTCTTAAAAAAAGGTATTTGGGGAAAATTTTTGATACTTCTGTTTTCATAACTAGTGACCATATAGGCAAATTGTCTCATTCTAAAACTTACACTAAGCATTTTGGGAAAAATAGTGCAGTGACAAATGAAGATCTTGATTTCTTAGCTGTTTAATTGTTCATTCAACAGCTTAGCACCAATCTGAGATTGCAAATTTAGAAATTGTCTTCTCTAGTAATTCTGTTGCTGGTTACTGAGAATAATAATACAGAATCTGTTTGCATTTTCACAGAATAAAGACATGAAGTTTATGCTATGGTTGTACCAAAGATCTGACAGAGGTAAATTTTAGATAGCTTCCCCTGTTTGGCATTTTTGGGGTTTTTAAAAACATATTTATGGGTAAAACCAAAGCACACTCAATGACATTTAAGGTGGGATTCAGTAATATTATACTGTACATGTCTAGTGCTGAGACTGTCTTCTTGATTTCCAAGGTGAACTGGAAGAAACTGTCTTAATTTAAGCCACCATTAAAAATATCTATCTTAAGACAAGATATTATGTCTAGAAGCACCAATCTTTTGAGATGCCCACTCTAAAGCAGATTATTCTTACACTGAGTGTCTGACATTTTCAACTGTAGAAAAGTGATATGACTACATAACTTTTGGGGGATTTTTTTTTTCATTACATTCAGCTTGTGAAGAGGGACAGTTTCTTTGCTATATGCTGTGGTGGGTCGCCCATGGCTGGATGTTCCTCCCTGCCACACCAAAGCTGCTCTATCACTTCTCTCCTCATCTGGACAGGAGAGACTAAATATAAGAAAGGCTCATGGGTTGACATAAAAATGGGGAGAGATCACTCAGCAACTACTTTCACAAGAAAAACAGACCTGATTTGAGGAGATTAATTAATTTAATTTATTACAAATCAAATTAGAGTAGGGTAATGAGAAATAAAACTATTGATGAACCTTGACTATTTCCTGGGTAGGGGCCTCCACTATGTTTCCTGCATCGTGTCTCTCTTCTACCATTTTTCACAAAAGTTCTGCAGAAAAAGTTCTGTTCTCACACTGAAACTTCATAAATATTTAAATGAAAATTTAAATGTCATTGTGTGATGCTATTCTTTGTTGGTGACAAGGAACTTTCAACTGATGTTTAATCAATTTTCGAATTCCCAGGGTCCAGGTGCTCTGCGAAACTCATTTTGCAGCAGTTGTTCCAAGTATTTCGTTGCTAAAGACATTGTGTGTTGCAGTTTCCTATACAGTCATCTTATATTTTTAACTTAATATTTTTCTTGTTATTTTTACGTATATTATCAAATTACCCGAAAAATAATGCACATCCCAATACTAGTCCCAGAATCACATGGTCTAAGTTTGAAGCCAGAAAAATTGCTGTCTCAGTGATTCCATTAGGCACAGCAGCCATTAAGGAATGAAGACTCATTATGCCAAAATTTATTTAAATGAAAATAATTGCTAGTGATAATAAAAAACCATCTCACAGTAAGTAACTCTGTTCACCAGCCATCCTCCCTTCTTTACACAATAAAATGGAGTAGATCAGAGCACTTGATCTTCAATAATGCTGAGCTAGATGGAGCTACCATTACAGTGTTCAATAAGATGGGAAACACGTTCAGTATTTTGTTACTGTTATCACCTCTTTTGATCCATTATATTGCATACCTTGATTAGGTCATGTTGGCATTTTTAGCTCCCACAGTCTTATTGTTAGAGGTATGGGAATAGTGGTGTGGATTGATGATCTTGCGTTTTAGAAGACACTTTATTGCTATCAAAACAAGAAAGTTTATAGAGTAAACTTCAGGTGTGGCAGAAGGGGGAAAGCTTAAAATCTGAGGTTGGTTACCAATCCCACAAATCCACTAATAATTTTCTGCTAAATTAGCTGTTACTATCAAGGTACTTTTCTTACTATGCTTTTAACTTGTGGAGTTTCCTCCATTCTCAGGATGGCAGCTGACTTCTGTACGATTTCTGGAATGCAGCTGTGAGTCTCTGGCTCTGCTGTATCTTGCTAACTCAGGATATGTTATAGACTAAGAAAATTTACCATGGTAGTCAAAGTCCTCAGGTTAGATCATGACTAAATTCAGGCTTCTTCCTAGGGTAGATAAAATGCAATTTAGTAATTTCAGAATCTCAGAACCACTGCTTCTACCTAGACTGTAAATTGCATATTGAAAAACTGGAAAATACCCACCTGCACCTCTTTAATGAATATTTATCTATATTTTATGTTCCTGCTGTGCAAATTAAGTCATAGAGTTTACATTTGCATATGTAGTTTTCAGCTTGCAGTTTCATCAGATCCTAGTAGTGCCAGAAGTCTAAGCTGTGATGATTAACAGCATTAATAAGTACAGCTTCTGTGAAACCAGGGGTCTTTGGACAAGATGCAAGACTCTCAAAATAGAGCTTAGATATTCCAAGAGCATGGTCAGCAAAACATGATTTTTAGATTTCATGTGCATGATATTCAAAGCTAAAGCAAAGGAAATTGTCTACTAAAAATAACTCAGTGGCTAATATTGCAGCTGTATTAGTGCTGTGCTGCCTGACCAAACCTGATCTACTATTTTCAAAAAATTCCCTATGACTATTTTTATTATTATTTTGTAGGCAGGAATAGGAAAAAAAGAAATATATACAGTGAAGTGGGAATTAATATGGGGTATCTTTTCTTGTTAGTTTTATTAGATGTTATATGTATTATTGAAAATCTCAAGGGGTCACCTGAAGTGGAATTTTCTGTTCCTTAATATCCTGCTGCAGGGTCCCTGGGCTCTGGCAGGAAAAGGCTTGTCACAGAAGAGATGCATTCATTAGAATTTCGTATTTTATTGTCCCGAAGGAGCTAAAGACTTTTCCCTTTAAGCAAGATCCCTTCATACCTTTGTTGTTCGAGGGCCCAGTGCTGTTTGACATCAAACAACGCTGGCAGTGGGACTGAGATCACCTCAGCAACCTGCAGGCGACACCGAGTGAGCGATGCTGCGGGTTCCCTGCAGGGAAGGGAAGCCATCCACAGGGACCTGACAGGAGCCAAGGGGGGCCCATGGAAATCTCATGAGGTTCAACAAAGCCAAGCGCAAGGTGCTGCACATGGGTCAGGGCAATCCCCAATATCAGTGCAGACAGGGGAATAAGTGGATTGATTGCAGCCCTGTGGGGAAGGGCATGGGGACACTGGTGAATGATAAATTGAGCATGCACTGGCACTGTGCACTTGTGGCCCAGAAACCCATCTGTGCCCTGGGCTGCATCCCAAGCAGCGTGGCCAGCAGGCTGAGGGAGGGGATTCTTTCTGTGTGGTAGGTTGTATGGCAGAGAAGTTCTTTTCCTTGAGTCTTGCTGCCAGTCTCTTGAGTATGAGACCCCTGAACTTAAATCCACATTGCACATGTTTCTTTTTAAAAACTTCTCTACAATTAAAAATAATGTTGATTTACAATTAGTAACTTTACTGTTCTCGTGTAGCTCGAATTCCCATTCTCCATCTAAAAAAGTCAATTAAGCTGTCAGTTACCACTTCTCAGACAAGATGGCATCAGTTCAATTTCTTCAGGTCTGGGGAATAAGCAATAGCTGTAATTGCTGGCTACAAGTGTTTACATCAGCCAAAGAACTATTAGCCTCCTTTAATTGCGGGTAGCAACTTAGTTTCCCCATTGCAGACAATTAATACAGTCTGTTCTCACCCCACAGCAGCCTGTGACCCACTTTGAACTTTTTCATGGGCCATTAAAGGCTGTGTTTTTGAAACACAGAGACTGAAAGGAGGGAAAATGTTATTAGGGAAGAAAAAAGAAAACACTCTACAGTGTGTTCATGCAAGGAAAGAGGTATCCCAAACTGCTGCAACCCTTGTCTAATTTTCACTAGCCAGAATTACGACAGTCCAAATGAAAGTTTTAAAATCTCCTCCCTTGATGTGAGTAGAGGACCCAGAACCATGTGTGATGTATCAGAAATTCTCTTCCCTCAGCTCTCATGCTAACTCCACCAGTGGTCATATTTGAATGACATTCTGTTGTGAAATACATTACTGTTTCCTTTTTTCCTTTCTTTTTTCTTCCTTTTTTTTCCTTTTCCTATGTTATCTGGACTGAAACACTTTGCAAATTGTGAAGTAATTCAATAATGAAAGGGTAGCCAGTGTTGACAGGATAATGCAGGAGTAAGTTCTGGTCCCACCAACATATATTTGACTTGTGCAAATATACTGGAGGAGGGAGGTTGAAATCAAACTGGGTTTGCTGTTGTTTTCTTCAGCTGCTGTCTGTCACTATGCTGTCCTCTGTAACACCTCAGCATCAGCAACATGCTAAGCACCACCTCTTATTTCCCAGACTATGAAGTGCTTTTGTTCAGACTATATGGATGACATTTTTATCTACAGTAGGGCACCAACTAAATTTTTTCATTCATGCTCCATTTATTCTAAGAACTAGTAATGTACTGTGATTATTTCTTGCTCTTTGATTTTGGTTTGGGGGGCAATGGAAGTAATGGGAATATATTGTGGTGTTTTTTAATGGCAATTTCATGAATACCTTCTAATTCACAGTTTCTTTTTGAATTAGCTTCACTTTTCTGGGACCTGTTTAAAAGTAATGGATATAAATGTAAAAAACCAATATCCATATTCTTTTATATCTTATCCTTTCAGAGGCAGAAATCAATCTCTGCTCCTTAGCTCAAATCTTTGATAATAATTCAACACAGACATAAAAGTGGCTTGATCTCTTACTGCTTTCCTGTCTCTGTCTAGCTTTCCATCTGGAAAAATATTTAATAATTTTCCAAACAGTTGTTGAAAGTCTCCCTTGATTCCCTTCTACAGGTGAGAGAACTTACAGATGAACTTGTCAGACTGAAGTATCCTGGTGCTGCTATCAAAAAAATTCATCTGATGCAGCAAAGTGCCAAAGTCTTTTGGGAGAAGCTTTTGTATTTTTCTTGTGTATAAGGGATTATTGGCCCAGGTTTGAGAACCCGGCAGGGAGAATTTCTATATTCTGGATAAATGTCAAAATAGAAGCAAATCTCCATACAACATACTGTAGATTCCTAGTTACTGCTGCTGGCTTCTACTGAAGCTCATTTTATTTCACTATGACCTAGAAATGATTCCAGCAATAATCTAATGCCTCCTCCCCCACCACACGTGCACCCTGGAACTCAAAGGAAACTGCTTTCTCTGACAGTAGACCATTTCCCATTGCCTAGGCTTTTATTTAATGGTCCATGATGCATGAATCAGATTCTGAGTGGGAAAAATCTCCAGAGCAAACTACTTTAAAAACGGACGTGTATATTCAGCTAAGAAATTCCTGGTGAGCGTTCATGCACTGGAATTGCTGTATTGTGACTTAGTAGCAGGAATACACTCAAACTTCTGAGGAAAAACTCATGATATACCTAGAGCTGTGCAATTGTCCACTAAAACCAGAATTCTCGCTGCTAGTAACAGACTACAATCTGAGTACTAATCATGCAAAGCCTCCGTCCTGGCCTAGAATCATAGAATCGTGGAGTATCCTGAGTTGGAAGGGACCCACAAGGATCATAGTCCGACTTCTGGGTGTGTTGTGTTCTTTTACCAACTTAGATGGACTTGCTCTGTGAGTCAAGAGCTTGATACAAAGTGTCTCCCATTATGATATGGTGTTTAAATGTGGGGCAATAATAAAGGTGCTGAAAATAAGAGCCAAGGATGGAAACAGGCCTCAAGAAAATCAGTAGCTCCCTGGTAGTCAGGCATTGCACACTGAGGCTGTCCTTAAGAGCTAGGAGGTAACAAGAGAAAAAATGCAGCATTAACTGAGCAATAGGACAAGGCACCTGATGCAGCTTGGGAAGGCAACACCTTCAAGCATCAGGCAGGACGTGGATAAGTGGATGGACGTGTCCAGAAGCTGAAACACTTTATGGAGAGACAAGACTTCAAATGGTGTGGGAAATGATTCTGTTTGGAGGGGTGGGCTGCCTACTCTGTCTGACTGCTTGTAGGATCCTGGGGCTCCTTCTGTCTGCCTGGCCACCCCAGGAACCCTGACTCTTCAAGGTCCCTTTTGACCTGCCAGCTGATCATTTGGGGCTGTGTATAACAGCTTTATGGTGCATGTGGATGTGTGGTTTTTTTCACAGATTCTGCTCTGTAATGACCTAACCCCTCAATAGAGCATATAAACTTCACTTTGCTAGTTACTGTTAACCATGATTTGGGATTGAACACTGAGTCCATACAAGGGAGATCACAATAGTGGCACTATGTGTATAGTTTTGTTTTCTCCTTTTGTTTTCTCGTTTGTTTTAATAAACTCCAAGAGTTTTCTTTACCATTGTGAAAGGAACTTCTAAAAGCTTGGTTCTAACTTGTCTTGTCTATGCCATCAGCTCTGCAAGCTTTATCCTGAAGGTTGATTTGGCTAATAGTCTGGAAAAGATCAGCACTGACAAGAAAGACAATATAACTAAACATATTTGCACAAACCTTATCAATTTTCAGTAGGGATGCTAGAGCTGTGAAGCATCATTACTCATTTTTACTTGATTTTTTGTGTGTGTGTTTTGTTGTACTTGTGTCACCACCCAGCAGTATCTAATTGAAACCAGTGCTTACACAGGAAAAGCATCTCTGATTTCCCTAAAAGGAATTCTGTGTTCTGAGACACCAGACAGTTTTGGAACCACAATTTTTTTATGCAAAGTGAGATTTGTAAATAAGTCATTTGTATAAATGAGACAAAGCCTTCCAGTTTGAGAAATTAATTTCATAAGAAAGTATTTTAAAATAAATTTTTAAAAATAATACATTGTTCTAAAACTTTCATAAGAGTGGAAATAGTTTGGATGGCTTCAATGCAAATTATTAAGATTAATATCTGACTACTTCAGTAGCTGTGAACAGTGGGCATTTTTCCAGGTGGACAGTATAGCAGATTTGGCATGTCTCTAATAAAAGAAAGTCATGAATAAATCTGAATAGCAGTTGTGGTAGAAATCTAAAGAGCAGGAAGGATAACTTTATTAATAGTTTGGGTTCACAGTTTAAAAACTCTAAGTTGGACAAAGGATTTGCTTTCCAATAATGTCCTATGCACTAACAGTGACCATCTCTGTTCATATTAAAAAAAAATGCCAGGAGGAAATTCAAAGTTATAGAACATATTTTTTGCCAGATTCTATTGTTTTATTAGAAACAAAGACTTTACCTCCCCATGGCTCCCGTCTGGATAAAATTTGGATCAGACAGATGAGTAATCCTCATTTGTAGCAGTCTTGGTGTTGTGATTATAAAAGCACAACTAAGATTAGACATTCAAGATTAGACAAAAAAAAAAAAAGAAAGAAAGAAAAAAGTAGAACTACTTGTTCTATAACGTGTCAGTTCCAAAGGGTTTCTATTGTTCCACTCATGTTGGAACCTTTATGCAGGTGATAACACTACATAGGCAAATTGGGTTTAACTTACAGAGTTAGTTTCTTGGCTGCTAATGAAAGGCATATGTATATAATGAAGACTATTTTTTGTTTTATGAAGTTGACATGGCATTTGTGCCATATACAATATGATTTGTACCTAATTGTTTTGAATTTCTTTCAACCATTCCCATGCTATGTAGCTTGTTGGCAGAGAGCTTAAGCAATGTGGTAAAACAATCATGTTCAATACCTAGGTACCAAAACTGGAGAAGTGCAGTCCAAATTTCTTATGTTCAAGTATGGAAAAAGTGTGTGGCATTGTATACTCGGGTGTCTTCTAGCGAGATTGTGGTTTGGCTTCTACTTTCTCCTATGGCTGGCTCAGCCTTCTGATTTTAAGACTGTATTTAAAAATAGTTTTTACTATATTTTAATTAGGTTGGTTAAAGATGTTTTTACTTTGTGCTTGAACTTTTAGGTGGGCTTTTTTATAATAGTTTTACATTTTAGTTTCTCATATTTATTTTAGCTTGCATACTATTAAGAATGCTGGTTTCCAACAGCCAGGCCAAGTTTCCAGAAGTGTTCAATAGTTTCATGTGACACAATTTTTGGGTGACCTATCTGAGATACTTTGTTCTCAGAAACATTTAGGACCCTTAGCTGCTCTTGACACCAAGTATTAAGGAAATGTGTTAGACCCAAGTTTGTCAGCTCACTCTGGATGTCAGAGGGGTTCCTTTAATTTTTTGCTAAACACTAACCCACTCCAAATCCTGTTCCTTGGCTGTGTGACATTGATTCCAAGATCCTGATAATACTTGACTACTTATGAAACTCTGAAAGATTCGGTTTTATGTCAACAGATCATCTCAGCAAATACAGAAGACTCGTTGTTTGATTTGCCTTTTAATTTTCCTTTCATTTTATCATCCTTTTATTTTTCCTTTCATGAGTGCACATAGTCCCACCTCCATGCATATCTACTAGAGATCAGTAGACACTGAACTATTAACTGTTATTTAGATTATGGAACAGACACTCACTTTAAAAATTCATTGCCAGTAGAAGTAAGGAATGTGCCAACATTGGGGACTTTTAAATCTAAATTTAGGAGCTACTTATTTCATTCACCATCTTTAAAATATTTGTTTTGGGTCTAGCCTGTGGCTTGGCAGTTGCATGTGGCATGCTTCAGTGTGAGGAAATCGAATCTCAGAAAGGCTAAAATTTACTGGATCCCCAGAATTCAGTTTGAGAACTGAACTTGGGTTCTAATTTAGGATCCCCAGCTTGCTCCTTTCTTGGATTGCAGAAAGCTTATGCAAGCCTGGGATCTGGGGACAGCCCTGGAGAGAGGCTTCTCTTAGAGATGCCACCTTTCACCCCTGAAGCAAGCAATGCATTTCCAGAGTGTGTTAATCCTCACCTGTGGTCAGTTTTCTTGACAGCACATGGAATGTGTAGTTTGCTTTTGGGTAACTTGGATTGAATATGCAAAAGAAGGTGGGGGGAAGAAGAAAGGTGGAAAACTACAATCTGGCTCATTGAGAAACAACCAAACCTTCCTACATCTACCAACACACCTTCTTTATGGTGAGCAGCTGCTATATTAGGAACAGTGATGTGCAAAAGGGACACTCTAAGATGAAACACAAAGGCTATTTTAATAAGCAATTAGAGGACACACTACAATGATCACAAAATGACAAGACATTTAATAGATGGTTTTGAGCACAGTAAAACAGCAGTACTAAACTTATGTCTTCATATATACTTAATGCTACAAATAGTAATAGGTATGATATTATAAATGTATTTAGCACACAACATGCAATAATTAATATTACTAGCAAATATTGAAATTTTAATAAAGTCCTGACTGGCATAAACTCTGTTCTTCTGCTGCTGACTTTCCTTTTGATCTCTTTCTCTACTAAACTTTTCAAAGTCAGTTCAATATAGTGGGTTATATGCCCTTCATGAGGTTTTCCTGAGCAGTTGGAATAAGGTGGTTTTATGGCTCTTTGAACACTCTGATCAATCCCTCCCATATTTAGCTGCATAGTGAAGATATGTCAGCAATCGTGGGTGGGTAGGAGAATGGTATCCATATGTCATGATAGAAGCAGAAATAGCCCAGGAAATAGAACCAATTTTCAGAGTTTCAACATGATGTAATGTGTTTTGTATTTTGTACAATGTACAATGTGCAATTTTGTACAATGCTATTGTAATGTTTAGCACATGTTCTGTGATCGCCCACATTCACATCAGAGTGTATCACTGGCTAGGAAGGAAGCACATGCTTGTTTTCATTAGGCTTTGAAATGGTTTATTCCCAGTGTGCTGTCAGGTTTCAATACAATGAAAGAGTAGTAGTCAGCTCTCCTGGGACACACGGATCCCTCAGGTGAAAACAGGACATCTGGAAGGAGAACATCTGAACAAGGAGCAGGTGCTGTTTAGCTGATGCAGCAGGATTTTACTGGTCAATAGAGGCCTTGACACACTTCCCTCCTGGGCTGCGGGGTTATGGCCTTGCTGCCGGATGCCACCAGATAACGTCACTCTTGGCTCCAGCTGGAGATAAGGGTAAGGAGTCTGTCTGACAAAGCCCATGAGGAACTGGGTGCATGAGGGGGAGGGGAAGACATGACCAACCAGGTTACATTAACAACAATCCTTAAAAAACCCCAACCCAAACCAAAAGCCTTCATCAGGGAAAGCATGATTATCACTTTCTTAAATTCATGGTCTGTGAATCTATAATATGGAATTAATTGCTTGATATTTTTCACTGAGGACATTTTCATGTACTCCTGGAATTATTATTTTTTTTTTTTAAAAACCCACTCTTTAATAGCTGTGGTTTTCTAAAGAGAGTCAAATTGAAAATTGAATTGACAGGTCTTGATTCTCTTCCTGAAGTCATCACCCATGTTTCAGAGGGAATTTCTACAGTTTGGCTAAACATTAGACATTAAATATTTAATAGAGAAGAGAAGCAATTCAGAAATACTTGGAAACAGTCTTGTACCTTATAGCAATTATGATGTCCCTGAGCTACCCTTAAACAAAGAGCTTTGTTCTTTTAAAGCAATTACCAGAAATTTAAAAAAAAAAAATCAAGAGAAAAAACAAGGTAACACTACAACAAACATTCTAATGCCAGTAAAATTTAGAAGGGCACACTTTTCTCCAGAAAGTTTCTAGTTTAGTCACTCTATGAATATCTGGTTATCTTACATGTAAGATACATTACAAAAGGAATGGCAGGTTTTGAAGTAGTTTTCTTGAACTTTAAAAAAATATTTTTCTCTCACATATGTAATAACAAAGGAAAAATAAAACAATACACAAGCTTAATTTGCTTGCTCTGAAATAGAAGACATTTAGGTGTTTTTGTTTTGTAAATACACCTAAGGTGAAATCACTGAGAGGTTTTGGTGCGGCAGAAAAGGAGTGTGTTAGTGGAGAGAAGAAACACAGGGAGAGACGAAACAGTTAAAGCTAAGTGATCATTAAAGCTGTTGTCTGAATAGCCATCACACGAGGTTTTTCATTTGGTCAGGAAAGACAGCTGAAGAAGGGATCTGGGAGTCAAGTACAGTTAAATCTCTGCTTGAATTTGTGGGTGTAAATATTTGCAAGATCAAGACCTTAATGGTTTCTATATTAAACAGACTGTTAATTTTGCTTATATTACACATCTTAACACTGACGTTCCAATAGGAAATTAAAACTATTCCATTTGACTTGTTTTTAGATTCTGATATATGCATACATATATAAATACATATATATACATTTATCCAAACATATATACACACATATATATACATTTATCCAAACCTTAATGTTTCTGAAATTATATTCTAGCAACAATTCATACTCATCCAAAATGATGTGCTATTGGGAAGCAAGAAGATCAACTCTACTTTTTTCAGGGGTGGCTGGGATATTTTTCAGGTTTACTAAATATCTTATTCAGTCTATTTCCACGGTATAAAAGTTACCTGGTTTTGATTGTTTTGGTTCAGGCTTGTCTGTGTAATCAAGCGTAGTTAATTATGTAGAAAAATTAACTTTTGCAGTTTTGACAGTACAATTCTGAATTCCCATCTCACATGCCAACGTTATCACCATATTATCATAATTTTCTCATGTTTTCTAACCTGCTTAGCACTCCCTTTCATATATTGGGTAGATATCCAATTCTACAACTATACAACTAAAGTTAGTTGTCAGGCATGCTGATAAGGGGTATGCAGAATCATATAAGGAACAGAAGGAAAAAATACCGAGAGGAGTGAGTAAAAGCCAATCATAAAATAAAGTGTGTCCACACAATTAATTGAAGGGGAACCTATCTTCTCCTTCAGCATTATAATCCCTTGGCCTGGATTTTTCTGAACAGCTCTGTGGACTAAATCTAAACTGATTTTGTTTCTTTGAGAGCAGGGAAGAAAATTTGACTGGAGCAGTGACCTTTACCTACAGCATAGACTCAACTGCTTTCTAGGGATTTAGTAAAGGGAAACTGTCTTGATTATGACATTTACAGACAGAACTCTGTGTAAAACTTTAACACTGACAGTTTACCTCTAAGTGGCTACCAAAGTATGATCTGCTTAAAACTGCTTTCAGGAGGACAGCAGTGTTATTATCGAGCACACTGCCCTGCATCAGGACCAAGGGCTCACCTTATCATTGCAAAACATGCTGAAGATGGATAGACCAAGAACTTAAAAAATAAGAGGTATTTCTGAGCTCCGTCTTTAGAGAAGCCCTATGAAATATTTCACTATTCATGCTGCAAAAACGTGTAGTAACTTTATTGGAAAAGCTGAGCTGCAGCACAATTTGTCTTACAGTATATAAATAGGGGACTATACAAGTTGTGTACAAAACCAAGAGGGAGACAGCCAACCCAAATTAAGAAAATAGCAGCAACTCAGGAGTTTTCCAAAAAGCATTTCAGTGATGTTCACAGAAAACTTTTCCCAGAAATCCTGACTTATATATCACTGCTGTGAAGGAGCAATAGTAACTTCCAATAGCATGTTGCTGGCACAACTTTAATATATTCTGATTTTGTAATGATATCCACAGTACATTACATCTTCATTTTGAAAACCCATTATGCCCACTGGAACAGAGAGTCAGGACAAGTGAAGAATAAGATATTAGTGATTTTCCATTATACCTGTAAGTATACTTTGAAACAAAGCACTTGAAAACTTTCAGCACTTTCTTACAATAAAAATAAAAACTTCTCTACTTTAAACTTGGCAGAAAAAATGGGGGAGAGCAAGTGCTCGCATCAGTATCCAAACCTGGAGTGTCCACATTTGTGATATATATATCAGTGCTCATGGCAAAAAATGTGGGACCAAGGCACTGACCTATCAAAGCCATAGTTAAGTTTCTCAGGTAGAAGAGAATGGATTTCCTCTTTTCCCCACTCTGTCCCCCAAGAGAGGAGATTGTGAGGGGAGAGAAGTTGGAAGGGAACACAGCTGGGACAGCTGATCCAAACTGACTGAAAGGTTATTTCATGCTGAGTAATACCAAACTCAGCAATAAAAACTCAGGGCTTTGGGGGAAGTAGCCATTGCTTTGAGGCTGGCTGAGCATTTGTCTGCTTGTGGAAGGCAATGAGTGCCTTTGCATTTGTTCCCCCCCCCTCCCCCTTTTATCTTTCCTTCACTTACTGAACTGTCGTTATCTTGTCCCATGAGTTTCTTTGCATTTGCTATTGCTGTTGACCTGCTAGAAAGCAGAAGGAATCTTCCAGGAGACAACAGTAACTCTCACAGTTAGATAACGGATGAAATTTGTCAGGAGCTGTCAGTTGCTGAAGTGAATAAGACCTTCCAGGTAGGTAGGCTATATATCTTCCTTTCAGAAATGAGTTTTCATATATAGTTTCCCTGCTGTCTTAATATATCTCTCTTGCAAATTCAAACTAGTTCAACAGTATCCAAGACACATTCCATTTACACAGGCTCTGGAGCCATCTTTGCAACTGGAATATCAGTGCAGATTCCCAGGATGGAATGCCCATCACGTGTTTTTAGTGGTCTCACTTCCCTGTGGGCCAGAAGTGGGTGCAGCACAGTGCTTTGTTTTGATGAAATGTCAGCATATGTCAGGCAATGCCCAGCTCTGTACTTGCCTCACATCCTGTTTGCAGAAGACAATCAGCTGTATTAAAAGCCTATCTCAAATCAACCAAGGAAGGCAATGCTATATGAATTACTATAGAAATCATATGCAATGTGCTAGGATTCTGCTCCACTGTATGATTTTCTAATCAAAGCAAATTACACCCAAATTTTTTCATGTCAATTTACTGGCCATGACATGACAATTTTGTTAGTATTTTATGGTTAAATTTTTAGCATTAGATTTGATTTCTTTATGACCTTAACATCACATTGAATCACAGTTCTGTCTTTTTTTTTTTTTGATCATTGAGCCTGGGGCTTCTGGTCCTGTTCTACTGCAAATTGCAGAGGCAAACCTCATTACACCACTGTTTCTCAGTAAAAAAATATTTTTAATAGAGTCATTAAAAAAGCTACTTTTATGGAAAAAGCCATCAAACAGTTTATATGTTGTAAAGAAACAGAAGTATTACATGGTGTCTGCATGTTCCATATGCAACTATCTGGCTCTTCAAAAGAAAACACACAAGGCACCAAAGTTTTTATGTCCAAATTACTATGTCTTGTGAACAATAGAAATAATAAGTTTTCTAATAACCTTTTCACTATCACATTTTGACCCAGCCACGGTGAGCTCTGATACTTTCGCTATATCTTAAAATCATACAAAACCCTGTATTTAAAGTGCATTTTGTCACCAGGTCCTGATTCTGGAAAGTACATTAACTTCAATTCTGCTCTATGCCTCTCATTAGACAACTTATCCTTTATCTGTTAGTCATAGGCTTTTTGTAGATTATTTTACCACTACAAGAGTTTTCCAGATACTCTGTAACAGCCTTGTTTCTGGCATTAAGAACACAATCCTTGAAAAAATTACTCTGCTATGGAACTGAATGAGTGGAATTTGTATTGAAGGAAGAACAAATGCCTTAATAAAAAAAAAAACCCTAATAATTTGTTGTCCAATTTTTGAGGAGTTCTGGAAACAGAAGTACTATTTTATGTCTGAAAAGTGCAAATAAAATTCAACTTGCCAGCAGAGTGTGCAGGATGTCCAAGTTCTTCATTCACCCTTGGATATGGTATGTAACAGTAGGAAAATTACAACCTCCAAACCAGAAGTGAACTTGGGTTTGAACTTCAAATTCTAATTTCCCAATTTTCAGTGTGACTTTGGATAGAAAGCTATGTGCTGACGGGCAGAACCTCGTCCTCTGTGAGAAACACGTGGCTGATGTGCAGCTATGCCACTTGCTATCACACCCTGCTGCTTCCAGTCATGACTAGCACTGATCCACAAAACCAACACTCCATGCTATAACAGGCTAGAAACAAATTTTTCCTGTAGTGCTTTCTCTTTGCACACTCTCCATGTCAAATTTTCAGTCCTGTCCTGAAACAAATCTTATCCTTTTGCATGTCCTTCAGTGAGAGTTTCTTTTCCATGTACGTATGAAGGTTTTCAGACAATGAAATGCCTTGCCTTCTTCTGTGTGATATCTAGGAATGGTCAATCAGTGTTTGGCTACAAACTGTTCCAACTAGTTCATGTTCCACCATTAAGTCTGAAACTTTTGCTCTTCAAATTTAATGTTCCACAATTTAACACAAAATAAAGGTTGTATTTTATTAACATGGTCTTTATGAGGTCTGCCTCTGAAATTGCTGCTTTCTGTGGTAAAAGCTGAGTTGCTCAACACGTTGTCCTTTCAGCTGCATGACTGAAATAGATTTTTCTACTCATGTACAGCCCTAGAAACAGGACATGTTTTTCTGGTATCATTCAGTAACCTTCAGTTTCTTCTTGTGCCTGTCACTCTGTACCTTATGGCAAAGGCCTGTTTCTGCATTCTGAATACTTTGAAAACTTAAATATAAATACTTTTAGTGAAAAATAGAGCTCATGATAGTCAAAATAATGCAAGGAAAATGTGAAGATAATTATAGTGAACATCTGCTTGTATAAAACATATGCCAACAATCTAAACATCTCCTGAATTCATACAAAAAATTGTTACCTTTATTTTAACATTAGCGTTTGAGTGCTCTCATTTTTAGCAAAATTAATGTTCACTTGTCCTTTGAAAGAACTTTCATTAACATCCTTTATAACCATTCATTATTTAACATTTGGAACCAAACTAACCTTTGCAAATTTGCTTGTTACTTTGCTAAAATATGGAACTCAAACAGGTAAAGTTTCAAGAACTTGGCAATGATAGGGACAATGGTGGGAGTTAGAATGGAAAAATTAGCTCTCCTTGAAACCCGTGGTATAACAAGGAATGACAATCAAGACAATTGAGTTATGGGACACAGAGTTTGGAAGGACCTCTTTATCTGACTGAGACAGTTTATATGGTTGTGTGCACTGGTGAGAACTTGGAAGTCTTTTCACCCTGTCACATTTTGTATCAGCTAATATTATGTTGGGACATCTCTTAGTCTCAGTTTAATGAAATAATTTTCCTATAATAATTGTGCCTCATGAGCATATGATCCATTTCATGCTTAACAGGCTTTGGAGAATTTGAAGGATTCAGCATTGTTCGCTGATTATGGGATGGAAGCATTTTCTGGGACAGCAGAAATTTTACAGAAGTATTTAATATAATCCTTAGCTATCTATTTTCAAGGCTGAAGAGACCTCATCTTATTTTGCTTAAAACTTTCCCAAATCACACATTCTTCACCAAACTTTCTGTTTCTACTATCCATTATGTGCTTCCTTATAGCAATTGTGATTGGTATTCAAGAAATCGCTACACTAGTCATAATACTAATTTTAAACCCATCATCTTTATTTAGAAACACTTCTTTCATGTGCAATACTTTGCATTTATCAACACTGAATTCCACCTGCCTTTTTATCTCCTAACCACTCAGTACAACTCTGCAACTCCTTGCAGTCAGTTTTTGACTATCCTGAATAGGTTTGTAGCAATCAACAGGAAACTGCAACTTTTCTATTCATCTTCTTGTTCAGGGCATTCAGCAAAACTGAACCCTCAATATAGGAAAATGCATTTGGTAATTGAACACCAAACTATTTTTGGTCAAGAGCATTTATTGTTGAATCTACAACTTATTGGAAGTCAGCCGTTTTTGGAATACAGAGATACAGTAAGCATCACAGGATATACTCAGATCCTTTCCCTTCCTGGATCTTTTGGACTATGGGAGAAGAAATGGAACAGGGTATGTCTGCTGATCGGGAAATGCACTGAAATTTCTCTTACAGACTTAGATTCTAATTTCATTTTTAATTTGGAATGGCTCCCAGTACTCTCCAAGGCCTGTCTAAATGACTACAAGGTAAGTCTTTAAAATAATAAACCAAATTAGGGATTTAATAGTCTAAGATGTTAACTTTGAAATGACAATTGTGATTTCTCCTTAGAGGCATTGAATGGGATATTGTCTGCATCACAGTGAGAAGGAAATTGCTAAGGTAACTCACTGCATTCCTGGAAGCATTAATGAATACTTAGGCAATTTTGCCTTCAAACTGTGGACAAAAGCAATCTTTGATGCAGCCTCTCAACCAGATAATAATGATATGTGTTCATGGCTGGAATAGACTGAATATGGATCATATCTGAGGAAGACCACAGAGATTTTAGTTCTTAGTGGGATTTTTTCTTTCTGCAGCACTCTGATTCCAGGCAAGTGTGGGGTTTTGTTCTCTTGTGGGCAAGTATCTTCTATCCCAAAGGGATAATTTGCATGCTAAGCAACCCCAAGTCTGGTTGTGCATTCAAGCCAATTTGCATAATCATGTATGCTGTAGGTAACTATGTCCTCCTGCTTTCCACAGAAAATGAGGATCAGTGACACCTCAAAGATCAGAACACCCGAGTTCCCAGGTCTCAGCCATAGGCTCATGTTATGCCATCAAATTGCACAACAAAACCAGGAACTCTAGGTTTTGTGTCTGACACAGTGCTGAATTTGCGAGAGAGAAAGGATATCTAAATTAGTGCTCTTTTAGGATATGTGTGCAGAGGGAAACAGCAGCACTGGCCCTTTACCATGTTAGGGTTTGCCCAGTGGAGTCATCGCAAAGCAACCAGCTGGGTGGCTCTTGAATGAAGCTGGACTAGAAGGTGTGTTTTAGGAGTGAATATAACATGTTCCAGTGATTAATGATTGAGTTGTTTAGAGCTAGGCTGATGTAAAATGCCTGAAATACATATGGAGCAGATGTTGGCTCTGCATCAGCTATTTCACCTCACAGATCTGCTTCTCTTACACTATAGTACTTGTTTATATAGACATACTCCTACTGCTCAAAGGTTTAAAGGAGCTGTTATGAAACTGTCTATTGTTCAAGTCCCTTTCTGGGTTTTGGAGTAATTGTGAAGAGAAAAAAGAGAAGTTAGGTCTCACTTTACCACAAATGAATCAACCTGCTTTCTCAAGATAAGGGACTGCTTCTAGGGACTTACTATAGATGTGCAATAAACCTCCTCTTTAGACTAAGCAAGCATACTGTAGCTAATATTCAAAATATCAATGAGTTAAGTTTGAAATATAATGGAAGGTTAGTGAAAATCACATCTCTGTTCAGTAACACGGCATTGTATCTCTTTCCTCTCTTTTCATCCCCATTCTTATTATTCCCTTTCTGAAATACATTCAAAACATACATTCCAGTTTAGCCTGCAAAAAAAGTGTGATATGAGTTTGGTAGTTGGCTCAGCCATGTGTTTCCTCTGTGGTTTGGTCATTCGTCTGTGAAATGAGAATATTACTTTATAAAGGTGTCATGAAGATAAATTTAGTTAATTTATTGTGAAGCTCTCAGATGTAGAACCCCTGGCTAAATTGTTCCACTCATCTTCTGCCCCTCTATATTTGCTTTTCCTATCAATTTCCCCTCTGTGAATATTAAATAGCTGTCTTTTTTGTTTCTCATAGTGTAGCTTACCCTAATTCAAATAATGTAAAATATTGTTTGTTTATCTTGTTTATTCATTTTTCAGATGGCCTTGTCTATCTTGTACTATTTCCTTCTAAGTGCATATTGTTCTAGTAAGTTTCTGTTGTCTCTGCTGTCTGCTTGAGTTTCTTCTGTGAAATGACATATTTGACACATCTGACACATTGTCCTTGACAGATCAATGAATTGGAGGACTAGAGATCATTATCTAATGTGTTAAGAACTGGATTTTCAAGTTGAGGTCCTGTCTGCATCCAAGATTTTTTTTTCTGAATGCTTCATATCCTTTAAAATACACACGTAGAGACTTTTTCTAGTCTCACTTTCTACTGGGCTCATTGATCTGTTTAGAGTCTACTTTGCAGACTGCTGAATCGGCAAAACTGGAAGTGCAGCAAACTGAATGATATCTGGAGTTAGTTTTGCCACCAGAGAAATCACAAAGTGCTATTGTGTCTCCTGTCAGGTTGCAGCTTTAAATCTGCATTCAGACTATTTTAGGGCTGACACCAGAATGTTTGCTAGTTTGCCTCCCTTCAACAGTATGAAAGAAACTGCAGATTGTCTTTGTGGAAAACAAAAGCAAGAGAACATCATAAGCTCTTTCTGTAGGAAGATTCTGTGCAACCAGTAGGAAAATTACAAAAAGAGAACAAGGTGGACAGTAAAGCAATTCCAAAAAGATAACTTAGCACAATTATTGGAGTACCTATCCTGGTGTACCAGGACACTGTGTCAAAAGAGGTCTGTGGAGACTGAGGATGGAATAAAAACAACTTCTTCCCTCTCATATGAGGAGCCAAAATAAAAACAGTACTTCCTGCATTTAATATTTAAGACCCCTCTCAATGTTTACTAGGTAACTTAATTTTACTTTTCACACCTATTTTTAAACACCTATTAAGTCCCACTTAATCCCTTGGCACTAACAAGGTATGTTGCAAATAAGCAAGACTAATAGGATGCAAAATTAATCATTGTATTTGTTAAGTCTCATATTTTCATGTTAAGTTAAATGCTCCTAGGAAGAAAATGATTTTTTAATCTCTAGAAATAAGAAATTTTTAAAATAAAAATTAGAAAAATTTAAAGAAAAACATTTTTCTTAAAAAAATTCTTAAATGGAAAAGATATTTTCTTAGTTGAAAATATTTCATATATGTAGAGCCATATATATTTACAGAGTACTAAATCTATACTTATTTCATAGCTTTTTGGAACATTTTATGGTTGTGTATCTGCCTTCTACAGTAGATATTTTATGACTTCACTTGTCCTGTAGAATATGTTGCGCAAGTATTTATGCAACAGCTTCCCTTGACGTGCAGTGAAAAGTACAACAGTGAATCACTCAACAGTGAGTGTATGCTTCAGCAATCCGAAGGCTCAAAGCCATAAATCAGATCCTACAAACTCTGATGCTGACCCAGATTTTTTAAAAGAAAGATTATACTGTACTTTTTGGTTTCTTTAGTGACTTCTGTCTCTCAAACATTATGTGTCTGAGAGCAGAGCTGTACTTCTGGGATTGCCCTGTTGCCTGCTGGGGTAGCCATATTTGTTCTAACATCCTGAAAACCTAAAGCTTCATTTTCCAGATGTGCTTTCAGTCAGCCTGGGACATCTTACAGGGCATTGGTGACTGCTGGAAGGGACTCAGTTCTCCAAGGGGCATCCACATTCTGGGCTGATAAAGTCAAGACCATACAGTAGAGGATGACAAGAGGGAGTTTTGCAATCAATGTCCCCCTCCTCATTGTTTTGTCTTTTTTTGTATGTCTCTGGTAAAATGTGGCTGGTTTGTGTGTTTGTTTGTGCCTTGTTTATCTCCTAGTTGCCTCAATAAATACAGTTCTTCTAAATTTATATTTTCCCTGTCAACCTTCTGGTTAGCCAGCCGGGACCTCTTATGTGACCTCTCACACCAAACCTCTGTCCCATTGCTTGTATTTTTGGAAGATACTCTATAAGGCTTTAGAGGAAAGAAGTAGCCCTGTATGATCCTGCCTCTTATTCTGGGCTGGGATGAACCTGTCCAGAAGCTCCTATTTTAGAGGCAGCTGCATATTAAAGAAAGAACTCAAGGTTTATACAAATCCTAAAAGAAAACGAGTGGTAAAGGAGGGAGAAAAGCTTCTCCTGACTGCCTCATTTACTGAAGAAGTGTGGGCTCAGATGTAAAGGTGGGGGAGCTCTGATGACGTCTTCCAGTGACCCTGGCTTCAAATTTGGTCTATCTCAGATGTAAGTGAGCATGACAGGCAGTTTGTGGGGGGAAAAAGGAATGGATTTTGAAATAGGCAGTTGCAAAGCTGCCTCCAGATCTAACCAGATGTGGGTCACATTCCAGAAAAGATCTCAAGAGCTGGAAACACTCAACACATGTTAAGCCTTTGGCAGAGGTTTTCAGAAAAAGGATTGCGTCTCCTGCTAATGGGAAGCTGACCTGTATATTCTGATAAATGTCACAAAAGATGAGTACCTGCAAACGGGGCAGAGCATATGTGTCTGTTATCCTTCATCTTCTAAAGGGAAACAAAGACTTATGGAAGAAAAATCATTACTTTATCAAAATTTTCTCACTATACAGCCATCATTTTCATTTGTGTGTCTATACAGACACCTCTTGTGTACCTCCCACATTTTAACAGGTTCAGAAAATACTTGGTGGCTGCTGGGACTGTGGAAAAATGACAGGCTGAAGTAAAAATCTCTAAATGGTTTAGAATTGAAACCATGAGATGATAATTCTCCATCTGTGATGTCCAACTACACAGAGTATGTAACTTTGCTTGCATAAATTAAATAGCAAATAGCACCAATGGCATCATACCAAAAAGGATTATGTTGAAAATATATTTCTGTTCTGTAACCTGATTTGCAAACATTACCAAATGCTAATTGCAAACTGCTATTCAAAAACTTAATTCAGTCTTCTTCTTTCATTTGTTTTGTTTTGTTTTGTTTTGTTTTTGTTTGTATTTTATTTTACTTCAGCTAATCATGCTGTAACAACAATAAGCTTTACTTCCAGAAGACTGGAGTAGACAGGAACTCTGAAATAGAATATCTTTTGTCTAGTAGAAGTGAAGTTTGTTACAGCTCTCATGTAATGCTAGTGACTCAGAAAATGGCTGTGGTAAGAGAATTCAGCTGTAATAATTAATTTTGTATATTCTAAAGTGGGTTGTGCTTTTCTAGTATTTAATCAGAAATTTCAAATAGATTTTTTAACTATATGAAAGCATAAAAATTTTGCTGGGCTAGCCAAGAAGAAATTATATTTTCAGAGGGTGCTTAGCTTTCTACATAGGACAAAGTTCTATATAACCTCTCCTCTAGAGTGTGAAATATGACCAGTTTTCCTGAAGAGATAGAAAGGTAGAAATAAAAGAAGGAAATAAACCAAATAATATTGTGCGTTGATTACTTTGTGCTTACTTCTGTTTTCAGCCATGCTCAGACTATAAAAGTCATAAAGAGATACTTGAAAAATCCCACTGTTACATATGAAAACTAAACAAAGAGCTCTTTCACTTACAGTGTTTTCAAATAAAGTTTAAAAGCAATAGGGCTTTTCTGTATTGACATTATGAGTTTTGTTTTCAAAGCTGAGTCCCAAAAGAATTGTGAAACTCTCACGGTAGCTTACCCTCCATAAAGCTTTAAATGTTTTTTTCTCAGGCGTATACTTTCTACTGGCAACTTCTTGTGGTTTAGCAGAGGCATAGTCAAGCATCTGTGAAGCTTTTTGGTTTTTCTTAGCCAAGCTTTTAAAGACATAAAGAATTAACTCTGTTCCACAGCTCCCACTTTTGCTTTCTGGAAGAACCATGCCTCTGAAATGTCTGTGATTATCTCCTTCATCCCATTCTTTCCTAAGAGAAAGATGACATCTATCATGAATAAATTTTAGCCTTAGTAAAGGATATTTCAGATCCACAAAGATTCTGAACCAAAACACTTACATGAAACAGGAAAATGGGTATAATCCCCATAGCAAAGATCAACATTCACATACAAAGGTTAGGACAGTTTAAAGGGTTTTGTTTGTCAATAATATAATTAGTCCTTAAAATTTTCCCCTTAGGGCATTGGATATTTTTTTCAAAGTGCATGTCCTATTTCTTCTCATCTTGTTGCTTTCCTAGTTTCTCCTGTGATGAACTTGTATTTCAGGAGAAGCAAAGAGTGCTTATTCCCATGCTGGGAAAATTTAGCGATGCACATATGCAAATAGTTTTATGCAATCTTTGTTAAATTTCTTGTTTCAAGCTTTTTGTTTTCAAGCCCTTTTGTTTTTAGAATAAGACCAAGCCTCATCCATTAAAAATTTCCTTAAAACCAACTACATTTTTGGACAACCATGATAATGGTTGCTTCTGCTACAATTTCGTGTGATCAACTAAGCTCCCTCATTATTCCCTGCACAGGATGTGTAGGCATTATTCTTGATTTCCCTCTAAAACCTATATACTATTGCTGACATACAACTCTGTTTTGTATACTCACATTATTTCTTGTTGGATCAAATGGCACACACACAAGTCGATGACTGCATTATGGATATTTGCTGTAAGCAAAATCTTTTTTTAGAATTGTAGTTGGGAGGAGTTATCTTCTCTTTACTCACCAGCCACTCAGTTTCACCTGTACACAAATTAGGAAGAAAATGTGTGTTAAACCAGAAAACAAGAAATTTTGTCTGTGCTCAAGGAAACACAACAAAAATATATTTCTTTCTACAGACAGATTATTTTCTACAATGTTAAAGTCAAGGCTACACAGCAGGGTAGCCTTTCAGGAAAGACATGCTGCATCAATGAAATACTTAATGCAGAGTAAACAATGCAGAAAGAATGGAGCATGTTTAATCATTCCTGATTGTGGATGACACAATAAATTCCATGTAATAACTAGAGAAGAGATTATTTGATTATTTGTAGTCATAATGGTTACTGTGGAGAGATAACATTTAAAATATATCTTCATAGCTAATTATTCTATCTATGTCTGCTTTTTCAATATACTTGAACTCCTACTGACATATGAATTTTTAGTATTATTATTTTTGGGAAGAGGGCTCAAGAAGTAGTAGTCAAGAAGCAGACTTTAAAATTTAGGGGAAAATTTGTTTGTCTGGTTCATAGATCAAAGAGTTTTGATAAATACCCGAAGGTTCTTGCTGTGGTTTACTAAGGTTTAAATTCTGCAGCCTAGCATTCATACTCCGATACTCTCAACAACTTCCACAAAGGCAAATCACCCATAGAGCTGCATCAAAACTGTTGCCTTGAATCCACTGTTGCTTTTACACCATGGCTGTCTGGTTAGGTATCTTCCCTCCTCTCTAGTCCCCATTAATTACTCATCTTGAAGTTCTTGTGGGTGTTTTAATTACAAGGTGAAATTAATTGTTGTTAATACTTTCTGGTTTAGATATCTGAATAAGACTTTATTTCAAGTCTTCTTGGGAAAATTAAATAAATAAAATATTATCTTCCATTTTAAGGTCTCAACCGATGTGAAAATTTTGCTTGGGAATGTCAAATAGGTTCAAAATAGATTCTGGCACTTCCAAGGTTGAAAAACAGAAACACAATAGTTTATAAAAAAAGGGTTCAACAAAGAACATGTTAACTTGTAAATGTTTCTGCAAATACTTCATTGTCAATTTTCTTGGTCACGTAGTTCCTGCATTCAATCTATACTTGTAAACAAAGCCACTCCAGCAAATTTGCCTTTTTAAGTGCATGAAGAATCAAGAAACAAAAATCCTTTTCTCCTCATTTACCTTTACACCTCCTTTATATCAATAATTGTTGTCTTCTAACAGGAGCTTCCTTCTACTTCCAGGAGTAACTAGTGGTGTGAAAGGATGTGTGGTCAAAGTGGTCTCTAATTTTAATGGAAAAAGAGTGGTTTGTGGAAGGAGGATTTTTAGAAAAACATTAAACACTTGCAAGTCACTAGCTCTTCCACTGTATGGGATCCATGTTTGACTTTGGTGAATGTCAATGTCATTCCCACTAAACATTTATTTGACATCTGTCAATACCTCTGACAAAAACTGCCATCTTATCTGAATAGAGTCTGTTCTTTTCCCAAGGTTGGCTAAAAGTTGAAATGATACACGGTCCTAGGCTGGAAACTTTTAATATTGTGTGTGTTCATTATTTTTAGGCAGGTCATTTTTTCTAAATTCATTCAAATGTTTCTTAAGTTATCTTTTCTAAAATTATTATCCTCCAAAATGACCCTCTAGGCCCAGTTGTAAAATAACTGATATGAGCAGTAATTCTTCAAGCTGCTGAGCGTGAAGAAGGCAAACCAAAATTAAACTCCCTCTCCGACTGCATGATGAGCTACAGCCCTGCAAAGAGCATGCATACATTGTTATAACTTACCATCCCAGATTTTTCAGTGTTGCACAGTGAAGGATTTTACATCACTTTTGCAGAGTTTCAGAGATGAGACCAAAGACATTAAGGAATCTTACATAGCAGGCTACTGGGTTGATGGGACTAGCTTGAGCTTTGTCATTCCAGATTAGGTTTGCACAGTTCATGGTCATACTTTATGCTCTATTGATAAAGCATATGTTTGTTTGTTCTACATTATCATCATGCACTTAAATATTGAGACATTATTGAATGCTTTCAGGTCTGCCCTCAGTGGCCTGTCAAATTGAAAGTCTGATTGCTTAATGATTCAAAACATTAGTATATGCCTCTTAATGCAGTTTAAAATGTCCCTGGTATAATACAGTGAAAGGGATTATATATTTAAACCCTTCTGGGCCCCTTTTGGGCGCACGGCCTGGCCGTGCAGGCCCACCGGCCGTGGCAGCCATGGTAGCTCTGCTCCGCAGCTGCTGTCCTTCCAGGGGGTCCCTGGCCCTGGCCCAGAGCTGTCACCCACAGCCGACACTCGAGGTTTCTCTGCTCTTTTCCTGCTTTCTCGTTTTCTAATCGCCCCATTAGATGTGCACAGGCAAGGTGTGGTGTGTAAAGTATCCACTGGCCTTTTCAGAGACCTGCGGGGAGAGAGCAGTAAATGGAGGCGTGAGCTAAACGAGGGGCTGAACTTCGTCTCTCCTGGCTGCAGAGGAGTCTCTGCTCTGGCGCCAGGAGCAGCTCCTCCCCCTCCTCCTCCGCCTTTGGTGGCCGTAGGGCTGTTTGCAACACCTTTCTCCCCGCCATTCATCTCTCCCAGTGAGATTGCCCTGTGTTTAGCAGTGTTTTCCAGTGGTCTCCGTCTCGGCTGTGTCCTGCAGTCTGTCCATTGGAGCCAGCTGTGAGGGCTGCAAGCAGCGTGGGGCAGCCCTGGCTCCCCTCACAGAGGCTGCCCCTGCGGCCCGCCTGCCTGGGCACCTGTGCCCAGAACAAAAAAAGGACAATAAACTAGTTAACGAAGAGGCCATCACTGTGAACTGTAAGTAAAATGAAAGAAAAACCCAGTTTGCTCTGTTTCAGCTAACAGATCCTTGTGTCTTTCGGTGGTGGTGTTTCCTTCAGCATTGTGATTGAAAACCCCTGAAACTGAAGGGTGTCGTTGGAACCCTAAAAGCTCCATAGTAAATGTGCTTTGCAATGATAAGAGAAGTTTCAAGCACTGCAAGATCTCTCCTTCCTCTCTATAGAAGAATGATTACTGTCTTTTTTATATCCATTGATCCTGTTTGCCCAAATCTTGCACGAACTATTCGTTTAACTTTGTCTGGAGTGAGGCCTGAACCACACATGGGATAATACCATGTTCTATGCTGGAATATAGGGCTGGTTGTTTTTTGGTTTTGTTTTTATTTTGTTTTTGTTTTTGTTTTGTTTTTGTTTTTGATTTGGTTTTGGTTTTGATTTGGTTTTGGTTTTGTGGGTTTTTTTTGCCAACATTGATACCTGATTATTTAGCAGATCCTGTTTACCTTGCTCCTCCAGCAGGTCAGGAGCAAGGACAACAAATGGATAGCACGTCCAGGCAATCTACAATGCTAAGCTTAGAAAGTATTAGGAAAAGACAAAATCCTATTCCTATAACTATGCCCGAAGTACTCACATAGTGTTCTCATTGGTGCAGAGCTGATTGCAAGAAATATGAAATGCACTTAACAGTGGCTGGCACTGTTGTATCATTCCTGTATTTTAAAATCATCATTCCTGATGCTGTAATATTTAGGGATGGGTGAGTTGGTTAAGACCACATAAGCATCTAAGCTAAACATTTGAGGTTTGAAATAGTTTGGTTAGCTTCCCAGCTCCACTCCCAGTTTTCATATGCTCCAGCACTTCCCTGTTGGGAGAAATCCAGAAGGGGAAATATCAAAATACCATGAGAGAGGCTGTTCTCTGAAATTTGGTGGCTCCATGCCAGTGACCTGTTAACCCAGCAGCCAGATGAGCCATGGTCATAGGTAATGCATCAGTACAATCCACAATGCACACCTTGTTCCACGGCTCTGCCTGATTTTTCTACAGTGTGCAACTGTTGGAACTTAAAGATGAGGCTTTATTTGGAAAATATTCCTGAAATTGAAAATAGCAAAATGTGTACTTTAAAGTAGGCATGATATTGATTATGATAGAAAAATCCAAAGTTGAAAATTAGAGAGAATGAAAGTTTTTACTCAGAATGCAAATATATCCATGTCAGAGAAAAACACTGGATACACCAATACAAGTAATGTCATTCTTCAAAACAAAACTCTTTTTATTACAGACATGTGATGGAAAATTGAAGCATTTTCTTAACTGTTTAAGGGAGCTGGACAACAGATAGAACAAACTAAGATGACTCAGACACTGGTTTCCAATAATTCCCAATTTAAAAAAAAAATCATAAGTTAGTATTGAAATAAAGAGAATTCTCAGAAGAATTTCTTATTTTATAGGTTAAAAAGTAGAATACGCCTAAAGTATCTTGCTTAATCCTGGATTTAGAATAAGTAATAAGAATAAACACTACCCATAATTGAGTACTTTATCACCAATCATCTAGATCTTTGTATAAATATTACATGAAAATATGGAGAACATCAACTGCTCAGTGAAAGTTTATATAATTTTAAAGAACAACTGATGAACTTACCATGTTTTTGGTGCTTTTTGGGACATCAGGTAGGGGTTTGTTGATGCTTTTGCTTTTCTTCTTTTTTCTTTTCTGTTTCGTAGAAGTAGTTTTCCACTGTGCTAGTAAAGGGTTGTATCACAGAACTGCTGCATTAGGACAGATGTGATCTTAAACCCAGTGAATCCCTTTCTTCAGGACTTTGAAAGTTTTTGGGCTTTTGCTCAGCAGAAAGTCTCTAGATCTCCTGGTGAAGTTACGTGTCTTTGTATGCTTGATTTCGTGTGTGATATTGCTGTTCAAAAACTAGCCTGAGTATAATGAAAATTCTGTGTAACTCTTGTAATGTCTACATCCCAGAGCAATAGCTTGCAGCTTCCTAAGAGAAAGGTGAAGGTGAGAACCTGTAGGATCTAATACCACTCTCATTAACTAAGAGCAGAACACGTTCGCACTGCATTTAAGAGAAGTGACTCACACTTGTCACTTGTGGTGTGTCCTTGTCTATAGGCTTGTTTATTTACTTAGAAATTCGCTTGTATTTGTTCTAAAATACATGTCTTGCTTTGTTAGAGAGAATACATGTTTATTAAAAAACACACCTTGTGGTTTTTTTGAAGACCAGGGCTGGTCCTCAGTTCTTGTAATTAACATCCGTGTAGCTATTGCTACTCTGTAGCAATGCAGCATGGCGTATTATCACACCTCAGTTCTCCAGAGAACAAAGTAAGAACTGGGATTGTGTCTTCAAGTGGAGTGATGAATGGGAGAGGAAAAATGGAGAAGATGAGCAATGCACTGCAAAAAAAGCACCCTTGCCTTCCGTAGACCTCAGGACAGAAAAGTGTTTTTAAAAGTCTGAGGCTTAAAAACTGAAAAGCATTCTGTTGTTTCCATTGAAAATTCAAAGCAGAAGTGAGAAATCCTGATGCTATTTTTCATATGGTCCAAGGCTGATATTTTCTAACCACACATGTCTAAAATTAGACATCTAAATGCATGAATAAGTAACAGATTTAAACTGAAGTGGGAAGTACTCATCACTTGCAAGAGTTAGTCCTTTTGGGAAGAACATGGAAGATGTAGATACTCAGAATGTAGTAAAAAGTAATTCGGAACAGGTCTAACTTGGGTCCAAATTTCATCCTTGATTTTTTATCCTGTCTTCAGGAATCTGCTATCCTTGATGTGGAGATGGCTATGATTACTTTCTACTTTTTTTTCCTGAATCTACATTTATAACTAACAACTCATTATGTCTGGGCATTTCTGTTTATGCTTTCTAGTCCCTCTGAAAGTAAACATGCAGCTGGAGGTGCAAGCTGAAATGCAATCTGTCTCAATACTTGTTTATGTTTTCTTTTCCTTTTATCTGTTCTTTCTACCTCCATCTTCTGTACTAAAGTTTACAAATCCTTATATGAGTTCATCTGTCAAGGGTTATCCTTGTTCCTGTTGTACAGGAACGCATTAGGTCTGAACACATTTGATTTAAAGTCACTGCTCAGTTCATGAAAAAGCTTGTTGTTTGCTGTGAAAAATAAATAAATATTGAGGTTGTGGTTATAGGATTTTCATTACTTTCTGGGTGTGCATATTGGGAACAGATGTGAATGGGCAGTCAGCCAGGTCTTGTCATCCGAGACATGGCACATGGGCACTTTTTGGTATAAACTCTTTTAAATGTCAAATCATTCTGGCAGCAAACCAGGTTGACTCATGCTACAAAATGACTTTTTAAAAAGACTCTTCTCCATTACAAAACTATACTGTTGTTGTGGATTAATCCTGACAGGCAGCTAAACACCGCACAGCCACTTGCTCACTCCCCCCACCCCTGGAGTAGGGTGAGGGAAGAGGAAAGGAAGCATAGAAGCAAGAAAACTCATGGGTCATGAAAGAAATTGTTGAGTAAAGGAGAAGTGGAAGAAAAGAAAAAGGAAAGAAAACAAGTGGTACAAATATAATCATGCATCAACTCTTGTGTTTAGACTGTTGCCCAGTCAGTTCCCCAATGAAGTATGGCTCACCTACCAAAATCCCACTCCCCTCCATTTTATTGCTAAGCATGATGTCATCAGCTGTGATCAGCTGTCCTGGCTGTGTCCCCTCCCAGCCTCTTGGGCATCCCCAGCCTACTTGCAGGTGTGGCAGTGTGAGAAACAGAGAAAGCCTTGACACTGTTCAGAAATAGCTGAAACACTGGTTTCGACCACAAATTCAAAACACAGCACCCTATTAGTAACTATGAAGAAAATTAACTCCATCCCAGCAAGACCCAGGACAGTTGTTTTGCACACCTCTACAAACTATAAATGTTTCCTTTGCTATTTACTTGAGAAATAGCATATAGGGCCATTTCAGGCCACTGCACTTTTAATGTTATTTCTAAACTTTACTGATTCTAAAGACTGATATTTTCACTTTTCTACCGCCATGGTAAAATTCTGTGAGGATTATAAATTTCTTGCTGATTTCCTGGTACTTTTTTTTCAGAAAAATTGTCTACTGCTACTGAGATGAAAAGATTCAACATATACTGTCTAGCATACACTGTGTCATTAATGAGGGTTCAGAGATGTCTCTCAGGCAGTGGAGTGCAACCAAGGCTCAGTTTGGGTTCCCATAGTGTATATATCATTAATCAAGACAAGATATCTATATGCTAGTGGTTTAGGTGCCACAGGAAAGGTAGATAATAGATTTTTAAAAAATTAGAGGTTTTTCTATTAATTTTTATAAAAATTGATTAACTAATTCATTACAGTTGGTATGAGAGAATTTTGAAAAACATCTCTTGCTGGAAACTGTAATTCTTCATTTCCAAAATGGCCCACCCTCTGACTTTTTGTTGAAAAATCCATTCAATATTCAACTTCTTTTGCTACAAAACAGTACCTTATATCCCAAAATGCAATATTGAAATACATGCCAAGATTGCTTTGGATTGATGGGTTCCTGTTCTTTGTAATTCTATGTGAATGTAGTATTCATTCACATATGATATTTCTTTCTTAAATAACAGTAGTAAATTCACTTCACAAAAAACCCAACACAACCCAACCCAACCCAGCCTAAAAAAAAAACAAGCAAAAAAATCCCCTGGACAAAAAAGGACATTTCTAAACTGCTGCTTTTGTGCTTTAAACATGACCTTGTTCTTGTTTTAGATATTGTAAGCATATTTTGTTATGATGCATCAAAACATGTGTCAGCATTACTGTTTAATTTTGATATTGTTGTCTTTATAATTTAGTTTGTAGTATTCCACATTTTAACATATGTTCCATTCATTTTTGTGAGCACTTTCATTATCATTCCAAGTTCCCTTAACTGTTCTCTTTTGTTATCTAAATAAGTAGGACAGGAATTGTGTTGATGATTGTGTGTATGATGTCAGCCCCTCTACAACTGTACTTACAGTGTAAGGAAAGTAAGTCCCAAGATCTTTAAGTTTGTTTAATTTTGAGTACTTTTTGGTAAGAGTTTCAAGAATCTGATTTCCAATTTATCAGTATGCTAATGTCAATCCTTCTGGCAGCACATGAGCCTCCTCAAGTTCATTTTCTGGAGTTTTATCTCACCTAGTTTTTTTTCATCCAAAGGGAAGAGACTGACTCTCCACTTAATTTGTTCCCATTCAACCACACTTAGAAAAAAATAAATTACTTTCTTATTGTTCCTTTGGGTCTGCTTAATGATTGCCCTACTTTGTTTCCGTGGTATTACGTTGTCTTTTTTCTTAAATAAGTGATGTAAAGTGAGTTATTTTCAATATTTTCTTTCTTTTTCTACCCTCACCTGTTGCCCATTGAAGTCACTGTGCATGGTTCGTGATGTAATTGTCTGCCAGGTCTTAACTTTTTATGCTTTCTTAGCCCTAATCTGTTTTTCCTTCTGTTGCCATCCTTACTTGAGGTACATATTCTTGGGACATTTAAAGAGAGGTATGTCTCCCTCTCTTTTCCCTCACGTTTGTGTGGGACTTAGTCCATCTGCCATCAGTGGCAACAGGGGTTTCTTGACTCAAAGTGCTGTAGAAGTGCTGAGGTTAATGGCCGTCAGGCAATGAGGAGATGCCTTTAGCCAAGCATGACATAAACATTCAAGTTCCCCTCCTGTAGCATTGTGAACAAGTACTAACACATAACAAACTTGTTTGAATCAGTTTAGCAACTGGGAAAACTCCACAGTTGGCAAATCAGCAGTGTTTGTTTCAGTGCTGCAGTTCCAGGGTGCTTGCACAGCCAGGCCCCTCCTCTCTCACGTTGCATCTAAACTCAAGAACCTTGTCTCCCTTCAGTGTGATCCTGTTGGCACCAAGTGCCCACAGGGGTTCATGGGAGTGGATCTTTTCAGCTAGAAGAAGTTCATCTAGAACCCTCTAACTTTTCCCTTTGCCGGTTGTATTTTCTTTGCCTTTTGCATGCCAGTCTGCAGTCTGGATGCCAGCCAAATGTGTACTTCAAATAAAAAGTTGACTTAAAAGTACTGCCTGCCATAGAGGTTTGCTGGAAATGACAAAAATAAATGCCAGGGCCTACTTCATTACCTAATTCACAGCACATACCTATTTGCATGCAAGTTTGTATGGAAGAAGACATAACTTACAGTATGCATTTTGCCCTAAAATTAGAGAAGAAACAGGCATGATCTTGCTAAGTGCTTGAGTAGAGATACTTTCTTTAAAAGTACAATTCATTAATTAATAAAAATCAAGTGCCATTGTGATGTAGGGTTGTACAGGCTTGTGGACCAAACAAAACCTTGATGACCAACTGAAGGAGATTTTGCATGTTATGCAGTGAGGTGACAGTTTGCTCTGTGTGTTGATAACAGTCTGATAATGCTACCAAGATATATGGTAGTACAAGTATATTAAAATATCTATTTTTGTCATACAAATTAAATAGGAGATGAAATGAGTGATAAACTTTGGCAGTAGAAACAAAGAATTTCTAGCAGAGCAAGGCATTCATCTGAAGGACCAGAGGCAGTGGACACACAGTGAAACACAAGAGGTTCCTTCTGAACCTCAACAAACACTTTTTTTAGTGTGAAGGTGACTGAGTATTGGCACAGGTTTCCAGGGAGGTTGTGGAGTCTTTCAGACTCTAGTCTTGGAGATATTCAAAAGCCATCTGGACATGGCCCTAGGCCACCAGCTGTGGGTGGCCCTGCTTGAGCAAGAGGCTTGGACAAGATGACCTCCAGAGGTCCCATCTAACCCCAACATTCTGTGGTTAAAGGAATAAATAGTGTGTAGCAGCAGCACAGTCTGCTGCATGTATATGATTCATATAGACCTGGTGATGTAACCTGATACATTCATTCTTTTTGAAATGCATAATTTTCTCTGATCAATAAAGAATTGTTTTATCACATAGAGTGAATGCCAATTTACTTCTCTAAAAGAGATGACACCCACACTGGTTTCACATACCCATTTCTGAAAATATTTTCTTGTTTGGAAGCCTTTTCAAGTTTTCGTATATCTCAGTGGAGAGTAAATATATGATGGCTAAAAATAAGAAATGCTTGAGAGACTAAAATTTAACACAGAAAGGCATTGAGATACTCAGTTTGTTATTCTGCAGATTAGATGTAACACTGGATTTTGGATCCCTCTTGTATTAGCTTTGTCATGGTAACATAACTTACCTGTACTGCTAACTGCTGCTATTGTAGTACCTTGCAGCCCAGGACCCTCCATATGTCCGGTGCTTGTTGTAGATTATTATGACCTTCCAGGGTGTCACAGGTCAAGGATATTTCATGTCTGAATTTGTATTTTTTGCTGGTGTAGTTTTTGACTACATTTGAACAGACATTGCAGACACTGGGCAGGATACTATAGAGAAATACGGAAAGAGTAAGCACACCCTCATGAAGTCATTGATGTTGTCTGGCTTCTGTGCTTCCACTAATTGTTTTGTGCACAGATGGCTGAGTGCAAAAGATCACTTATCCTTTGTGGAAGGGGACAGTATGGATGACAAGCAGCAAGCTTTCTTTATAACTGCTAGAGTATTAGTATTCATAGTTGTATTCAAGAAAATGATCTGTTTCAATTCTGCCAGAATAGGGCATTAAAATGTACATGGTATGGATTTGGAGGCACAGATGAGACAGTTTGTGAAGCAGCCAGTGAGCTCCTAGAATTCAATAAAAACACTAGATTCAATGGGGACTAGGAAACGCTGTTCATAAATAGGAAGAAGAGAAAGTTCACACAAGCTTCCTATTCTCACAAGAGTGAGCCGACTCTAAAGTCAGCCCAAAGGCTGTCTAAGGAGAGAAGCCCAATCTGTATGCTTTTAGTTAGCCTTTGGAAGAGTTTCTCTTTTCCAGTGGCTTACAGATACAATCCAGAAAAAGTAATACCCTGTGCCATTATATTGGAAGTTGTAGTGTTACACCTGACACCAATGTCCTCTATATTCAGTGTTTATATTTTCTGTGTGCCATTAGATGATGTGCCATTAGTTTATTTTATTCATCCCACTCAGTCAGTAAAGAGCTGGATTTTGTATCAAAATCCAATATTGTGTCATATCTCAGATAGGCATTAGGAAAACTATTTTAGTATTAATCACATTTGCTAAGTCCCTTGTCTTATTCTGTGTGCTTGTTGTTGTAGAGAAAATTAACTCTACCCCAGCCAAAACCAGCACAGGGTTTGACTATACCTCACTTGGCACAATTTCAGTTTTGAACATTAATCTCCTTTTGATTCATCTTGTAGAAATGCTAAATCAGGGTTTGACTATAGCTCACTTGAACAGCTAATAGTCCTGCCAGGGTATTTTGAGTCTATGTGAAGGAGAAATGGGCATAGCTGGATAGTATAAATTTAGACTATTTCTAATACTCTTATTGCTGACCTGTCAGTAATATTTTTTGTTTGTTTGCATTGTACTATAGTGCTTTCTAACACAATCTAATTGCCAAATTCCCTGTCATTTTCCTTTACTGACTCCTCCAGGGTGTGCAGGTTGCTTATGCCTGACTTCATTATCACCAGTTCTTTGAACTCTTGTCAGCAATCCAGTCATCTGCTAATAAAGGATCTAGAGTTTCAGTTGCAGCAGGCATAAGGTATTTTCATTTTTTAGGTACTTGCAAATCCCATTACAACTCAGTGTATACAGTGGATTCCCTTCAGTCTCTCTCTGGATGAAAAAATGCTTGAACTTTTAGACCACCTAGAATAGAAAATGGCTGTTTCAGCTGGTCATCACCTATGCAATGTAAACACACACAGTGAGGCAGATTCCTTCATAAAATGTAAGAGTTATCAGGCTCTGCCCAGACACCAGCCAGACTAGACCAAAGTTTCAAGAAATTCTTCTTTTATCATTCTTTAGGGTGAAGTATTTCAGCAGATTTTTGCCCCAAGCCAAAAAAGATTTTGTAGGGTAGTCCCACCTGCTATTCACTGGGAAAACTTATTTTTAAACTGTTTCCATGAAGTATGCCTGGTATGGGATAAGACTTTACAAGCTGAATGAGGGTTCTGCTGGATACATATGCAGTACAGTGCCTCAGTGTGTGCACCGGAAAAGGTTCAATGCTGGACTCTCTCCCTCCACACCTCATTTTTAAACTGTTAACTCTAAGCTCTCATGGTAGCAATGCTACATCTGTACCTCAGGGGCCACTTTCAGGTGCCAGTAACCTCCTAAAATGTACCCTTTGTGTACATTCCTTATATAGAAGTTCTCAGGCCAGAAGGGAAATGTCGTGGAAGGTTCTTGATACTGTTCTTCTAGACTGCCTGAACTAGGAAAGTGTTAAAATATTATGGAGTCATTTTATGGAAAGCAAAATCCTTCTTTTAGAGATCAGATCCCTTAACAATGATGTTTTAAGTATTTCCAACTTGTCTCTGTGCTATTAGTCAATAAAGATAGATGGCTTTTATTTGACAAATTGATTTATTTAAAAAATCAGTTGCAATACAGCATGTGATCATTTACAGAGAAGAGGCTTTCTAATTATGAACTGAATCAGACAACAACTGTGAAATGCACTTACATTTTTATTCTTTGAAAAATGCTTATTTACAGGGTGTCAGTGTGATTTGCACAAGGCTTTCATCAATGGTTTTTAAAAAAATGTCTCTGCTATCTAGTTGTTTGAAATCTTCACAATAAGTTGATGATAAGAAACCAAAATGTCTAAATTGATCTTAAATTTTTGCCTTTGATAGCAGTATTTTCACTGTTTTTTTCTGCCACAGTCCTTTACTATTTGGTAAAAAATAATCTTTTCCTAATATAACAACTTATTTTTCTTATACGTAGAGAATCTTCCCTGTATTTCTGTTTGTTTTACACTCTTTTCTGGCTTTGATTTTCAGGTTGTGCTCCATGATGCTATTTACTAAGTATATTGCCTTTGTATATTTCATATTGGGAATTTAATGTGCTAAGCAAATAATTATGTGAAATAATCTATAGAACTGTAATCTAAATTGTACAGGGTTCTTGTTTGCACTTTATAAAACACAGCAGTCTGTACTGGAATTAACAATTCTCTAGTCTGTGTCTTAAATAGTGCAGTAATGCTGACGGTATCTAAAAAGCAGGCTGTGCAGTGAATGATGTGGTTTATGTTTTCAAGCTTGTTGCTTTGTGCTCTTAATACTTTTTGCATTTTTATTAATGAGAACTGCTACTTAATGCTGTGGGGCTCTGAAACCCATCCTAATGTAATTTGACATACAGCAGAAATGTTTGGTGTTTTTTCTTTAATCAGCAGACATTTTCAGTCCAGTGCCTTCCTGTGTGGATCACTGTCAGTTTTTTCGGCATGCCTTCAATACTGTGGCTTCAGGCAGACATTGCCTGTTTGCAAAAATATGAATTTCTTCTGGAGTTGCTCTTTTTTTAGTGTAGTTTGACGTTATGTAAGGTCTAAGACTTCACAGTTGTATCATACTGCTGAAAGAATGGTATTATTCAAGTGCTGAACCTGTACCTTATATTCTTACAGTCTGAAAGCCTCCTCTCAATTCCAGGCAAAACATGGATGTGGTCTCACAGCCATTCAAACTTGGGTGGCCCTAAGGATTTCAGGTTGTATTGTTTGGGCAAGTGCTGAAAGTACTGGGGCATATTCCAGAGGACTCTGTGGCATAAAATCCAAAGTGTTAGAAAAATGTAATGGAAAATTGTAATGTAATAAGGTGCTCATATGTATATCTGGAGTTCTGTATGTATACATCTGGAACTCTGCTCTCTGGAATAAACACAGCTGCATTTATTTGAATGTGTGAAACAGATTTATATACACAGGAGAATAAATCTTGTATTGCACACTCAAATACACCAGAGTACAAAATTTTAGTTGGCTGTGTATCACTGCTGTGAACTTTCTCTTCTTCTGTCTTTTTTTTATTTTGAAATGATGTAATAATTACTTTAAAATTTGTCCTCTGATTTCAAGTTCAGAATTTAATAAATCAAAATACAGATAATTTTGGTTTGTACCTATCCAAACAGTTATTCAAGGCCACAGTGAATCACATTGTCTTTAGAAGTATACTTTATAAGTGACTACTGTCACTTATTAATAGATTTCACCACTGCTGTGCATGTAAGGGAAAATATTGTGATGGTAAAGTTCAACTTGAGATCTAATCTTAAATAAACAAAATGGTGACAATTCAGGGTGATACAAATTTTAATCTGTTACGATCAGAACTTGGTTGCAGGTGTTATATCTGCCCCTGTGCCTCTTTTACTCATTTTACAACATTTCCAAGTATAAGCATTTATCTGTTTACTGTTGCTTTGAAAGAACAGTGCAGAGGGGGGATTAGCTGTGCATTAGGAGTGAGTATTAGATGATGTGGGTGAGTTTTATCTGCACTTCCTTCTGCTCAGAGCTCTTTGTTCTGAGGTCAGCCAGGAAGGCCAAGGATGAGTGCCCCTCTTTCCTCCCAGACAGAAACATGGAGACAGGATGAGTATCCCCACAGGGACAGAGTGCAAATGGGGATCTGCTGCCAATGCATAGGAAGCAGCTGGTGACAATAGTTCTCTCAAGAACTACTTAACAAAAAGAAGTAGTTCTTGTTAAAACTCTTAAGCATTTCATTTAATAAGGCACATTAAGAGGGACTACAAAGAAAAGACTCAAGAGAACCCAATCTACACATTTGTTTTCTAGGAGACAGCCTGAATCACATTTCTTAAATGTGGTTGTGGATCCATGGTTAAAGACAAATAAATCAACATTATTCTTTAAATAGACAGGAACTTCCTATGCATAACCCAGTGCTGTGCCCTGCCTGAAAACAGACACACGTGTATTAGAAGGCCAATGTGTTTTTTAGTGGATATAAGGGAAGTATACTTTTTTTCCCAATATCTCTTCCTTCCCTTTCTTGGACAATTAATGTACAATGTAACAGTCCATATGCAGGAAGGTGACTTTCTGCTCCACAGATGCTGTTTTCTCACAAAATGATGATGAATGATTTAGACAGAACTGATGTTTTGAGGTAGTGACATAAATGGTTTGCTCAAAGGTAGCCTGTTTAATCTGAAGGAAAGGAAAGAACTGGGGGAAAAGTACGTCGGTATCAAGTTTTCACTTCATTAAAAAATATGTGTATGAGATTGGTAGCTTGACCTTTTTGCTCAGGTCCTATTACTTTCTCACATGAAAAGAAATATGTGTATCTGTATGACATAAAAATAAGAAGAGATAAAAAGCTCTGACGAGCTGAAAATTCTCAAGTAAGGAGAGAGACCATTCACAGAAAGGAGTAAGGTGGAGCTTTTGGCTTTAAAGAAAATAATGTTTTCTCTTGGACAGGATGTCCTTCCATAAAGCTTGTATTAGCTCTCTGGGACTTATTGGAATCACTCAGGTGCCATATGTGCCATTAGGTCTGAGTTAATAGGGAGGAGATTCTGCAGCAGAGCATACAGAACCAGTGAGTGATGTGTTTAGTGGACCATGACTAATTGGAAAAAAAAAGGAATATGTTCCAAATCCATATTTGTTGCAATCACTGGATGACTAAAATGGTATTGCACTATCCTTAGAGAAGGAAATTCCTCCATCCGTTAGGGCGTGTCTGTAACTTATCCAGCCTAATTTTTTTTTTTTTTTTGGTCCAAACTTCTTTATGAGACTGGAATATGAACATTTCCTTGCTGTACTTGTCAGAGCAAAGCACTTTACCTTTTCAGACTTCTCTTTTAAAGAAATAGTTTGCAAGCCGTTGAGATAATGATCCCTGTTTTTTTAGGCTAACCACACTTACAGACCAGCTTACAAATGACTGTAGAAAAATTGTGGAAGACTTTTCTAATATTCATTTACTCATTGTTGTCATGCTGAGGTAGAGACTTTCTTGAGAAGATCCTGTGTTATTCTACTGCCTGTGAGCTATAGTCTGTGCTAGTGGAGTTCTGAAGCTACTCACTAATTAAAATCACATCTGCCTATCTATTTTTCCTGTATTTATGGTACATATTATCGTGGTATTTGAGGATATCTCAGTATAGATATTGAGCAGATTGTCTAATATAAACCAAGTGAAAACATGTTTATATTAAAATCTCTAGAAACCATTGCTCACTAGATCTGGAATTAATTATTAGAGTACAATATTCTTTTCTTAAAAAGAAAAAACTGTTTTCTTCTTTTCCTACCAGGGATACCTAAAATTTTAAAAATTGTTCTATGTGTGTTGACTTAGAAACAAAGTTTAGGCTACTTGCATTTGTCTTGGGTTTCCTATTTAAAGAAGAACTGGCAAAAATGTAGGTGTCTGGAAAACTGCCACCTCATATTACCTTATTCTGCCCCTTTTCTGTTAATTTCAGCTGTGTGCTCAAATATACTCTGGTGGTTTTAATAGCAAGAAGGAAAGCTATTAACTATCCTTGTACTGGTCACATTATGTTGCAGTTACAAATGATGTCAACAAAGCCAAAATACTTGCATTTAAAACAACATTTTACCTTGTATATACAGGAGAAAGAAAAAATAGTCTCTCTCCTCCCATTAGCAATTGGGCAATATATTTCTTGCTTTGGTTGTGTTCTTCTGTGGCCCATAGTGTGCAAAAGAATAGATTAGCCACAGCTTTTTTCTGCTCAGTGGGTAAGATCTATGACTGATTTAAATCAGAGACATATACATTTTCATTCCTGAATATCTGGCCCATTATGTGATGGTCAGGGAAAAAATATTCTTGGAAGACTTAGGGCAGTCTTTGCTGGAAATACAGGAAATGTTGCAGAAAGATCACTCTTGCCGGCTTGTAAAATAGCATAGAATGGTTTGGGTTGAAAGAAACCTTAAAGATCATTGAGTTCCATACCCCCCCACCATGGACTGGGACACATTCTACTATACCAGGTTGCTCAGAGCCCCATCGAACCTGGTCTTAAACATTTTCAGGAATGGGACATTGACAACTTCCCTGGGCAGCCTATTCTAGTCCTTCACCACTCTCATAGTGAAGAATTTCTTCTTTGCATCTAACCTAAATCTGCCCTTTTTCAGTTTAGAGCCATTACCCTTGCTTCTATCATTACCTGCCCATACAGAAATTCTTTCTCTGCCTTTCCTCCCTTTAGGTAGGCTCCCTTTAGGTACTGGAAGGCTGCTATAAGGTTTCCCTGGAGCCTTCTCTTCTCCAGGATGAACACCCAGCTCTCTCAGCCTGTCTGCATAGGAGAGATGCTCCAGCCCTCTGATCAGCTTGGTGGCTTCCTCTGGACCTTCTCTTACAGGTCTGTGGCTTTGTTCTGCTGAGGTCCCCAGAGCTGGATGCAGCACTGCAGGTGGGGTCTCAGCAGAGCAGAGCAGAGGGGCAGAATCCCCTCCCTCACCCTGCTGGCCACGCTGCTTTGGATGAAGCCCAGGACATGGTTGGCTTTCAGTGCTGTGAGCACACACTGCCAAGTCATATTCAGTTTTTCATCCACCAGTACCCCTGAGTCTTTCTCCTCGTGGCTGTTCTCAAGTCCCTTCACCTCCCAGCCTGAATCCATGTTTGGAATTGCCCTGACCTAGGTGCAGAACCTTGCACTTAACCCTGTTGACCTTCTTGAGGTTCCTGTGTGCCCACTCCTCAGGCTTGTCTTAGGATCATCTGGATGATGTCCCTTGCCACTGCACCATTTCCCTGCACCGCTCCTCTTGGTGCTGTCTTGCAAACTGGCCGAGGATGCACTCAGTCCCACTGTCCATGTTCCTGACAATGATATTAAATATAAACATCATTGTTACTGGTCCCAGTATGGACTCTTGAAAGCTGCCACTTGTCACTGGTCTCCACTGGAACAGCCAATCACTGACTGTTCCTCTTTGAATGCAACCGGTGCTTGTTGTAAAGCCACTTCAAATGAAAACATCTTGTATCCTTTCCTTTTATCATTTGAGTTTGCAGGATTCATCAGTGTTTATCCCTCTGTGATTCTCAAAGTGGTAGAGAAAATGAGTTTCAGTATGATGGACAGACAGATGTAGTGTAATTGTTGAGATGCTGTTCTCATTTTCTGTGCTCAGTTAAGAGCAGGAATAGATCTTATGGGCTTGGCTCTTTTGCAGGCTGGAGAGGTTGAAAGATCAAATCACTCTTTTTCCAGTGCTTTTTCGGTGTTCTCACCTGAGGATGCAGAGGAATGTGCAGTGCTGTGAGTCCCCAGCGTGTAAAATGCATTGGCACTGGATGAAGGCTGAAGAGGTTGGCTGTGTGTATGGAAGCAAGCACTTAGCAGCCCCTCTCAGGGGAGAGTGGAAAGCATTCCAGTCCATCAGACAGCTTCACACAAGTGTATACACCGTCCCCATAAGCTCCCTTTACAGTGGTGTAACTCCACATGGCAAATGAACACCACAGATTTTACAGTACCTGGGAGCCATCAATGCATTTTAACCAGGGCCTCGTTTTGTAATAGAATAAATGGTTTCCTGATAAATTCCAGTTGCTTTGTCTGTAGGTAGCACCATGTACCAATGTATATCTAAAATGTTATTTCCTAAATGCCAGGAGTAGCTTAATACAAGATTATCGTGTATTATAAAGCTAACTCTGGCTTTTGATGACACTTCATATTTAGTAGTAAAACATGATGAAAGACATTGAAAAAATCATCTGTTGAATTTTCATATGTATTTTGACAGATTTTTTTGGTGTGAGAAGCTTCATGGGAATGTCAAGGCCATGCCCTTTGCATATAAACAGTGAGTAGATGGTCTTCATGCACTCTGAGTAGCTTTTTAGTTCTCCACAATATTTAAGGATAGCATATTCTCTAGAAGTCTTAAAAATAGAAATTAAAAAAATTGCATTTGACTTCCATTACTGAACTTATGTTGACAAACAGAACAAATAATAGGATTTCATTTGACTGATGAATCAGATGAAGCTTGCAATGTTTTGATTGGAATAATTTGCAACATACCTTGATTTTTTCCTTATATTAAAAAAAAAATGTTAGAATGATTTTTTTTAATATCTAAAATGACCTGGTAATATTTTTTTTTTTTTTTGTGTTAATGATTATTTTAAACACCAAAAGCTGCAAGCATTTAATTATAGCTGTCATACAAAGCACTGCAACTTGGAAGAGAATGCAGAGGTTACAAATTATTTCTCTCCTGGTTAGTTAGGTTTATAATATATCTTCTATCTGAACAAATTGCTTACTCTATGGTAGTTTGTTTTAATTTTTTTTTTTTAATACTAAACACAGTTTTTATTATGGAAAAAGCAATATTCCTTAAATGCATTTCTTAGACACATCAAGGAAATAGAAGTTTTTAAAAAAAGGTTTCATTTGCTTTGCATTGTTCCTGTAAACCATTTTATTACTTTGAAGCAACAGAAAGAAGTGCATTTTGTATTTGTGCATGTATTAGGAAACCAGCTCTTCTGATCTGAGTGCTGAATATTTCAGAATATATAACAATTGTCTAAAAGGTATATTCAAAAAATGCTTCAAACTTCATTGTTTGAATGAAAAAAATATCACAAACTTGATTCTCTCAAAGTACAATTTTAAACTTATAGCATAGTTGGGTACAAAAACTCCTTTTATCTACAAGCTGTTTTCTATAAATAATGTAACAATTATTTTATGTATAAAACACTTGCCTTGGGTGACTTCTCGGAAAAAAATAAATGAGCTTTTTACCAGTGTTATTGATGACATCTTAAGTGGCTGAACTTGATGTGAATGGAAGACTCTGATGGACTTGAGTAATGAGGAGAAGAGGGGTGATCAAGAGAATAAATAGACCAGGAAGGGGTATGTCAGGCAAGAAAAGTTGCTTTGCCATATTGTTAATGCTATGTTTGTGTTTGCATAGAATGTGAAATGGGTGAGGGCACTTTCACTGTCACCCTGATTGTCTGACATAAACCAATGAAGATGTATCCGAGCTAAAGGTTCAAGAATTCCCTATGGGAATCAAAACTGCCCTGCATACGGAGCTGAGGGGAAGCTGATGGCAGTGGTAGTGAAGTTCCTGTAAATGCAGAAATTTACCTGTTGATAAAATGTGAGCATCCTTTCTGTCCTCTTTTCATCAGATGGAGAGTTAAATTCATTCACAAGGCCTGGCTGGAGGACGATTATAAATAAAGGAGCTTTTTTATGCAAAGAAAATAAGACTGGACAGTGTGCACTGCAGCAAAAATCCATATAGCTTTACAGCTCCGGAACTTTAAAGTGTTTTAATACGTAATACTATTTTTAAAAACTACTTTTTGTACTGTGTTTGCAGTGCTAACTAGTGTATATTTCTCCTGGCAATACAGTTTACCAGGATCTGTTATTCTCACTCTTCATTCTGCTCTATGGGCCACATAATGGCATGTCACATCTTGAAAGTGAGAAACTTGAGAGTTGTTTCAAATCTGTATTAAGGAAATGAGGTGTAAATCTGATTCTTTTTCATCAAAATAGGTTATAATTTTTTTCAGATCTCTTTGAGTTCTAGGGATGCCAGGCAGTGGAAGATTCAGAGTGCTCCAAACATGAACATGGCTCCAGATAAGTGGGAGACAGGGTAGGAGGAAGAAGTAGAGGGGTTACTATTTCAGCTAAAAATCTCTGCATTTTAACTGACTTATCCAAAGATATTCTAGAAATCAGCAGCAGATCTAGAAATAGAATACAATTATATTGCTTCCCAATCTCTATACTGCCCTTTGCCCTTCCTGACTCCACTCAAAGTAAATCTTTCACTTGGAAATATGTAAATGTTTGTGTTCATACAGTGGATTAATTTTGCTTTTGCAAAATTACTCCTGTTCCATTTGGTACTATAATGTAAGCTATTTGGATCACACTTTATTAATATAATAATTGTTCATGGTATGGTGTGATTTTGAATAGGACTAGAATAACTGATATTTTATCAGTGTGTACATTTTTGTAGCACAGTTTGTGAGACAAGCAGGCAACAATTACTCTGCCTTGGCTTGGCATCTGTTTAAAGAAAGAAAAATATCAGTCATTTTCTATCCCATTTCCTTTCCCTTCTTCTATCCCACTGAACCTGTTTCACCTATTTAAGTTTGCAAAATGCAGATATTTTGTGCATATGAAAGGAAACTTGTTGCTATTATACATTGGCCAGTGCCACAAAAAACCACAAAAAACTGAAAGCAAAAACTTAGCAGGAATCTGTGAATCCACCACAGAAAAGAAACAATTAATGAAAGCTGATGAACTCAATTAGCCAGTATAGTTGAATTTGGGGTAATGCAACTAATTCAACATACTCCCCTGCTGGAAGAGTTCAGTTGAGCTAGAAGCATGACCAAAAAAAGCATATGTAGGTCAGCAACCTAGATCCAATAGGATTAAGGCCAGGTTTGCTTTTTGGTCTCTCTCTTAAAAAAAAAAAAAAAATCAGATATATGAAAGGAGAAGAAAGTCATGTCCACAAAAAGTTTGAGGTGAATATTTTTCTGACCCCATGAAGAAGGCTCCTGTGGAGAAATCCTTGGTCATGGAACACTGAGAGAGAAATATCTTGGAAGAGAGGTTCAGCTGTCACACTGTAAAACAATGCTTAGCATGGTAGTGTTTTAGACTGTGTGGTTTGGGCTCTGATGAACAATTCTTGCTGTAAAATGGAAAGTGCTAAATGAGTTGTGCTCAGGGCACTGGGTTGAAGTTGACAGCAGTACTCGTTCATGGCAACCCTCTTTTGTTCTGCTCTTAACCCAAGGAACTGTTGCACTGGGGCAGCTGTTCTGGATGTGCTTTGTGTGGCATCTCAACCACTGTAGACTAACAGTGCCTCTAACAATAGTAATAAATCAAGAGTGTAAGCCAGGCTGTAGGCAATGGTATAGAGTCAGGCACAAATTTGTTTTGGAGGATGGTCTTACAATACTGTGTCCTGTGGCGTTGTGTTCTCCTTCCTCTCAAAGCTCTGGTCCTGGTCATAGCTGGAGGGCAGTATTGGAGCAGGCCATGCATCTAATCCAGTTTAGTGGTTCTGTAGTTCTGAGAATAAGCTGATGCACTATTAGCAACCTACTACAATGTAGTTTTTATATTATTCCCAACTTCATAACAGCATTCATTGTACTTCAAACACTGATTATTTTAGCACTGTTCGAATGAAGCCCAACTAAAATGCGCAGGGACTCAACAGCACTATGAACAGAGCTTGTGGAACATTAGGCAGTTCACTCAGATTCTTAAATTCTTAAACTGTATTGTTTAACTTTATGGCATGTACTTGTGCTCTGAGCTCCTGAAAACTAACTCCCTCCAGAAAGGAAGTTCTTTGTGGTGATAGAAATTCTTCAATACTTCAGAATAATCAACACTGATTCTACTGTAATACCTTTCTTAATTCTCAAAGCAGATTTTCCTTTTTTAGGTGATGCAAACTTCTCTTGATGTCTGTGTACCCATCACTCTTCTACTAATGACCCTTTTGCCTGTTCCTGGTGCTGCCTTCACATTGGTTCTCATCTAACCTCACAAACCTCTATTCTGTCTCCAGGCTTTTTCCAGGCTTAGCTCTTTCATCAAGATCCAGGAATTATCATGCAGGTCTTGCACAAATTGCAAACTGGGGATTAAATACCATATTTCATGTCTGAAAAGGTATTTCGAATATACATACAGAGTGAATGTCCCCCTTTGAAGCTGTAAATTCATGTATTCACCTGTTGGTTGGACCTACAGGCCTCCACGTCTGTTCTGTGTTGGTTTGGGGAGTTTAGGGGCATTGAGGTGAGAGAGAGACAGTGCAGGTTTCTTTCTGGATCTCAGTAAGAAAGTCTCAACAAAAAAAGTCTTAAGAACTCTTTTAATGAGACAGAATAAGAACATGGATATAGATAACAAATAAATCTTGCAACCTTTCAGATACTGGGCGCTCCACATCTGTGCATCATCAGTTGGAGTCCAGATGCCTTTTCCCCTGGTGCATTGCACAGAGCAGACCCAACTCTGTCTGTGGAGAGAACCACTCTCTTTTGGTCCTTCAAGGTAATATGTAATTTCTTTAGGAGAGAGCAGCTGTATTCCTAAGGGATGTTATCATGAGAACTTCCTGCCACACTTTCAGATAGGGCAAGACCTCCCAGGCAGTGTAACTGCTGGTGCCCAGTGGGAGCTGCCTGCAGGCTCCTCTCTGTCAGCTGAGAGAGTTTGCCCTGCAGCCAAGGAATCCGAGCAGCACCGCACAGACCCACAGCCCCTCAGGTTAACTGTTCTGTGGGTGGCTGACTCCACAGAAAGCAGACAGTTTCTCAGTCAGGACCAAACTAAAGACCTAGAGTGAGAATCAAAAAAGGAGATGTTGCATCGTGGGTTCTGGGGTTGTTTTGATTGTCCAGTTGCTCAGTAGTAAGCACATCACTTCTCTGTGACATCTCCCACATCAGTAACTTTTCAGTGCCAGCTTGTGAGCTGAAAATGGCAAGGGAGAGCACTGATGCCCAGTCTTTCACAGGCCTACAACCACAACTGACTTTCCTGTCTCTGGGCTGCATTGTCATCTGCACAATTTATGAGTATCCTGTTCTTCTGTCTTCTGATAACTGTGCAGGGGTATTTGTGTCTGCTGCTCCCCTTTTGGTTTCCCCTGTACTTCATTTCCTGATGCTTCACGAGACTCAGAGCAGATTCTTACTTTTATCTCAGTGTTAAAATTTCTGTAGACAACAACCTAAAATGGTAGGGAGAAAGGTGGCTCAAACTGGGAGTTCTCACTGTGTACCTGTAAGAGTAACCATGGAGGAGTAACACTACGTGTAAATGAATGCAGAACATGAGGTTATATCCTCTGAGAGTAACCTTTGAAACTGTTTATTTCCTTAATTTATGAAAGCATGGGGTGGCAGAAAGGGCCCCACTTTATTAATAGATTAAGAAAAGGGGATCTGAGACCATTTTAGATAAGGTGAGATCACTTATTTTCAGTAACTCAGGTAAATTGAGGCATATCAAAGTACCATGCTGCTTGGCAAAGATTACACATACTTATATTATTGAGGAGACAGTTGTGACTCCATCTTGTGAGCCTTGGCTGAAAATGCCTTAAAAGAGCAAATATGTCTTTGTTTAATGTGGTTCTGCATTGTTAGACTTGACATACAAACAATGAAATGAAAGGAGTGTTAAATATAACTCCGCGCTTGGAATGCCATGCTTATGCAAGAAACCACACCAAACTGTGAGGGAAACAAGGAGAAAAAAAATTACAAGTATTAGTGGGAAACAAATGTGCTCAGGGGTTGCCAGGCAAAGCATACGGGGGTAATAAAAGGGATTTTGGAAAAGGAAAAAAGACAGAGTTGCAACTCAGTCTCTATTCTCTTGTTTCCCTCACCTCTCATTTTAGGTGTAGAACATCTGAAATGCTTCACAGATGTTCTGCTGGTGGAATGGGATGGGCATGTGTCAAGAGTAAAATCCACATCCTGTTTATGCTCTGACTGCTGTTTGTTTTAAAGGCTTTCTGTGGGCTTTAAGACAGCAACAAGACTCACCTCAAATTTAAGTTATTTTTAAAATTTTGTATAAGCACAATGATGCCTAATTAGGAATGGAAGTGCCCTAAATGTGTTTGTTTCACTACAGCACACAAAACCCATCACAAACACTTACCTAGCTATTGGGGACTTTAGGAAGATCTCCGTCATCTCTTCCCTCTGCTGTGTACTTAGAAGTTGTAACTTTCCCGTTTTATACAAGCGTGTTTTTGTCATCCTAAATTCACCTCTGCAATTAAGTTCCTTCTAAGCAGGGACAGGCCTTTGCCATGGGAATAGTGCCTGTAGAATAGCTCTCAGTGGGTCTGTTCCCAAAGCTGTGGAGCTTCATGAGGCTTACTGTGAGAAGTGATGCATGGGAAAAGGTTTCCTAACCCCAACTCTTCATGGATTTTATCCATGAGACAAGTGCTGATAGTTTGTTGTACAGGTCTGTGTTTCAGGCTTCCATTTTAAAAAGATATTGAACTAAGATGTTCTTGCAATACAGAGTCCTCATACATTTATATATGGGCACAGAAGCCACCATCAGTGGGGCTTTTACAGGCTACACACAAGCTGTTGTGCAGCAACTCAGGCTAAGGGTGCAGGAGAAAGATGCAAGGCCATTTATCCAATTTTCCACTACATAAAAAGCTGTTATTCTTGCCTCATTAATATTATCTTGACAATTAATACCTGCACCGTTCTGACTTTTAAGGTGCTTTCCTCAAATTTCTCTTGTTTTATATGTGTGCATAGAGGAACATATCTATTGTGAAGTTTCTGAGAAGAAATCCAGCATCTGGAATGCATTATACTGCTAACTGCTTTTAACTATTTATTTAGCAGCATTTAATTGGTAGAAAATAACTTCTCTGATTGCACTTAACCATAATGAAACACTTACTGGATTCCCTCTAATAACATTTTAAATAGGGAAGAAACCACTGCCCACACATATTCTAATCAGGAGCTTCCATCGAGTTTAATTAAATCACATAAATGAGAGTCCTATTGTTATCCTATTCAGCCTCCCATTTCTTAAGTACCAGAAGAGCTCAGTTTTAAACAATCTCTTGCAAGTTAATAAATCCAGGCTGTGATGATTAGAGTTGAGAGAAGTATCAGAGACTTTCAGAGACACCATCCGGGCAGTAAGTTATTTTCCTTAGTGGCTGCATAAGATGATGTGTGGTGAATTCATTTGTCTGCAGTCAATGAATGGTATCAAAACCCAATCATTCCATTCGATTTGTTTTACATTATGCCATGACTTCTGAGGGGGAGGGATGTTGTACCCCTTCTGTCCCCTGAAACAGATGCGGTATGGAGAAATTTGTGAAGGAAACAGCCATTGCACATGGGTACTGGGACTCTATTTTATTTAGTTCCGTACTGTGCTTCTGTAATGTTGGGAGAGAAATGAGGAATTTGTTTTCTTTGAGTGGTATGTATTAGAAAAAAGGTGAAATGACATGAGGTTTTAATGGTTTCTGAAAAGCAGCTGCTATGTGGAGAAGAATAAAATTGTTAGAGACACTCCCAGGAGTGCTCTATTCCAGAGCATCACTTTTGTGCCCTTGCAGACCTGGAATACATTGTATTCCAGAGAAAGGGGCACAGGTAGGTCCTTGCTTTGTGGAATCAGGTGTTCTGGTTAATGCCTACACTTTCTGCTAAAATTTAGAGATCTTTCCCTCGATGACCTTTTATCTGAGCTGACTGGGAGCCACAGCCATGCACTGATGATATTAGGCCAAGAAGTTTTGTCACTGGCCTTCTTATTTTGCCTTTTCCACAAGTTCTCCTGTTTTCTACTCATGACTTTATCTTTCTGAGCCAAGTAATAATCTGCACAGCTCTCTGTTACTAAACAAATGTGGAAAGCAGACCTTATGATGTAAGATGTATAAAGAACACCGAGTTGACAGCTATGCACACAACTTTAGTGCTTCATTACTATGACCAGAAAGGGTACCTAGAAATAATAAAATATTAATTTTCTCCCAACTTTTTCCTTATAAAGAAGAATTATTGGGGATAGAAGAAAAACATCTAGTTCAACACTAATGCTTCAATTGGAGTAGGTTGCTGGGGGCCTTCTCCACAACCTCTCTAGGTAACCTGCTTCAGTCATTACCCTTGCAGTAATAAAGGTTCTGCTGTATTTAAGCTTAGTTTTGTGGATTTCCATTTGTGTCCATTGCCTCTTGTCCTGTTACTGGGTCCCACAGAGCAGAGTCTGGCTCTGTCTTCTTTATTGTCTCCCATCAGATATTTATATGCATTGATGAGATCACCCTGGAGTCTTACCCCTTATTCCTGCTCTCCAGGCTAAACAATCTTGGATCTCTTCATGTATGTCAGACCCTCCATGTCCTTTAACCACCTTCACGATGCTTTTCTGGACTGACTCCCATCTATCTCTCTCTTGTACCGTGGAGCCCAGAGCTGGACCCAGCATTTCAGATGCAGGCTCACCAAGGGCTGAGTAGTCTCTAAATCCCTGATAACTGGTCTCAATTTTCTTCTTCCTCATAGCATATTTCAAAATTGTTTATAGGTTTACTTGCTCCATCACCTTTCTGGGCACTGAGGTGTGGCTGGCCAACCTACAGCTCCTCCCATCCTTCTGCTTGCCTTTCTTGAAGAGAGCAGTGATGATTGCTTTCTGCCAGCACTAAGGAACATTCCCCAATGACCTTTCAAAGATAACTGAGAGTGACCTTGATAAATGGAAGTAAGTATGAACACAAATCTAGCTGCTGTGGTTATGAGTTGCCTATCTGCCTGCTTGCCTTGAGCTTAAATCAGCCATTTCAAACCTAATAACTTATATTTGAAGGAGACATGACTTTTATATGAAGTTTACAAGGTATGTTATTCAGTTGTGTCAAAACTTGGAGTGGTAAAGTTTGATTCTGCCTCTAAGATTGAATTCTTGCTGATGCTGATCAGTATTGTCTTCAATGGCATTATGAAAACAAGAATATGTTAGATGGGACAGCTATTTATATGATTATAATTATTCACTGTAGAAGTTTCAGATTCTCTGGCAACAAGCAAAACCAATCATCTATTTCTCTCTGTGCAGTTGTATAAACACAGAATATGTTCATCCTTTGTGAGAAGAGTGATGTAATGAAAATCCCCATCTGTGGTATTAATGCTTAGCAGCTGTCATCTTTTTATGCATAAAAAAAGTTCATGTGCCCATCCATGACATCTGATATTTTTGATACCTGGTTCTTTCTACTGACTGCACCATGGGAACCTATTTAATAGAAAAACGTTTTCAGTCCAGTCAACAGCACATTATGTTCATAAATTTAAATGGCAGATTTTTCCCCCTAACAACACTGCCTTGCCCTGCCTGGGCAGTTATATAATTAAAAAGAGTGTAAGAGAGTTCTCTTTTTCTTCTCATACAAGCTTTTAAGCCCATGATATGTAATTACAAAATTATAAATTGCCTTTGGGAGTGTTAAGCATCTACAAGTTCAGATAACACTTCTTGTGATTAATATACCTTTAAACTAAGCCTGAAGATGTCTGATTTATAGGAAGCCAAAAATATTTAAAATTAGTGGTATTTCAGCAGCTTTTTGTTTGAACTTTATTGTGTCTCATTTCCTAAGTTGTGGACTTAACCTAGAAATGTTTTATTCATTAGGAAGTATGGCAAGTTTAACGTGAGTCAGCAGTGCCCTGGCAGCCAGGAGGGCCAGCCCTGTCCTGGGATTCACCAGGCACAGCATGGCCAGCGGGCAAGGGAGGGGATTGAACCACTCTGCTCTGAGCTGGGGCGGCCTCACCTCCAGTGCTGGGGGCAGTTTTAGGCACTGCAATATAAGGAAGATAGTAAACTATTAGGGAGTGTCCACAGGAGGGCCACGAGGATGGTGAAGGGCCTTGAGGGGAAGTCGTGTGAGGAGTGTCTGAGGTCACTTGGTCTGTTCAGCCTGGAGGAGACTGAGGGGAGACCTCACTGCAGTTACAACTTCCTCATAAGGGGAAGAGGAGGGGCAGACACTGATCTCTGCTCTCTGGTGACCAGTGACAGGACCTGAGGGAATGGCCTGAAGCTGTGTCAGGGGGGCTTTAGATTATACACAAGGAAAAGGTTCTTCACCCAGAGGGTGGTTGGGCACTGGAACAGGCTTCCAGGGAAGTGGTCACAATACCAAGCCTGACAGAATTTAAGAAGTGTTTGGACAACAATGTCCCAATGCAGACCTCATGCTTTAGATTGTCTGTTACAAAATTACTTTCTAGAATCAGAGTCATAGAATATCCAGAGTTGGAAGACACCCACAACTCCCAGCTCTGCACAGGACAACCCCAGAATCACACCATGTGCCTGAGGGCATTGCCCAGATGCTTCTTGAACTCTCTCCTGACTATCGTTAAGGTCTGAACATGCTGCTCAGTTTTCACTTACTTTGGCCAAAATGCTTTTTTTCCCTCATACTTCTGCATGAAGAACAGCTATGGGGTATATTTCTGTGTCTTGGATTTAACATAAACAATATTAGCTTAATTTTCTTGATTTAAGTTCTCTCATATTCCCTAGAGTTAACTGTTGGATACTCTTGTTATTTTATTTGAATTTGCATTAAAAAAAAACAAGCTAAAAAAGGATTTATTAGAATTTCTGATATCATCCAGCCTGAGACTCTTCAGAAATTCATCAACTATTTTCTGAGCCCAAACAGTGATATGAATATCTTTAAAATGGTTGATAATGTGAAAACTCTAAATTACTGTACATGAGATTTCTCTTGCACAAGGCTTTTAGTTAATAGGCTGTGAAACTGCTCTAATATCAATTTTAAGGAAACTGTAGTTTCAGGTGTTTGAATTACCTTTTAACATAACCAAATATTTACAAAAATTCTGTCAAGTGCAGGTTGTGTGCATAGTGGTCAGGCTGGGCAACCTCTGCTGATGGTCAGCTTATTATCAAATGAAATAAATCTCCTGAGTTCTCATGTGTAAGTAATGTACATTCAAGACATGAACTGCTGAAATAAAGCAGTGAAGCATGGGGTATACAAAAATGAAGTTTAAGCCAAAGTTATAATGGATGATCTGGTATTGCCAAATCTTCTGGGCTTGCTACAGCAGAGAAGAATGGATGAACTTGAGGATAACAGTAAAGTAACTATGTTACAGGGATGAAAACTACGAGGGGTAAGCTGGAAGAAAACAAAAGAACCTGTTTGAGTACAATGAATATGAAGGGTGCTGAAGTCGTGGTCCAGGCAGTGGGAGGTTTGATAATCTAGGGTGGAGTGTGTTGGGTAGGCAGACTGCCCCTTGCAGCCTGCGGTGAGGTGAGCCAGGATGAGTGTTGCCACTGCCTATCTCCCTTCTTTGTCAGACTGGTTAAAAAACTGGTGAGTTGTAGCACGGTGCTGGATTTTCTTGTTTGGTATTCACATGTTTCTTGCTGAATACAAGTGAGTCAATTGGCCCTACTTGATCAGAGGGGGTTGGACAAGGCAACCCCAGAGGTACCTTCCAATCTAAACCATTTTGTGATTCTGAGAACAATGGATTTTGCAAGGTCAGAAAAAAGATGTTGCAGTAAGAACTGCATATGAGTCTGCTGAAGAATTTCAGCCTTTCCTGTAAATCTGAAATTTCATTTTCAGATGCTGTGTGGGAATGACTGTCTGTGGTGTCTCAAGAATCATATTCTGATGTCTCTGTGATGAGACCACTCTTAATGACCATCAGCTAGTGGCAAGATGGTACTTTTTTTTCTCAGTCAAAATAGTTGTGATCTAGGCAGGAACTGATAGTATAAAAGATAGCAACGCTGTGCAGAAAGTACTGAGTGGTTAATGTGCTGTTGATAAACTATGTAGCATAATGCCCAGGACATCAGATTACATTATTAATGCTACACTGAAAGGAATATCAAAGGGCTTTTGTGGTTTATGAAGTAAACTGTTTTCACATGGTAGTAAATACGAGATGGTGATGCAGGCAAATAGTAATCATAAAATGACAACAAAGAAGCTTTGAAAATGCCAGTGCATTTTTAAATGAAGTAAAAAGTGAAATTAGGATGAAATTTACTCATTTCTAGAACCCTGTATTTTCTTTTTCATACAAAATAAAGCTTTCATGAAAAATGTGTCTGGCTACAAGATAAGGAGGCTATTGCCCCAAATGATCAGTCAGTCACTTGTGGCCTTCTGTATTGGAAGAACCAAACCTTTTAGAATGATGTCACCTGCAGAAATGAATAGGTAGATTGCAGCTGTTAGTCTCTGCCCACATGGGATAAAGGGCATACTTTTCCCCAGGAAATGAGAGCTAGCACTTATTCCTTATGCCTACTAATCAAAACCCTCTTAAGGAAAGAAAAGGAGGATAAAACACAGACATGTACATTTTCTGTCCTGCTTCTGTGGTCTAGGTAAGAATTTGATAGTAGTCCAAATATTTTCTCTGAGAAGGATTTAATGATAGAAATTAATCTGATTTGATTGTCTGTTATTGAGCATTTCTGAGCATTGTCTGAGTCTTCTGTTGGAAGATTTAAAGGAAAACTATTTTTACTGGTTTTGTAAAACTCCTTTTCTAGAAATAAAAGGGAATTATCTTTATAGTAGAGAGAGCTATTCTTTTATCCCTAAACTCTGGTGCTGGTGTTTCTGTGTATTGAAGCCAAAGGATTTCTTGGAACAAATTCAGACTTGCTCCTTTGAGTGTCTTTGGTGTCATTTACACAGAATTTTCCCTCTAAATCATCAGGATTATCTTGACTTGTGACGAAACCACTTTAAGGGTGACTATGTCTTTATCAATCTGCTAATTTTTTTTTTTTTAGTCAAAGACAAAAAATAATAAGTAAAATAAATTCATTGACTTCATTTAGACTTGAAACTCAAAACTCCCCAAACTAGACTGGAAAGACAAAGTATCATCACTTTACTTACCTTGGAGGCCATTCCTGAAAGATACTTTTATTTGTAAGGGAAAGAACTTTATATTCTCTGGAAACATTCACATTTTGCTACTTAATGTCTAAACTTCCCAAAAAATGTTCTAAAATGCCTAAAAAGTTTGAAATGTATTTTAAGAAGTAATCATGAGAAGTATTTTGAATATGCTAATTATTTAGGAACTAGATTAATAGTCGAATTTGTAAGAATCATTTCTTACTAAGGTGCTATTCTTTTACGTGTACTTTAGGTAGACCATATATGCTACATATGGTCTCTACTTAGTAACAACAATCTCTTATTTTCTTGTCTTATTTTTTTCCCCATGTTGACTCAAAATACTTACTTTTCTCACAACAAAAAGGACAGCCACTTCCTAGGTCTTGTTTTACTTGAAAGTATTCCAGAACAAGCTGTTAGAATGATATTCCTGTGGATACACAAAAGTTGGTAGCTCACTGGACTAGAGACCTTCAGAGATTCTCCCTGCCCCTCCTTACAGCACAACACCTCCTTTGTATCAATCTGCCAATCTTCCTTGTGGACCTACTGTCCTAGGATCACCTTGCCTGTAAAGTTGTTCAAAAGCTCTCAGCTACTCATAAACGCTTTTGTATCTCTCTTCGTACCACGTGCTAGTGCAGGAAGGGAGCCAGGCTCGTGCTGTATGTCCTGAGAGAAAGTGACTGAACTGGTGCAAGAGGTGTTGCTGCCTGGTTCTGTCACAGAGATTTGAGCTGATGGGAGCAGGACCTTGAATCCACTACACTTGCCTTTCTGTGCCAGTATATGCCTTCTGGGAAGGCACAGGTCTGCCAGACATCAGACTCTTGTCTGGTACATTACACGTCAAAGGAAAGACACGAAATCCAGGTAGAGATTGCTGTGAGGTGGTCCTGCTGGAAAATAAAAGAGGAACTGCAATAAAATCCAACAGGTGCATTTAGTAAGCTAGTTTCAAACAATGGCCAAGCACTTCTATTTCTGGTATGTTGGTCTATATGCCTCTTTGCGTGCTTAGTTTCTTAACAATGCCAGATGCTTAATGTTTGCTTGTTAAAACTAGAACATCAACTGTGTAGCAATACCAAGTACACTGCTCATTCCTCTTCTTTCTGTTTGGCTGGCTGCTTACCTCAAAGTAAAGGAAGCCATCAGTATTAAATGCAATGAGTGGCATCACTGCTTGGTTTCTATAACTGCTTTTACAGCAGGCAAGAAAGCAAGGGAGGAAAAGTACTTTGGCACACGGTTTTATCAGTGTTTTGAGCTCTTAGTTATGCTCTGTGCTTAATTCTGGCAGTTTGCCTTGAGATGGTGAATAAAACTCTCTGCATATTAAAATGTAATATTAACCAATAATTTTGTTTACTAAAGATGAGTCTTACGAAAAAAAAAGGTAAGGCAAGATGTTCACTACTTGTTGCCTGCTTCCCTTTTTTGCCTTCTCGCTTTCCTATTGGGTGTGGTCAGACAGTGAGGGTAAAGCATAGCTGTTTCTTCTGATGAACAGCTATGAGACATTTCTTACTGTGTAAGTACTCCAAGCATCATGATCCTTGGGCATGCTGGTGTAATAGCAAAACAGTAGATTTTTATGTATTTGGAAATTTTGTTCCATTGAAAGAATTGTGATTTCATAGCCTAAAAGAATGCTGAGAGATCTTCCCTGATCCTGAAACAGCCCGTGGCTGTATCCAGAGCAGAGTGGCCCTGGGTGGTATCTCTTACATCAGGTATGCCCTGTAGCAATGGACTCTTCTATAATGAGGGGAATATTTCCAGATTTTCATGATGCTTCGCATCTCTTGTATCTCCTGATTAAGGGTGGAGGAGGGAGTTGAGGGAAAGAGGAAAAGGTCAAGTAAGAATTTTTTGAGATTAAACTTGTTCTCTCTTCAATTTATCTGCTCTCAATGGCCGCTTAATTTTGTAATTAATCAAAAGAACAAACTTTGTTGGAGCATTTTGTCAGCGTGCTCAGAAAGCAGAATAAGAGATACAATAAGGGCTCCGATAGAAGGCAGGGAGCTATCAGGAGAATATTTACATTTAGGGGTGGTGATTTTAACTGACATGGAATAAAGCAACTTGTGAACCTTCAGACACTATTTCTGTGCCAGCTGTCCTCTTTTTCCCCTCTCTTGGATGGTTGGCTGATGGTGCTGTAAAATGCCTCCTTTGGAAAAAGAAAAGCCTCCTGAGATTTTCTCAGTGCATCTTTTGTGAACACAGGGACTTGGGTATATCACTGTCATGTACTAAGTACATACGTGTACTAACCTTGTTTGACCTCTTCAGTTTCCTGTGTTTTAAATCCATCCTGTTGTGTTGGATCTCAGTCCAAACCAACAATGACTAATAAATGTTTATACAAATACAGTTAGTTTACTTCTTGGCACAATGCTTTCTCTCTTACAGACAGCATTTAAGGTGTGAGAACACCTCATCAGTTTTGGAGATTTTCAGATGCATAATTTTCATGTGACTGGTATGTTTATAAACTTCTTTCTTTCTTACATCTGACTAATTGGATTGGAAGTACCATGCCAAGAATTGTTTTTTTCAGGGATGACAAAATTCTCAACTACTCCTTTGCTAGAGAACTTTTTTCACTTTCTCAAAAAGAATTTGTGCAAAGTGGGAGCTATGCTTCGAGAAGCAAGAAGCAGGTATTTTTTTTTCTAGCAGGACAACCACAATCCCTTTTCAACCCACAGGGTAATTTTCAGCTGGTTTAGTTAGGTATCGGATAACCTTCTCTCTCTTATCTGTCATCTAGAAAAATGCAGAGCATGCTAAATCTCATGCAATGACAAAAGTACCTCCACCATCCTTAGTGAACACTGTGGATCTGGGAGAAAAATGCTCTCCCATTGCCATCAAGCAGTCCTGTCTTTATTCTTTACACTTACTATTCCAGAACTATTGATTATACTTACTATTCCAGAAATTTCCACAGCTGTCAAATGGGCCTTAAAACAACCAGAATCACTATGTAGGATGTGTGACTTGGTGCAAGATACTTGGGGCTAGATACATCAGTTATCAGAGACACGTTCACCATACAGTTAAGTCTGAAAAAGAAGAGAAGGAATTCTCAATTCCCGTGTTGCCTGCTTTCAGAAGAGCTTGAAGATTGTTCTAGTACACAAAACTGGCTTGCTGTCAATTAGTGGAAGCTGTGGTAATGAACTTCCAAATTGTAATGGCCACTTTTCTTTCATTCTGCTAAAAAAACCTTGATGTTTGTCTTCAGCTTCTGCTTCTGTTGTTCAGAGTGAGTTTGCAGTGGTTTTTAGAAAAATGAGTCTGTCATCACTCCATTCCATGCAGGTCATGCCAGGTCTGCATTACAGTTGTGTCCAAGCTGAAACCAGACGTAGTGTTCCACTGAACAATGTTGCTCTGAAAAAAAGTTATGTGCATTTGTCTTCTGCTACCTCACTTTTGAAGTCCTTCAACTCATCTGCAGTCAGCTGGACTCATGGCTCCTAAGACCAATAAAACTGATGATGATAACAAATTTTAACATCCAATAGCATCTTCCACATGTTGCTTTACTGCTATCTAAAACCTGGACTGCATTTTTGAAGCAGATGGTTAATGGGATACTGGAAGATTTGAGAGAGAGAGTATTGTTTCCTTTATCCTCTTTTTAAGTCCTAGAATCCAATTAGACGTTGTGCGGCTTCAAAATAATTACAGAGTGAACGCTGTTAACTGGAATACTTTGCATCATGCAATTTCCCCCCCTCCAAATGCTATGCAGCTGTTCTAAAAGAGCACTGTGCTGTGTGGGAAAATGGAGATTAGTTTATGCCAACACACAGTCCAACACAGCTGTAGTAGAGGAAGATGGACTTAGAGGTAAGATACTTATAGACTTACCTTTTGCTGCTAGAGTATGTTTTGCTGTGCTTTCATTAATGAGATATTTCAACACCTAAATAGCTGTTGAGGCCTCTGGTCTAAGGTAATTGCAAATTAGTTCATTAACTCCTACACATTTTGGAAAATAAAAAAGGAACACGAAGAAATAAAAACCCCAAGCATGAAGTTTAATGCAATCCTGCACATATACAGCAGCAGTTCCTGGAAAGCACAATGGAGCCAAAATATAAGCCAGTGCTGTAACTGTTGAAATGATGTCTGTGTCTTGAGGCACATAAACTGCAGACAAAACTTGGTATGTTTGTCCTGGCTTTTGGTCCAGGCAGTTGCTTGCAAACCATGCCTCTGCAGTCAGAGCAGATGTGGCAGTAAAGCTGTAACCCAGCAAATCTTGCTCTATTCTTCTTTTCCACTCTTTGTAACAGAGAGGCAGAGGATTTGGCCCAGGAAGAAGTATTGCAAAGCTTGGACCATATGCTGAGAGAGGAAAAACAGAAGATACTGTATAGACAGTACTGGGCTTTTGTTATTCTCACAGCCAATCCTATTGTATTCCTTTTAAACCAATTGGATTGCATGTACCATGGCAAGAATTGTTTTTTTCAGGAAAGGTAAAATTCTCAAGACTCCTCAATGGCAGTGTCAGGCAGAGAAATCTAGAGACTACCGTTGGGAGGGGCAGAGAGTGTTAGACAACCACATCTTGAATGTCAAAAAAATTTTTTATGGCAAAAGGAAACTGATTGGAGGTGGTTGCAACTAGGATAATCACTGGTTCTAAGCCTGGAGATAAGATGGGGCTAAAAAGATATATAATGGGAGTGGAAAAGTAGGATTTCAGTATTTCATGGGTTTTGGTGTGTCTCATTTATGCTCTCCCCTCTCCTAATTATTTAATTTTTTTTTAGGTTTAAAAGCCTATTATTTTTTTTGGGAAAGTCACTGAGAGAGATCAAGGCAAACCTACCTCCCTGCGCTGGCTGACTTGTAACCTCATCACAGATGTCTGGCAGGAACAGAGACATTATACTTTCTGAGGATACTGTTTTTCATGCCAGGAATCAACTTCAAGCAGTTTTGCTTACATGGGGTGTTTTTATTTTATAACCTTTTTCATCTTGTGCTATTGTGAGTTGTTTGTTTCTGGCATGCATAACAGCCAATGGTAGCTGCAATTTTCTTGACCCTGCCCTGTGATGATACCTAAACTTCAATATGAGGACATCTGATGAAGTTCAGGATTCAGCTGGAATTTCACACAACATGCTCATGGATATTGCTGAGCTTTTGGTGCACCTATGCCTGTCCCTGAAATAGTGATGTCCTTTACATAGCGAATAATATTGTGATTCAGATTCAGTTTCAAGTAAATAAACAAAAAATGGTTAAAATATAACACTACAGCAGAAACAGATATGTTCCGTTTTTCTTGGTCTTGTATTTTGGTCTCTTTGCTGCAGCCTTTTTTAGGTTGTTTCAGGTTGAACATTTTTTCAAATAATTATCTCATCTGAGTGGTGATGACAAAGAATTTTAGTAGTCATCCCTGTTAAGCAAGAAGTACATGAAAGAACTGATATATTCATCATCATGAAAATACTTGAGTTTCACACTGTGTTTTGTTTAATGTGGTTTTTCTGGTACTTTCTGCTGTGGAGTATCCTCCGTGGGAAATATTTTCATGCTCTCTGGAAAACATACTCCAGCTTCCTCTTTAAACCAGAAGACTATGTATGTGCAACCAGATCCTTATTATTTTTATTAATTTTTTACTTTAATTCAATTATGGTAATGATGCTAGAAAAAAATTTTACAATGCCTTCTGGGAGATAGGTACTATGTGAACTAGACATTTCCTGACATGGACTGAACATTACCCTTGTATATGTCAAACATTAAGTAAAGTTATTTTATGGTGTCCCATTTCTCCTGAAAAATAAATAACACTCAGAAAACTAGTAGGTGAATCTGAATTGGCAAGTAATGCAAATCCATACAATTTGCTCAGGGCTATTACTTTCTTCCTTTCCTCCCCTCTCCTTGTGAAAAGCAGTCCTCAAGGATCTGTCTGAGAAAAGACTAATTTGTGGTGCTATGCAGAAGGCTGCTTAAACTTACAGCAGTCATAAGATTAACGTAATGATCTGAAGGAGTTCACTTGGTATGCTCATCACTTGTCTCTCGTTTGTGCTCCCTTGATGATTATTGAATAATTATATTAATTATATCCAGCAGAGGGGAATAATCACCTGAGAAACAGGTCACTCAATTTCCCTTTGTGTGCGTCCTTAGGAAGTATCTATTTAAAGGGCTTGCACAGAAACTGATTTTCTGTAGAAAAATGCCATCAGATTTTTTTCCTCAAAATGCCTGTAAACATCAAGAATGGAGCATGGCAAATCGGAAGAATGTGTTTCCCTTCTTCTCCACGTAGACATTCTGTAAACAAAGTTCTTACCTGTTGGTGTGCCATCTGTGGATAATATTCTTGCTGCATTTTGCTGAGATATAGTGCACTTGTAAATCTGCCATTTTAATTTATAGCTGATCTAACCCATCTGTTTATTTTTAAGGAGAATAAATTATCAAGTGGATTGGAAATTTGATAATGTCACTTATTCTCTTCTTTGTTGACCTAGATGTATAACAAATGTATCCTGTTCAAGATTATAAATATATATATGTTGAAAGAAGACAACTTTGAGTATTCTGGCTTAATCTCAATATGTTTGCAGCTGAATACATACTCAATTTGTCATCTTTCCCAATTATTTATTTATTTGGAGTGAGTTGCTGTGTTTTCTGAACTTGTCGTAAGGAGGAGGACTGGAGTGTTGGTGCTGAATGGGAATGGCCCCTTTGCTTTCCATTCATAAAATTCAATATCCCTATTGCACTTTTAAGAAAAATATTTCTTCCATTTTCTTTCCACTGTTCATTGTGTGACTGGGAAATTAGTGTTTCATAGGATAAGGATTTCTTAGATGTCTCCTTCTTCAGAGGAAATAATGAGTGCTGTGTCCAGCTGTAGCATTATTAGCATGGCAGCGGGGTTACAGCTTGATGCTTCCTACTGGGAAAACTCCCCTTTGACTTCCGCAGGATTCTGTTTGGGATCCGTAAAATTTCCCTTCTAGGGACCTCCACAGGTTTTGTGGAAGGTGAATAGAAGTCCATCAGGGTCTGAACCTGTTCTGAATGTTTCTTACGAATGAGATATAATAATGCCTTTTTTTTTTGCTTTGCAAGCCTGTTTAGATGACTTTCCTAATCCTACTTCTGCATTGGAGAATCCTATTTTCCAGCATAAATGAAACTAAGTATTGTACCTTTATGGCCCTCAATCCTCATTTTATGTCTAATGTGTTTACAGAAAGAAAGACCAAACCATGAACAAGAATATTGCACTTTCTCTTACAAACAAAAGTCATTTGAAGAGAACTCAGGAAAAATCTCCTGTATTTTGCTACGTATTCTGCTGTCATTCTCCATTCTCTCCTTCTTCCCATGGCTTCCCAACAACTTTTTTTTTGTGTATCGTACTCTGAAGACTCTGGTGGGGTGTATAATGATATTGTCTCTATTGTCTTTGGCAAATTATTTTATCCAACCTCAATGAAATCCAACCATGCTTTAAATCTCTCAATACCTAGAGTGAATACATTTTCATATTTCTCTGTGGTTATTGGAAAGGAAAATCTTTATGGGAATGATAGGTAACGTCTTGCTCCCATAGGATAACCCATACGATTTTGATGCCCATTTACATGTTATTCATTTTTTTAGGACTGGCCACCAATTCGGAAAATGAAACTTATAGAGAGATTTTCAGGAACACTTTCAAGCTATGAGAGAGACACTGGAATGCAAGTAGGCAGTTTGCAGGTCAAACCTCAAGTTCTTTCTTTCCTTTGAAAATGCTGCAATTATAGCTGGGGGGATTTTGTTTGTTCGTGCACATTTGTAAACTTCTTTCAAGAGGACTTGTAATGGTAAAATTAAAAAGTTGATCAGATGCAGAATTACACAGGTCCAAAACTCATTACCAGAAGTTTTACTAAAACCAGCTGTGTGTAATATTGATATGAGACAGAATGGAATGGCTTGTTATAGCAGGCAAAGTTGCACTGCTTAATAATGAGTACTTTGGATTCAGTCCAGTGAATAGTTTAACTCTATAAATAATGCAATCTTGCTACAATTTCCTTTCTCAAGTTTTGGTCTCCTTAATGATTTCAAACCTCCCCTGTCCCATGGTATTCTTACACTACTTTAAATGGCTGTGAATTGCTGACTTCTGGTAGCTATGTGGACTTTTTTTCTGCTCTTTCTTTCAAATTTACCCTTCAGTTAAAAGTAAATTATCAAAAAAGAAAATAAAAAAGGGTCATACTGTCCCTGTGTGGTTCGTTCTACTGGAGACAACCACAAAATTAGACTTCTTTTCAGCTGTACTATCACTTCATTTATTTCTCTTGGGGATTACTTATTGAACTTGGGTAACTTATTTAATTTCAGTATCTTTCAATGCTGGGGGAATATGCATTTCTGTTTCATGCAGTCAAGAGAGTGGAGAAGGTGTGGAGATGACTGGTTGCACATCTCCACTACTTGAAGGAAGACAGGTTCTGGATATGCACCTTTATGTCAGGTATTGCCCATAAGAATGTCTCCCTACCTATGAAATTTTTGGACATTCAGTTGTAAAAAGTGGAAATCTTTTTCTGTGGTCATATTTGGTCTTCTCTGTACAAAAAATTCACCATATCCTCAGAGCATATAGTTGCAAATCAGGAATTACAACCCTCCAGTTCCTAAGGGTTTTAGAAAAAGTGATGACCCTGCATTTTGGGTTTGAATCTGTGGGGTTTGTATAGTGTTATTTCAAATTTTTCTATGCATGAAGGATGAAAGGTGAATTGATGCAGAGGGCAGCTGAAGTTTCACCAGGGGATGAGTCATCTCAGATTTCACGTTTGTGTGTGTGCATGCTTCTGTGTACATTTGACTTTTGGTTTTGTTACTTTCATTTACTTACAGATGGCTAAGCAGTTATCAGATGTCAGCTTCCTCTGATTCCTACACCATAAAAATGTATCTTGACTCATGTTTCCTATGTGTTTAGAATTCATTCTGCATAATTTCTATTCCGTTGTATAAATAAGGCTGGTAACAAGTATTATAATTTCTCTAAGTATTGAAAGGATTGAATAGAAACTTAATGGCTGTGGCAGACTGCACCATCTGTCATTCAGTGAACCTGGAGACAAGGTTTTGAAGACTGGAGGCAATGAAACTGAATTTCAAAAGTACTGGAAAGTTACTTGCTGCAGCAACCTCCATCTGAAATCAGTGGTAAGGTTAGAGACTCTTCAGGAGGACAGGCAATGGGCAGTGGATTTAATCTGTATCACTGCCAGCTGTGTGAAAATATAGTGGAAATAGTGGCTGCATCAGGTCTGCCAGCTTTCCTGATTTTATTGCAGGGCTTGCTGCTGTTTCCCGTACTCCATCCCAGCAACTGTAGTCATATGATTGCACAAGAATTTTGGCTTTTATTTAGTAAGAAAGAATTTCTATACCCCAGGTTAGGGAGGGAAAGCGTGAGAAAGTGAGACTACAAATCATGGGCATGAGATACTGAGTTAGGAATTTTAAATTAAATAATTTTGTAACTTTTTTTTTCTGCTACTCACTAATTTTGGGAGCTTCCTCAAGACTTTTGCCATGCTTGAGTTTGGTAGAAGTGGTGTATTTCCTTTTCGAGGTGTATCTTTCCCATTGCAAAAAGCTGGAAGAGGCTCCTATAGGATTCAAGTTCTCTCCAAAGTGAGACAATTTTGAAGGACACAGCATGGTGTCTGTCTCCTGTTTTTAGTTCTTCTGAAGTAAGAAAGCAAGCCCATGGTCCAGCAAATGTCTCACAAACAAGATGTTTGCTGTCTGACTTCTACTGTAGTAACTATCCCAAGGGAAAGCAAACATGGACTAGCAGGAATTCTATGCATTAGTTTGACGGCATCAGACACAATGGCATTTTGTCTGGACTAACTTTCTTGCAAGAATGTCTTCTGAGCTATTTCTCAGAGGAGAAAAATGTTTTCTTCCAGAGCAGGTAAATAATTTGTAATGATTTCCAGGAGTATTATCTGCATGTGAAGTTGCTGTAGCATCCAGGCTTATCTTACAGCCATGTCTTCACTTAAGTGGACAGCAAATGCTGGTGTCATACTGTCATCGTGCAAGCAAGGAACTTTATTTGGGTTTATGCTTCATGAAAACATTGTGTATTTATACATAATACTATGTATTATAAAAAGAAAAAGTAAAAATGAAAGAACACAATAAAAAAGTTAACAGAGGTGATGCAAAATCCATGTATATAGAAACAAACAAAAAAAATCTGTAAAAAGGTTTCTTTCCTCATTTTACTTCCCTTACTTGTTTGCAAAACTCACATAGAGTGTAAAGCCAAATAAAAAATTACATTTTTCCTGTAGTTTCAGCCTATATTCATAGCTAACTGGAATACAGATTCTATAATCTACCTTACAAATTTAATTTAAAAGTCCCAAATCTGCTTCACTCTCTAGATAGCACATTAGAAAATTAAAGTTTTGAGATTTCCACCCCCCCCGCAACTATCCTAATTAAAATTACTTACCACATTCACTGTCTACCTTCTGTCATGCTCTGTCTTGTTGCTGAGATAGAATCAATTTTAATTACAAATGACCTCTTTGTATTTTACTCTCTCTGAAGGATCCACAATACAAATTACAGGAAATAAAAATTTAACTCAAATAACAAAGTTAAACCAAATAGTTTTACTGTTTGTTTGAGTCCCAACAGTAGAAAGTGTGAGGAAAAAAAACCAACTAATCACCATGGAAGAACTCTTGATCCTTTTTATAACTTCATTGTTCTCTATGATTTACATTCTTGAGATGCTGAATTCAGAAATCTAAATTATGAAGCACAGATTTTTATCTTTACTACCAACACAAATAGTTTCAGTGGCTTTTTAGAGTATATCTTTCCTTTTAAAGATGCATAGATAGCCTCTTCATATCAAACAAACAATCTCACATCTAATTGGAAAGATTTTATGCTTGTCATCTATGTACTGGAACATGCAGCATTATTTTACAGGCAGTGCCTCTTTTTTTGCGTCGTCTTTCCCATCCCAATCCATGCCAGCCTCTCTCATCCCATCCTATCCCTAAATGAAACATGATGTATTTTCAAAAAAAGAGAAAACATTCTAAAGCTGAAATCCAGCACGTTAAATTTGCCAGTTCTAACAAGTGCTGTATAAAATTTGTTGAAAACAGTCCTTAAATAATCTTTTATGAATTCATTCCACGAACAATTTGTTTGCAGTTTTTAATCTTTGTTTTTCCCATGTTAATTTTTATCTCATATATTATTCCTCAATTGTGCACACATGATTCTTGTAATGATTTATTCATTTGCAGAAAACTACAGAAGTATATAATCATGTCTATTTGGGCCAGACATTCCTAAAACAATTGTCGTAGGCATATCCCGAACACCCACTATACAAAAGCACACTCAATTTGCAAGTGATTACTCGACATGATTACAAGGGATACAAAGATTGTTTTTACGTATCTTCATATCTCATTTCTATCTCTCTGAGACACTCAGAATTACACCAGTAATTCTCTGAAGAGGAAGAGTGCAACTGGCTGAGAGCACTTTTGGGAAGACCATCTGCGTAGTTTGCTGTCAGGTAGATGACCACCAGCTCTTGGTATTGCAGAGCACAGGGAAATACAGTCTATGGAACAAGCTACCACTAGAACGTACTTCTAACCATACCTTCCACATTTTCTAATACATTTCTTCTGTACCTCATAATAGAATCTTAGGTACTGGAAGAAGGTGGCAGGTTGACCATTGTCCATAGAAAGATGTGTGTGACATTCTTAAAGTAGAGAAATTTCTCAGTTCAGGATAGATGTGTGTTGAAGAAACTCTGGGTTAGTGGTGATTTTAAGTTGATTCTTAGCTAGATCTTGGTGTAGCCTATGACTAAAAATATGACCACCAGCAGTGGTGAGGTTCCTTGCTTCTATTGCTAATTCACACTATAGGAACAATATACACAGATTCCCCTTTGGTCTGAACCTCACAAGCAGACATTTTTTTCACGAATACAGGCAAAACCAGAGTCTCACAAATCAAGTTCAAATCCACTCTTGTAACTTCCAACATATTTCTTCTTGTAGTGGAGTCAGAAATTCTAGAGAGGTCCTTTCTGAAATGTGTGTGTCAGCAAAATGCGTGGACATTCACTTCTTTTCTCTTATTAAACATTTGAAAACTTGCTTGAAAGACCACACAGTATTATTTACTGATGTACTCCAGATACAGTTCTACTCTAAAATATAAATAAATTGACTGGCTTTCAAGCAGACAGATTTTACAAATAACGAACACAGGGGGTTAAAGAAATCACACCTTCAAGTTCTTTTGTATAAGCACAAGGACAAGAAATGTATTCTTGTTATTATAATAAAGTTAAGTATCATTTATACTCACAAGAGTCTAGGCATTTGCTATGTAGGAAAGAAATGCCCAGCATCAGTATGTAGCTTACCTTAACAGGCTTGCCCCACACTTTGTAAAATGGCACTTCCTCCAAATAAAGATCACAGTCTTTTTAAAGGCAACTCACGGCCATCTTGAGGTCTCATTGAGAGTAATATCAATCTAGGAGAAATTCATCAATCAAATTTAACCTTATCCCTATTTTCTGTTGCATTAATAAAAATGAATGGTTGGATTTTCCATAAAACTATGGAAGTACTATTTGATTTTAGGAGTTTAGGTTGTAGGGCTTGGATGCATTGTACTGCAATATCTTTTACAACATTCGGCCTAGGAGAAATAAAGAGGAAAAATCATCTAACAGGTTATATCCTTTTCAATACCAGGCTCACTGAATGAAAAGAATCTCAGTTTTGTCAGTTCAGTTATGAGGTACTTTTGCACTATGAATATGTGTAGATGAAATCTGAAAGCAGTTACAACAGTATTTATCAAAATAATTCCTACAACAAGTTTAGAGGTCTATTTTTAATTAACCAGGCATTGACTCTTTCAGAGATGATTAGTATATGGGATAAAAGAGAGATATGTTCAAGTTTGACTCAAAATTAGAATTAATAATACATGTAAATCTCTTGAGACTCAAAAATATTTGGCCAATGGAACACAAAGTTTATACAAATATTTGATGAGATTAATTTGAAATTTAACTTTTTCAGGATTAAGAGTTTGGATTCTACAAATAAGAAAGCAACAGTGGTGAAAGAAATTATCTACTGTTTGCCTCAGAAAACTGGCAGCTCTTAACCTTGTTATTTTAATGAAACTTCAGGGGGATAAAAACAATTTCACTTCATTTAAAAAAGTTGTTTCACTTCTGTCCTTAGTATAAGCTTCATTGATTCCTATATCATTCAGACATGAAATAAGAATGTTAAATTATTCCTTAAAGGGCACAGAAGACTTTGTAAAGTATTCTGACATAGGAATTATTTTAAAACTTATCCAGTGTTTTCTTTGTCCTTGCCCCTTGTTGCACTAATTGTCTGGGTATGTTTGTAAGGCACAAGTAGTAAGGGCTGTTATCTGAATTTTAGCCCTTGCACAGTGTGATAAAAGGGGATAACAAGGCTTGGAAATTTGGACTCCTTTTCCTGGTGTGGGGCTGGAGCTTGTTGCCAGTACACCACTGCATGTTCTCTCCAGTTGCCCTGCTGAGTGTGAGGTTCAGGTAGGAAATTACAGTCCTTCTGTAAGAGCTACAGTCCTCCCAAACCCTGCTGTGTGAGGCGATGCGGAGCCGTGCCTGCACCGTAATGCCCGTGTGATTGGGGATAAACATGTCCACGTCCAGGGGTGAACCTTGGCTTGTACCCTGCTTAGACAAAGCAAAACCGCTTCTGAGCAGGGTCTGATGGAACTGAAAGTTTGCTGCAGTTTGCCCACCTGGATCACTGGATTGGAAACCAGGGATGATTTTAGGTCTGGCTGGAACTCACTAATTTTATAAGGAGAAAATATCTTATGAATACTGAGGGCTTTCTTCAGGCTCCCACACCTCAGCAGCAGATGCAGTCTTTCACAGATGAAGGAATTGCCTGGGAATTCTTAAAGGACCATTGAAACAGGTAATTCTGGTTGTGCATCCAGACACCCACAGACAAGTTCAGAAACAACTTAAGAAAATAATGCCTTTGGAAGTGCTCTGCCAGACTGTGCTAATCTACTTGTAGAGATCCCAGTTAACCATTTGCCCAGGTTAACAGTTTGTTCACAGGCATAACCAGAGGAGGGTTTAGGGACATTGCAACAGAGGGTATAGGCACAGACTTACTGCCTATACTGTTAAAAGAGGTGTGGTATCACAGCAGGAGTTGCTGCAGAAAAGGTGATTTTTTTTTTCCTCATCTCCTTGCAAATTATAGTAAAATATGTCCAGAAAAATGGTTAAGAAAGTATTGAACTGCTGCCCCACAAGTTATTTCAGAAAAACATTGTTTTGTAACTTGCTNGATTGGGGATAAACATGTCCACGTCCAGGGGTGAACCTTGGCTTGTACCCTGCTTAGACAAAGCAAAACCGCTTCTGAGCAGGGTCTGATGGAACTGAAAGTTTGCTGCAGTTTGCCCACCTGGATCACTGGATTGGAAACCAGGGATGAATTTAGGTCTGGCTGGAACTCACTAATTTTATAAGGAGAAAATATCTTATGAATACTGAGGGCTTTCTTCAGGCTCCCACACCTCAGCAGCAGATGTAGTCTTTCACAGATGAAGGAATTGCCTGGGAAATTATCTTAAGGACCATTGAAACAAATAATTCTGGTTGTGCATCCAGACACCCACAGACAAGTTCAGAAACAACTTAAGAAAATAATGCCTTTGGAAGTGCTCTGCCAGACTGTGCTAATCTACTTGTAGAGATCCCAGTTAACCATTTGCCCTGGTTAACAGTTTGTTCACAGGCATAACCAGAGGAGGGTTTAGGGACATTGCAACAGAGGGTATAGGCACAGACTTACTGCCTATACTGTTAAAAGAGGTGTGGTATCACAGCAGGAGTTGCTGCAGAAAAGGTGATTTTTTTTTTCCTCATCTCCTTGCAAATTATAGTAAAATATGTCCAGAAAAATGGTTAAGAAAGTATTGAACTGCTGCCCCACAAGTTATTTCAGAAAAACATTGTTTTTTAACTTGCTCACATTTATTTTTTCTCAGAAACTCACGGGAGATGTGACCACCTGTGTTAGAACTAAATTGCAACACAAAAAATAAAATGGCTATTCAAGATAATAGAGGAATCCAGCAGTATTTCAGAAGATGTATAAAAGTTTTTTAGATAAATAATTTGAATTAGATTACCAGTGACTGGAGAAAGTATTTCAAAGGTTTCCATCTGTTTTTGGGTGACTAAGGCCAGTGATAGTCACTTACCAGCGCTGTGGATAGAGCTTTGGGATTTAAAATGCGGCTTTTCAGTGTTAACAAGGTAGTAGGGAAGACTGAGGTTTGTGCTGATGCATAGCTGTCAGAAAAGATATTTATCCTGATGTTATCCAGGGTTGTTCTTAAAAGTTGTTCTTATGTTTGGGAAACATGCACTGTGTGCTATGAAACTCTAATGCATCATATACTTCATCTCTTACTGCAGTGCTTTCAGCACCACTTAAGATTGCACTTAGACACCAGACTGAAAAGACTCCATAAAAATTAACTATTCCCATCGATGAATGTCCTCTTCCTAACAATTTTGAAGTAAGAGTTTTCTTCCTTTCAGTAGCCTTTCCCCAAGCAATAAATATCATCCTAATTGGTTCTTATTTATAGCCTTATTATTAGGAAATCCAGGGAATGAAAGCTAAGGACAAGAACAAGATCTGCTGAATCTGAGTCCCACATGTAATGGTGGATAAATGCTTGCACATATCTGCAGAGCTGTGCTTACACACTTGGCGTCCCTGTTGTAGACATAAAGAATTTGGCTTCACAAGAGCTAAGTCTGTGAGTAGTAGGTGCACCACAGAAGAATGCAAAATGCCTACTGCTTGGCACCACAATAATACTTGTAATGACAAAAATGCCCTTCAGATGAATTTGTTCTGCCTCCAACAAAAAGAAAAGTGCATAAGAGTTGCCAAAATGCAACTCCCTTTCATGAAGAATATGTTTCAAGGAGATTTCCAGAAATATTAAAGAGTTTGAAGATAAGACTCTCACTGGAGAAGAGATAACTACATAATTATTAAGAAGAAGCAATTGCCAGTCACTGCCGCTCCAAGAGAAATTAAATTATTCTGAAAGAAGCTAATAAAAAAGGGTGTGGAAGATCTTTCTAAAACATCAGAAAATGAGAAAATGTATGTAAAGATGATATGAGGACAAAGGGATCAATCAGGCAGATGTGGAAGAAGATTTGGCCAAAAGGATAAAGCTAATAGTATTTCGTGTGAAAAATCCAGTTACTGTATTTAATCTGCAGGTTGACAGTGGGCATTTGCATGTGTATGCATATAGAAAAATGATAAAATTTAGTGAAATGTGACACTTCGCATTCACATACCAAAAAGCACTGTAGCCAAGAACATTCTTGATTTCAAAGACAAGAGCTCAGTTAGACATGGAGTAGCCTGACTGCCTTCCAAGGAGATCCATGGTTGTGTACCCCTGATAGTCTGTTGCACACATCATGGGGTCAAATGGGACCATCTGCATTTTTTTATTCTGGCTCATATCTTGTTTACACTGGTTAGAACACTGATTTTTTGCTTTCTCTTTAGGCACTTCTACTTCATGATTGGCTTTCCTTTCCCATACCTAGCTGTCATTTAAGCTATTAGAAATATATTTTTATCATGATTATAAGTCATTAACTTCATATGATGTAGATGTGCATATGAAAATGCATTATTTTATTAGCTGAAAGAATTTTGAGGTACTGCACAAATTTTCCTTACACCAGTAGATTACACCTAGAGTGCTCTGAAATTCTGGCCCTGTCACATCCTATCAGCAGGCAGCTCTTGGTTTGTTCAGAATCATCATGATGCTGTTTCTGGAGGAGTTTGACATCAGGAAGAGAGCCTGTAGAATTATTTGGAATTTACAATAAAGATCCTTAATAATGATTCTTTTAAAAACAATGGTGCAGTTATAAGCTAGCCGTGTAGCTGTTGATCTTGTCTGCCTTTCAGGCTGTTGTTGGCCACTGTGATTTTACAAGATTTTACAAGATGTGGGTGTAAAATTTTGCCTCTGGGCCAAAAGTAAGAGTTTGCATAACAAACTTGTGCCCTTGAGCCTTTCTGTAACTATGGTGACTGGGAAAGGCAAGAGCTATCTTCAAGGACTTCTGAGCAGAAGAAGGGTCATAACTGGAGAAAAAGGCCAAACAACTCTGCACTCAATAAACTGAAGCAGGAAACCGCAGCATGACTCATTTCTTATGCGTAATGTATCATCAGAGCTCTCCCGTTACAGTTCACTGGTGGAAATGAAGTTCATCATTCTCTGGCTTTCAGGAAACTGCTGGGAGAAAACTCCTTTAGGGAAGCCACAGCTCCAGTGCTGGGTGTTTTGCAAGCAGAAGGGCAGTGCTGATACCTGACTGCTGTTAGATCCAAACTGATAGTTTCCATTATCCTACCCCTGGCTGAAGTCTCAGGTTCTCTTCAAGCCCCTTTGCTTGGTGAGAACCTTGGTTTCCTGGTATCCATAGCGTCAATGTGGGAGCACTAGCATTGCAGGCTGGGAGGATCAACTCCTTCCTTCGTGTTCTCCACCATAATAAAGTAAATAGCAAGCAAAACAACTCTGATAATGCAAATAAGCTAGGACAATGTAGTTTTTTATTGAGTCTTTTTTTGGACAACGATTGGCAGTTAAACTAGGTTTTGAAAGGGAACCAACTTAGATTCCGTTCCTATTCTGATTTAATAACTGTTATTGCGGGACTATGATATGGGACTCTTACTGAACTTCATAACAAAAACAAGTGATCCCGTTTCCAAGTTTCCTGCAGGATTTTAGATTGGGGATAAAAGGCACCAAGGATGTATTGAGAATGCCCAGTGATTTGAGGAGATAAAACAGGGAGTAGAGACACACACAGACATGGGCAACACTGACCTACAGCCATCTTGCTTTTTTGTTCTGAAACAAAATATCCATAACAGAAGACTCCTGTCCTGAAATATTAAACCATAGAGCTACAGGCTGTATTTTAAAACTGTTTTTGTTTTCATAAAAAGCTACATTAATAATATCTTGGCATGGTACTGAGCACCATCAATTGTGTAAAATTCTGTTGCCTGCTGTTCTCTTCTATCATTAATAATATATCCTAAGATGGGAGTGAGAACAGTCTTGCAATGCTAGCTGATAAGATAGCTGAAAAGGCTTCTTTCATTCCAAATAAGATGATAAAAATAAGGAGGAATCTTTCAGACTGTAAATGAGAGATTCAAAGCTGAACTTGGAGCATCTAACCCTGCTCAAAGTCATGGAACTTCACTGCCTTGGAGGAAACAAAAATGGAACTGAGATTTAAAAAAAAAAAAAGAAAAAACCTCCACCCTGGAGACAGTCATATTCCCCAAGCCCTAAGTTTAGCCTTGAAAATATCAGCATTATTTTCTCTGTGCTCTAATGATCTGTCAGTGTACTGTAAATTAAGCCTGTGCAATTGAAAAAAACAATTTTTTTTAGTCTACATTTTTCTTCCCAGTTTTTAAAGGCTTTATCCTTCCCATCTCCTGGAAATGTTGCTTTTATCCTGATCTGAAAACTAAAAAAAAATGTTCCTAGAAATGCTATTGTTCTTCTAAGCATGTTGTTTTTGAAAACAGTGCCTGTAAAAACAATGGTGATGTGCTCTTTCTTAGGAGGTTGTTCAAGAACTCCAAATTTGAGACCATGAACAAGATCCTAGAATTCATGCTTTCCAAATCGATCATCTTGGAAATCTGTTTTTCATCCAAATTTATCTTATTCAGATGTAGCATTAGACTTTTTTTCTGTCTTTCTGCAGTGAAAGCACGTGTGGTTTTTGCTAATGAAGAAATTTGTTGGTTGCTTACTCTTATTCTGCTTTTCTCTTGCAGAGGGCAGTTCAGGTAGACCTGGGAGGACTGGAATGCTATTTTTCATGTTGTGGTAACAGAGAGGAGGCACCTGACTTCATTTCAAATGAAGTTCTGGATCTGTCCCTTTATAGCTAGAGAGGCCAGCAAACTACTTTGAAAGTAAATAAAGATATTCAACTCTTCAACCTGAAGAATAATTTGGCACAAGAAAAACATCTGGACTGGTCATGAACAAAAGAATGCAAAAAATTTGGAAAGAGCTTCCAGTCACAGAAACACTGAGGTTCTGAAACAGCTTTCCTATGCAACCAGTTAGATTTGCTGGGGGCTTCTTTCTCATTATCTTGTTTTCAGATTATAGTTTGATAATTCTGAATGGGATTGTACAGTGTGGTTGCCAGTTTCTGCAGACAAACAGAATTATTTACTTTGATACCTATTCCTAACATATTTGGTAATCAGATTTCAAAAGAGAGGAAAACAGATTCCTTCTCTGATTCTGTTTTGTTTCTTTAGTCCAGAAAATTTCTTGTTGAAGCGCTAATAGACAGAAATTATATTTTCTTGGTAACCAAATACTTTTCATGAACATTTTGACACTAACAACTAATACTACAGAACCAAATATAATTTATGAAATGCAGATTTGAAAGGGATTTTTGCAAAGTAGTTTGCTGCTATGCTTAGAAAATATTTTGGTTATGTGTTACTGTCAAATACATCTGCTTATATGGTAGAGGTTAAGAAGTCACTGAAACTTCTTGTCAAAGTATACAGTAAAATAAAGAGCTCCTTCTTCTGGGAAAGAAAAATGGTTAGTAAGAGTGAGAGTGTGGGGTCACAAGCACTGGGAGCCAATCTAAATGTTACCACCCAAAGGGGCCTTCCTGTTCTCCCTAGGACTATTTTTCTACCCAACTTCTCCCTAGTGTTTGAACTCTTATGTTAGTATTTTTTGAAGTTGAATTGGGAATTTAAAGTAAAACATGATACTATAAGACAAGAAAAATCTTTGGAAAGACAGCAAGACCCTGAGAGAGAGAGCACTTTCTTGTTTTCTGATAGATTATGAAGTGCCAATATTAGCTGTAAACTGAATGTGGTGGTACCTGTGGCTGTGGGTGCCACAAGCAGCTCCAGCAGCGCAGCGGGAGAGAGTGTGGTGGGAAGTATTCCTCCATGTCACACAACAAAGGGAGCACTTGCTGCAGTGACACTCCTATTTGCCTTTGATTTCCCAACTGTACTTTGTCCTTCTGGGCAGAATAAGCCCTACTGACTGACAACATGGCATGGCATATCCTTTACACTCTATTTACAGTGTTGTTGTGTTCAGGTACAAACTGGACAGAATTCCCTCTTTCCTTCTTCATCTGATATGCCATAATCCTACAGATTTGATTTTTCCAGGTAGGGAGGAAGAAGATGACACTAGGAAAGAGACGAGAACTGTGTCTTGTGTCATTTTCCGAGGTGATGGCTAGACCAGCATATGATGAAGTGAAATAGAGTGCTCTGCAACTCTAATCAAAGCTTCTATTCTGATCTCTTCAAGATGCCTTGTTTTTGGGACTTGTCTGGTTTCTGGTGGCTGGTCTGTGCTGCTGTAGGTGCCAGTACCAGCATTTGTCTGCTTCTTGAGACAGTCGTTTTCCTCAGTTCTCTCATTTAATCAGCTCTCTACTTTAAGTGATCTTGTCAACTTTTCTGAAAAGCTTAACTGTAAACCACATATATATAGTCTTCAAATGGCAGATGATTTCATAGATAAATAAAAAAAGCTCCCAGGGATCGAATAAATATGTTTTATAATGACTGTGACTATTCTTTGGGTATTTATCATTGTTTCTACAAGTCTGTAGGATGAACACTTAAATTCAATTTCTCGCTGGTCATTAAATTCCAGTCTCTATTTTGTCTGATCCTACAGTAACACTCTATTACTGGCATTCTTAAAATCTTTGTCTCTTTTCCACTGTTATCTGCATTCCTCTGCTTTTTAAAAAATGCTTTCCTTATCCTTCAGACTCTTTGTGCTATACTAGAAGGTATTTTACAGAGGGATCATTTTCTGTGATAAGTTCAAAATGCTCCACTCTTACATGCAATGTATTGAGTGGTGGATATATTTTCTGAGTCATGACATGCTTATTCCACTGTTCTTCTAGGAGATTTGATACTTGACAAATCTATGGCTTTGGGCAGTTTATTATATATGCGATATACATGATCGAGTACACAGTCAGAACTCGGCAGTGGAACAAGGTCAGCAGGAGACAAGGCAGTTATGGGCTGGAGCACATGGCATTCAAGGAGAGATGGAGAGAATTGGTTTGTTGTGTGGAAAAGACTAAGAGAGGATCTTATGACTCTCCTCAACATCAATTAAGTGGATGCCAAGAAAATGCAGCTATGTGCTTCTAGTAGGCACACAATGACAGGACAAGGGGCAGCAGGTAAAAGTTGCAACTCAGGAATTTTGTAGTAGGTATCAGGAAAGAATTTTTTCACTCTGAGGGTAGTCAGACACTGGAAAAGTGTCTTTGCCTGAAGAGGCTGTGAAATCTCCATACTTCAAGATAGTAAAAATTCGACTGAACAAGGGTCTGAGCAACCTGACGTATCTTCAAAGGTGGATCTGATTCTGAAACAGTCTGTTTTGAGTGGAGGATTGGACTGGATGACCTCCAGAGGTCCCTTCCTGTATAATTCTCTGTTTCTATAATTACACATACTATTATAAATAGTAGACTACACACCAATAGATCACCTCTTCTGTATCAATGTTTTAACATGATACTACTTATTTAAAAGTTTTGGAGAACTCTGGTTCAACAAGATTCAACATGCAAGGGATTTACAAATTCTGTTGAATATGGCCCTAAACCATTAAAGCTATTTAGCCTTTTACTTTCTTCTTTCTCGTGTGCTTTCACTAGGGAAGCCTGAGAGCATCATTTTCATAGAAGATGCAAAAGGGAAGAGTATGTAAATCCTGAAAAATGCAATCAGTAATTTCTGGTTCTTTAGAACACTTTATAGAAGTCTTACTTTCAACTACTATATATTCTCTTGGTCTATGGTGATCGTAGTGGTTCTTCTACCTGCTAACATAATTCTGGAAGTATGAATGGACACCAGCTGGATAATTTTATGCCATTATTTGCTAGCAAACTCCATGGCGGTGACCTAGTAGGTTCCCTACTTGGTGTTTCCCCAGATTTTGTAAAATTAAAAAAAAATTTGCATTTTTCTCTGCAACAATTTCGAATGTTTCAGCTTGTTATGCTCAAAATCTTGTTTATGGGTAAAGACAAATCACACCTTGTACAGAGTAAAGCCAAAAAATAATTCTTAGTCTTGAATTTATTGTTAGTTCTGTTGAAATCTAAAGGGTCAAATCCTTGTCAGTGCATGTCTAATTGTTACAGGAAAAAAAGGAATGCAGTTAAAATGGGTATATGCACACTTCACGGTTTCTATCCCTTTCCTAGTTTCATGTTCACCCTTTAACCGCTCCTTTGGGTCCTAAAGTGAAGTTTCACTGTTGGAGTTGTCAGTATCTGAAGTTCTTTGTCAGAAGAAATGTGCTCTACATGTCGGGGGAGTCTTCTTTCCCCCAGGTGTAGTGTACTGTTGACACTTTTATATAGTCAATAAAATGCATTCACAACTTTCTTCATTGGCCTACAGCTTCATGTTACACCCAAGTTCATGACATATGTTGCACTTTACATGGTAGATATTTTGTCTTTGTTCTCGTTGTTACTTGTAAACCAGATTTTGTCCAGATCCAGGTATACATTTTTTAACTGACCGTTACTGGGTGATTTAAAGCCATGAGCTCTCCAATGTCAAACCTGTGCCCCGTCTCTCATTTTGCCTGTACTCCTCTAATTGCACCCTTGTCTCGCCTTTTCAAAGCCCTGCTTACTGTCCCAGATCTATGTTTCTCTACACTGCATCTTTGATTTGGCCATGAAATATCTCATAGAATAACTGTTTGCTACTGCTGTCTATATAAAACTGTGGTTCTACCACACAAAAGAAAGTAAACCCAATTCATCAGGTAAACCTGGTTGATTAGGGAAATGGCTAAACCAAGTAGCAAAGTAACAGGTAAGCCAAGGAAATTTGAGGCAGTACAAGCCCAAAGAGTCCAGAGGCCTTGCAAACTCAGACAAACCTTACAGCCTGTCACTAGCAGTGATGACACATGGTAGGAAACAAAATGGGAGGTTCCATGTGAAACACATCTGCTTAGTAATTCCCATCCACAGGTCTCAGGACAGCAAGTATAATGGTGTTACCTTCCCTCACCCGAGCTTGCAATTTCATCTCAAAATTATGCCAGTTTGGTTCATCAAGAGTTGCTTTATGTAAATTACATTAATATCCATTAGCTATATTACTCTTCTGGAGGTGGCTATCAAGTTCCATATCAGCCATTTTTGCTGTTTTTGTCCATAAACAGTGCCTTGCTTATAAGCTTATTGTTACTTGAATTATATTTGGATTATCCTCCTAAAGCATTCCAGTTCTTTGAAACGCCCCTAGTTTAAAAAAAACCAAAAAACAACCTTTTAAAAATCAATGTTCTCCACTGATAGAACTTTTTAGGTGAATAATTTTTAAATCCTGAATTCAAAACATCCAGATCTGGTTTTGACACATAGGATTTTAGTAGAAGAGATATGGGGAAAGGTAGATGACTCTCTAGAAGTGGTTTGTTTGTGGACTTCTTAGTTAGAGATTTCTCATGAAGCTAGCCTGGGAAAGTGATAAAAGTGATAAAGAAGAATGATCCTGTGAGGAGAGAAAGGGGATTGTAGAAACAGTCACTGGTAAACCCTACAGGAATCTATGCAGGTGCCCTCTTCCTTTGCAGACTTTTTTGCAAGGGTGTAGTGTGAATCTGTAATTTGTTTTTCAATTGTACAAAGGCTCTAAAGTATCCAGGCCAAATAAGCAAACGTTTAGGAGACTGTGAGGCTGAAATTGAAATTTCAGCTGGTCAAGTATACAGAAATTAATGACTGTGAAAGCCAATGCAACTAAATAAAAGAAGCTTTCTCATGGGGAAGGAGCATTTGGAAAGGATAAATATTATTAAAATCAAAACATGAAAACCTAGACTCATGGACATAAAAGCAGTACTGAATATTTTGATCAAACCAGATAAATTTCCACATAAATTTCTTCATTTCACAGTAAGCTTCTTTATTCAGCAATTAGAGCCTCTTCTTCTGCTTCCTGAATGTGAGAGCATTTCTTAATAGGATGTTCTTATCGTCTATGAATATGCATAATTAACTGTTAAGCAATGGAATTTAAGAATGCTATTTTCTTCCATGATTTACATTACACTACAAAGGATTGTTAGTGACTTAGAAGTGTTAGTTTCAAGCTTTCAATAAATGGTTTTATGTTTTCTAAGATGGAATCAATCCATTTGTTTGATTTAGCCTCATCAATTGTTTCTTTATTTTTTGCCTCTGGACTTTTACAAACCCATGTTATTTGATTCTTTCATATCATCATGCTTGTTGAATACCTCCTTGACATGTTTTCCAGAGATTGTGTTACATTTTAATTCTCAATGAATTAACAAGGGAACTAAGTTCATTATAGTCTACCCAGAGCCTTTCATCTAGGACCAGCTAGTTGTTGATTTGAAATCATGTGTCCAGCACTTGCTCTTGTTTATATTTGTTGAACCTTGCTAAAGTTGATATGGTTGTGCCAGTATAATTAAGGAGAGCATTTGCCCAGAGAACATTTGCCCAAACAACATTCCTAAAAACAGTGACCTGACTTGTAAAAGCAGCCTATTGATGTTATCATGAAAAAGTGATCTTTGGAGCTAAGTTCTATGTCAAAAATGGCTGAACATAACTGGTAACCCAGAAGACTCCTGTATGGACGTGGGTGTCCAGTGTCTGTAGAGGATGGGAGGATGGCCATTTTCAGTCTTGCATATAAATGGACAAGTGTGGGCTCCCAATACACTTGCTCATCAACAATGGAATATTGCAGGAGTCTGCAATCTGGTGTGGAATCATGAACCATCTGACTTAATCATGTGGCATGGAAGTAATGTATGTCTAAAACTCACTATTGTTCCCACTGCAGAGCTGGAATCTGTACAGCAGGGTAGGAGAATGATGCACTTCATTAGGATAGGGACATAACTCCCAGTTGCATCATGTGTCATGTTCTGGTTGGTTGACTATTTTATTATGAGTCCTCCCAGTTTTTATCATCTGATCTTAAAATTACACATCTCCTGGAAAAGAGAAGGGGCTTTCTTACACTTCAAAGCAGGCATTCGTGCCAGTGAATGGTATTCATCTTGCCTGACATGCATAAAGCAAATTGGTTTCTAATTTGGCTCTGACTTCAGCTTTTAGCATTCAACAAAGTTCCCTTTTACAGAGGCTGAAGTTACCTTCTTGCACTCAACCCTGCTATACTGTAGAGTTGGAATAGGCAATCTCTGCTGTTAATGTGGGTTTATAATGCTGCATTCAGATCTATGACAAATGCAACTTTAATTGAATATGCTGTTACTGTTAATGGATTTACTACTGCTTAGATCTGAATTTGGCTCCTCTGTAAGGACGACTTTTGAAACCCATTGGGGCAGTTATTTCTACCTTTATTGTGCCAAGTGTCAGTGACTTTTCCCCCTCTTTCTCTGCAAGACCTGAACCTGATGCTTAACTTGTGGAAAAGCAGCCCTACAGTTGTTGCTGCTTCAGATGATGCTCTTTCCCCTGAATTAAATCAATAAATAAATAAATGAGAATTCTCTTTATTTATCTGTTTATTGACATTGATTCATTCAATGTACTTACCTTGGTAACTACCAGAATCTTTGATTGAAACTCAGTTCCTAAATTGCCAAGGAAACCCTGGAGGCACATTATACTCTGCCCAAAGACTGTACTAAGTGCTGTTCAAGTATCAGGAATGGTTTAAAATGTTCCTGTGAAAGTTACTTCTTGACAATTGTGCTCAGTAAGTTTTAATTTGTTGTAATTGTTCCATCCTTTCCCAATATCAACCCCCCCGAACACTAATGTTTTATTCCAACATGCTCTGTAAAAACACCAAAACTGTTGAAAATTTTCAGGGAGAAGCTACCAGTTCTCATAAAATTTCATAAAGAAGGGGAATTCAGTAACGGAAAAAAACTGGAAGCTTTGAACAGTGTTGTATTCAATGAGAGATTGCTACAGCAATCTAGAAAGAAAGCTAGAATGGAAAATAATTCTTCACTTGTACATCACATGATGATGGAAAAAGCTGTAGCATATGTTGCTATCCCCTCCTTGATACTACCTTTACAGGGGTTATATAGAGGAGTACCTGGCAGTGCAATCACTCAGTGGTGCCTCTGTCATTGCCATGTAGCTTTCTTTAATCAGTTCATGTTTGCTGAGAATAAGGCAGGTTTCCTCTTGTTGAAGCAGGAAGTGCCATTTTCAAGTACACCTGTGCTCACTCCTGAAGTCCTTGGTTCTGATTAACTACCAAAGGAATTCCAGATGAAAGAATTTGCTAGACAAAGCCTAAATCCTGCCAAAAACATGCTGGAGCAAATTTTCAAATCTTTATGTAATATTTAATGTCTGGTAGTTTTTGTAGTTCAGCTTAGAAAGAGGATGAATGTGTAGGATTTCCCACATTCCTTTCAATATTGTGCTTTTTCATTAATTAAAAAGGAAAAGAAAAGAGCTCTGGGATATCAAAAGGCTACTAAATAAATTGCCTGAACTATAGTCACTGTAGCTGGGAGTTTTGCTCCTACTGAACAACCCTATTGTTTGTGATTCCAAAAGCTTAGTGCAATTAAGCCTTTTGCAAAATGTCTCATCCTTTTTCATGTTCTTTATTTTTTTTATGACTTTTCCCCCTTTTCATTTAAACTGAAATGGCTCTGTTTATGAGTTGAGAGAAAGCTTTAATGGCAGCATAACGACAGCCCCCGGCGTGTTAGTGAGAGTGGGCACTCCCTTCCTTCCCATAAATAGGAACCATTTTATAAATGGAAACCCTTTTGCCTACTGCTTGAGGAGGCAAATGCCTCTGAAAGCATTTACTTCTAAGACATTTATATGAATCAAGTGTTCCTGAAATCCTTGAAAATTTATTCCTTGAAATGTTCTGATGATTTTTTTTTGAAGTGGCATTTTCTCTTGTTCAGCTGGGAATAACATGGTATTTTAGTTAAAGAGAATAACATGTTTTTTGTTTCGTGCCATCAACCAGGTTTGAAAAAAAATTGGTGAATTTTTTCAGTTTCTGGTGTCAGGCCTGTTGATGAATGAATTTCTAAGAAATGTACATACTAAATATGTGAAAGAGAAAACAAAAACTGTACTGGAGTTTGAGATGTGACAATATAAGCTGTCCTAACACCAGAAGTTAAGAAAAATATCTATTCATAAAAATCTATCATTTTGGTATGAATCGTTTGACATGAAAACTTCATGACGAAGTGAATGGACTGTAGTTAAAATTCTTAGTTGATTTCAGAGTTCTCAGAGGCCTGAAAAGTGAACATGTGTTTTGTATTAAATATCCACAGAAATATGTGCTCCAATAAAATGAAACTTTAAGCGACCTAACGAAAAAATGAAAATCTGAATGAGGAAATTAGGAAAATAAGGTGAAATGGCTTGCATGCACGATATCAACTACTCCCAGCCACAAAAATTTTAATCACTGTAAGAACATAAAAGAGTTCTTAGCTGGAAAGCGTGTGACAGAAGACTTCCTTAGCTATGTTTACCTGAGGTAGTCCTGTGATTGAAATTGCCATGTACAACAACAGGAACCAAGGAATTTTAAATTAATATTTTTATCCCAATGGATTTTGTCATTGGTTTGAAGCAGAAATAGGAGTTAATTTTTTGATTTCAGATACCTGTTTGTCTTTTTATTGTTGAGGAATCAGTTAATGGCTTACTTAGGTATGGTCCTTGCATCTCCAACATTAAAATGCACCAATGCTTGAAATTTGAAAGAAATATTACATTTAACTGCCTTGTTCCTAACTCGTTTGTTACTGATCGTCATATATACTTATGTTGGAAGGATACAGAATTTTTATGCCTATGAGAAAAGAAGTGTTGTTGACACCAGCTGTAAATTATGTTATGCTCTTGACTTATAATCAGGTGCTTAATTGCAGGGAAGTATAACGACTATCCTTTCTCCTTGAAAAAACAAATAATTTACTTCTTCTAATGAATCCTTTAATTTGCAGAATTAATAATCCATGTTTACTGTTTGATCTCAGCTTTAATTTATATAATAGGCATTCTTCATGGTCCTTTACTCCAGAGGGCTTTATGGCAGAAAAAGCTTTTTGTCAGAAGGTTTCAAATTGTGGCTGATGTGCCACATGTGACTCTGTGCTCTGTTTGTGTGTCTCCTTGTCCTGACCTCAAGCAACCAAATTTCAGGGTTCATGACTTTCACAACTCAGATCACATTATAAACTATGTCCTTATTTCTTGGATATTGAAGAAATTAAAGGTGAGTTTATGGCTTGCACAATACTGCTGTCTTTTACTGATACACGTTGCAATTTAGGTAGATGAGAACAATCTTTTGCATGTAAAACTTACTAAAAGCAAAAAACTTTAATGTGTTTTTCAGCACGGAAATGGTAACAACAGTTCTTTGGTCCCTACAGCCCTGGTTAGTTACAAGTAACAAAAGTTCCCATACTTCAGTCCAAAATATGTAAAATATATTCCTAAAGGCATGAAAGGACAAACATTTTAGCTACGGGATTCTGGATTTACCTAGATTTACATAGATTTGGGGTTTTTTTGATCTACAAGGAAATAAATTATTATTGGAAGTTTCTGAACTTCATAGGATCCTTGCAGCATATTTGGAAAGTGAAAAAACTTGCCACTCACTGGAGAAAAAAATATTCCTTTGCATGACTCTATGGTGGATTTGATTTAGTAATGGAAAATCATAACCTCCTCTATCTCTCAACTGTTATTATGGAACAGAGGGATATAATTAAAAAGAAAAAAGTAATGCCTTTGCCTAATTAAAACCTTATTTTTTAACTGGATTAGATTATTTTAATTTTTTCTTCAAGTCCTTTATTTGAAATTAAATTCTATAGAATATGGAAAATCAGTTTTCCTTTCTCATTGATCCTTCATTTTGTGTGCTGTCACTGATGAAAGAAATTGGAAGCTGACTAGTAGTTTAAAATCTGAGCATTCCTAGTGAACCCCTTATTTTATCATGCCAATTACCTTTCCCTTGGCCAGTCCAAGTGAAATTCCATTATTACATTCTTCTGAACAGGGTTTTTTAGCTGTTTAAAAAATGTGCATTAGCTAAGTAATCTTGCATAAAATCTCTATGGTATTTTCAGCATTTCCGATTCTTCTGCCACAAACCTTTTTCAAGTTAAATTTCATGTGTGCACAAAATAAGCAAGAGTCTCAGCTTATGAAAGATGCAGTAATAGAAAAAGACTGTTGATATATGAAGAAATATTTCTTTAGCAAAATATCTATGAACTACAGAATTTAATGCTCCTAAGTATCATTGATGGAAAAGTGACTGATGCATCTTATATAGCTCAATAAACAGCCACCACCAGATTTGCTTCTGTCTGTATCTGTGGCTTCTGCATAAAAATTACTACAGTTGAAGATGACAGAATGCACATTTTTAATATAATGCCTGTGTTAGCCATTCTCTAATAATTTTTGTACAGTGCTACATTTTGGAAATATGACTGAAATATGACTTGTATTACGAGTGTATTTTTTGTTCTTTCACCATTATGCCATCTGGTCCCTCTGTCATCAGAACAATGAATACATGAGCATTTTAGAATGCTGTTACCAAAAGGCTGGTAAGTGATAAAACAGAGGCCAGATAGAGAAAATGTACTCTTATATGGTTCTCTTCTCTTTTTGTGAGAGTTCTAACTATGTTGGTTTTTATGGTTATTGCCACACTGTTTTAAGTTTCTTCAAACTTTTGTTCTTACATGTATTTGGCATCCCACATGCACTCTTCCTCCAAAACCTGGGGGGAACTGCATTTGTTTTTAATTAGGAATTACTGAATACAGGGATTAAAATTTTTCTGAAAAATGGTGTTACATCTAAATCTAACAATAAGGCAGTAAGAACTTGCTGACTCTGATTCCAAGCTGTATCTCTAACCACATTCAGCATGGGGTAATATTACTGTTGACATTACAGGTCTAACTGGATCTGTGTTGTTAGTGTACGACTTCTGGCTATTCATCAATGTCAAAATTGGTGACATCACTCTTGGTGTTTCTTCTCTCTCTTTTATTTTCCACAGGTGTGGAAACACAAATGAATTTATTTCTGAGAATAGAACACACATTCTCTTTACAAAAAGGGAGAAATACCTTGTGCAGAAAATAACCATAAGGCATCCTCATGCCAGTGGAAGCACTGGATAGTCATATTTAATATTTGTGGTCTTTTCCTACTTCTTTTATGCACTTCTTACATGTTTGGGAGAAGAATACATACAGACCTGAATGTTGTTTATCTACTCCAGTCTAGAAGAGCAGAAGAATTTAAGGAATAACACAAATGAAGAACATTTCAATCAGAAGTTTTCTTTGTTTTCTGAGATGAGATTTCAAAAGTTTTAACTAAAAAGTTATTTCAGTATTTGTGATCTTAGCATGGGTTAATATCTTCTAATTCTATTTTGAATGACTTCACAAAATTATTAAATAATGTTGATCAGTTAGGAGAAGAGTAGTCAGTTGATGACAAACTATGGTGAATGTTGAAGACATTAAAGCATATATATTCTCCCAATCTTCTTTCTTTAATGTTGTTTAATAAATGCTCAATTTAAAATGTTCCATAGTAAATCTCAATTCCATCTCTAATAATTAGGAAAAATCTCTTCCTCCAGAATTGTGAAAGGTCTGAAACAGCAGTCTGTATTGCCAGAGGAAATCTAACAAAAACCCAAATTTATTTGAGAAAAATACTACTTAAGTATTGATTTTATAGGTCTTTTAAATCCTTATTAAAAGTAGACATGTTAGGAATATAGGATGGCAAAATAGATACTTTAGAATCTGTTATCATACAGGGACTTAAAAGAGTAGGTGTCCACTTAATTGCTTGGAGTACCAGAAAGTTGTTAAAGTGCACTATGCAAAGCTTTATTATCTAGAAAGCTGTTTGAATTTAAATATTTAGTTTAAATATTGTCAGAACAGGATATCAAGTTAAGGAATTATTCTCTACCACATTAGAGTTTATAGTATATTCAGCTAAAAAGCATTATCCATTTCAGTGTAGTGTCCATCATCCATCGTGAAAAGTTTCTGCAAGAATGAAACAATTTAAGCAAATAATCTCTGAATTTCCCAAAGGATACTATATTTCTAGATTTGTCTGTTTTGATTCCTGCCTTCTCAATATAAGGACATTTATTTTCATGTATTTTGTACCAGCCAAGAACAGCATCGCCAACAAACAAACAATCCCATCAGATAAAACGTAATATATTTTCCAGAGCATTTCGCTCAACAGATGTGGAGTGAATAGATCCAGTTTATAAATCACAAATTAAAAACTGTTTTCTGAATACTGTTGCTTTTGTGGCAAAGGCTGACTGCTAATAATATTGATAGGAATAGGCAGATCCATCAGGTCAATGCATGGCTCTGAGGTTGGTGTCACTTGGTCTGTTCAGCCCGGAGTAGAAGAGACTGAGGGGAGTCATTGCAGTTGACAACTTCCTCATGAGGGGAAGGGGAGGGGCAGGCACTGATCTCTGCTCTGTGGTGACCAGTGACAGGACCCAAGGGAATGACCTGAAGTTGTGTTAGGGGAGGTTCAGGTTGGATATTAGAAAATAATAGAGGGTGGTTGGGCACTGGAACAGGCTTCCCAGGGAAGTGGTCACAGCACCAAGACTGACAGAGCTCAAGAATCATTTGGACAGTGCTCTCAGGCACATGGTGTGACTCTTGGGGATGGTACTGTGTAGGACAGGGAGCTGGACTCCATGATCTTTGTGGATCCCTTCCAAATCAGCATATTTTCTGATTTTGTGACTCAGAAGCTCTATATAATTGCAGAAGTTCTTTGTTATGGATTTAAATTCATAATCTCATTGGTATCAGTAGATGGATGACCTAAATGCATCTTATTCTCATCCCACAGGAAAAGTGGGGATAATAACCACTTATTTGCTTTGTTTTGGAGCAATATATGACAGAGGAGCACCTTGACTGGTGCCTGATGCCAGTGGGCAATCCTGTTGGACAAGTAGAGAAGTTGGCTGGTTGTATGGAGTGCACTAAGAGACTGCGATAAGACACAGTGAGCGCTGTGAATACCGTTTAAAATCTGGCTCTTTATGACTTATTTTAGTTAAACTTTCTATGGCAGGTTTGGAATTTCTCATTCTATATATAGGGAATAGTAGGAATACCTTGTTAAGGGTATCTAGAACTTTTCAGTACAAGTCCATTTAATGTGGATTTTTACATGTGAGCTTTCCACCAAATCTATAGGAGTACTAATCTGAATATAGTGTCACACATACCTTAATTATGGGAAAGCTGTAATTCATCCTTAGAATGCCAAGTGAATTGCTGAAATATAGACAAACTACAAACTGACTTTTTTGTTCCTGTCTATACAGTTTTCATGGAAGAGCAAGGTGATGTTCCAGAAAATGTAGAACAGGAAAAAAGGACCAAAAAATTTTTTGAATATATTAAAGAATTAGTAAAATGTGACTAATGAAAGTCAGGTAGTACAAAATAATTAAAAAGCTTGTTACAAGAATTACAAGAGTAATACCTATAAACTATTGACACAGTAATAAAGACAAGACTGTTTTCCCAGTGCAAGCTATTATTTCTTAAATCTCTTTTTCTGAATATTTTTCAGCTTGGCAAACATTTTTAAAGAAGTTGAAGTTTCCATTTTGTTGCTCTTACCCTGATTTTCAGGTTTAAATTAGCATGGTAATTCCAAACCATTTTGAAGGAGTGCGTGTGAGTGGAGATTCTGCAGTAATTGGTGAACTTTACTTACTATATTACTACATGTTTCCTTTTAAATCTAAAATGATTTTCAGCAGTGCTTCCCTTTGACCCTGGACTTGATGCACTTTACAAGTGTGAAATCATTGTTACTTACAGTTGAAACACAAGAAGGGGAAGGACAAGTAATTAACAGCACATTGAAACTGGATTCTTGGGACGTATCAGGGTTGCCACAGCTGTTCTTGGACACTGGCAGCCTTTTGGAGTCTGCACAAACCCTACTGTTTGTTGCTGGAAGGAGAAGAGCCTTGTGTCCATATGCACGCACTTCAGGATAGTCACATCTGCTTCATTCAGTTTTGATACATGATCTCTGGATTGGACACATGTTCTTTAGACTATTTATTAATTAGGCAGTCATTTGCAGCATGCTGTGAACCCTGCTTTAGCCAGCTGAACTATTGGCCTTTTTTACAAAGCAGATTATTACACAGTCCATGTTAGCTGGTGTTCTCTGTTGCACTTGCCTTAATCATGCTGAATGGGAGATCTCAGATTATATGTTTAAATGCTGGAGTTCCTTCAGATCTCTGTGTGCTTTCTTGGTTGCTAGGACAATGTTGAGCTAACATCCGTATCAGTTGACAATGGATGGGTCAGCCAACTGTGAAACCTATAAAACTGGGTCAAGAATAGTTCTGCCCAGCCCAGCAAGAGTGAGGCCTGAGCCAAAGGAAATAACCTTTTCCCTTGGCTATTCATTTTCATATAAATGTAGAGCTTATTGTACCAGATTCATGAAAGGTAAAATCAAAGCATGTATGAGCAAATATAATGATTATTAAAACAGGAAAATACTATTGATATTGGAACAGCCTTTGGTGCTTTCAGAGTAAGAGTTGAACTGATCTTGAAGCTATCTGGCAATGTGTGAAAGCTGATCCACTGACTTGTATTCAAGCTCTATGTTCAATAATAAGAACATTTTTTGAGAAATACAATGGAAAATATTACAGCTATTTTGAAACTACATCAGCTCACATATGTTCTGAAATATTAACTTGGCATGTTCCCTCCCTGATTGCTTTGTAAAACACTTTCCTCTTCTTGTGACTGCCTCTACATTGGTGCATAAGGGTATTTGTGCTATCAACATGCATGGCTAATTTCTTATTTTGTGTGCAAGCTCATCAGGGCAGTACTTGATGTTGGCCTATGTTTGTGCAGTATGCACCACAGTGAGTCTCTGTTCTTGGTTTGTTCACAGAGTCAGTGAAATAAAAATGACTAATAGGAATGGGAGTGAGGGTATAAGCATGACTGAAGATGGATTCTTGGAGGAAGATGGATTTTTTTTTTTGCCCAAAAGAAAAGGCCAACAAGTGAAGAATAGTGGTTTGGATTGAACTGAGTGTCTGTATCAGTACAGTTAACTAATGAATGGTGTAGATTTCCATAACATCAAAAATCATTTGCGTCCTTTTAAAAAAGGGTTTTTTTTCAATGTTCTTCTAATCCTGAATAAAAAGAGTACTTTTGCTTTGTGTTCACTTGTCTGGGGTGGTTCTATCTTCATTCCTGCCATTCAAGCTACTTTTTAAAACTTTATTCTTAGATATCAAAGTTCTTAAGAATTGTGTGTAAATACTTGTTTCTGGTTCACTTCACATAGTCTTCCCATTTCATTAATGGGAAAGATGCCAGAGAAGAAGTGATTATTATCTTTTCCTTGCAAATATAAAATTTTTACCTTGCAAACATTAATGACTTCCAATATTACTTGTGCGAATATTGCAATAAAAACCATAGGCGACTATTCTAATTACTAAAAGTTTACAGGACTAGAGTTTCTCCACTTGTCTCCTGAGTTTCTCAGTCATACTACACTTACAAATTCTATTGCAACACTTTTGGAGGTGTACAATTAACGCTGACTGAAAAATATTACGCTTTAGCAGATTCTTCTTCAGTAATTGTTGTACAGACATTGAGATGTTCTGACTGCCTCCACAGAAATACCTTTGTTAGTTATAGATAATATTAAGTTTGTATTTTCTTGCTTGGATTTCACACTGATAAAATGACCTACTTTGAATATGTGCAGTGTTTTGGCTGTTAAATGCATAAGGGGTTTTTATGGCATGTCTGTTGCAATTTGTAGACATGGCTGATCCTTCTTTTCTTTCGCTGAAGAATGGTAACTGAACTTGTGAGCTGAAAGATTGTTTTGCTTTAAAGAAATATTCTGGTTTCGTAATCTGCTGTGAACTTGCTGATGGGTGGGGTTCCAATTGTTTTATGTGTTTGGAAAGATAAAAGAGAAGATCTGAAAATCTCCATTTGAAGATTTACATTTGAGAATTTCCTGCCTTCCCTCTCTCTTCAAAATATAAGAGAAAAATGTAAGACGATAAACATCTACATCCAGTTTTTATATAAATACTGGAATGTTAGAAAATGCTCTACATTCTGGAAGGCAAAAGGTGGCACTGAAAAAAAGCCAGGTGTTCTTTGGTGTCCTTGCTGCTGCATGTGAATGTACACATCAGAAGCTAGTTGCGGCTCTGCTGAATGAACAGGACTCAAGCACAGTGGAAAATAGATCCCCGCTGTATAATGCTATCTCATACCCTTTTAACTGAATGTGTATCCAGTGCACTTATAATTGCCAGTAGGGTGCCCTTTACATCAGAGGGTAACTTCTTTGCTTTCTGAAGTTGTTTATTTCCTGGATCGTTTGACTTCGGTGAAAAATTCATCTGCAGTCTGCCATCATCTATTACCAATACCTCACAATTCCTTGCTTCATTTCACTTAGTCCACAAATCTTTAATTTCGTTTTCACTATAAATCAGAGACTTAACCCATTCTACAGCAAATTCTGAAGGTTTTTTTATAAATCTGGTAGAAAGAATACCTTACAGCATCTATAGCTGTGTCTGACTAGCACGAGCAGTCACAGGCGGGTGCCTCAGGCAGTGATGTAAAAGAGGGCTCCACTTGCACGATTGAGAATGGAGCATTGTGCAGTCCTTCAGAGATTGCAGCCAAATACCACAAGTAGTTTTGTGGATCTGGCTGTGTCCCCAAACCAGCTGGCTACATTTCCTCAAGGGCAGGGTACACTGCTGGGCCTTTTAACTGGCCCCTGTGCCGGAGAGCTCCAGTCAGAGAAGGGCACGATGCAGTTGTTTACTTCCAGTTGTTCTTGGTACATAATATGCGTAATTTTACAGCCAGAATGTCTTTTTAAGTTTTGGTACTAATAAATGTGAAACAGGGTTTTTATTGTTGAAGAAACAATATTTGTTTTGTTGTGAACAGTTAAGGGCAAAAACCTTTGTGCAACAATTTTTTTTCTCATTTCAACATGTTCCTTAAAGCTCCTCTTATTTCCTACTGTGAGTAACTTATCTGATGTTGCTTGGTGAATGCTGGTCCCCAAGTCAATAAATGTGGTTTTGGAGGCATTTCCTCTCTGAAATGAGTGTATGCTTGTCTTGAAAAGAATGAATTATTCACACTGTTGAGTAAGCAACTGTAAATCTTCATATGAACACCTTCAAAAATTGATATGTTTAAATAAACTGCCCTTATAAATAACCTTTTGCCCATAGGTGGAATTATTTTACATCTGAATAGCTGTAGAAACCTAAATATCATAAATAATATGAATAACCTTTCCTCTTTGGTACTCATGGGAACTTCTCTTTCTCCAAATAATAGAAGGTTTATAAAATACTGATAGCAATAGACTAATTAGGGTAGGATCTGGCTATGTTATGCAATCCACTTCATTTGTCACCTCTGGGCCAAACCTGCTCTGAGAACTTTCATGTATATGCAGACAATGGTGCAGCTTTTTCTGCTTCTGGAAAAAAGATGTATTATTTCTACGTGTGAGTTTGTTAAATGTGCTGTCATTCAGGGAAGCTTCATTTTTCCATGGTACTCGCAACACACATATTGTGGAAATATGACGGAGAACACATATGTTTTTAGTACAGCTTTCTAACTGTGTAGTTCACACATCTTGGGGGATAGAATATACCTGGGAAGCTTCATTACAGGGTTTGCTTAAATCCATGCCACCCTGACCAAAGCAAGAATAAGGCTACCACATCAAAACATATGTATTTATAACATACATTTCACTTCAAAATAACTATAGTCCAATTAGACCCAGAAAGCAGAGTTGACTGAGTTGCAGTTGTGGCATAAGGAGGAAATAATAGCCAGGATGGTGAAAACATTGTAAAAGAGTTTTGATTGGTGCAGATTGCAAAGCTGTAGTAAATCTTTTGATATCTGTAGAGTTTGTGAAGAATAAGGAATGTGCCACTGAGGTTATTTTACCTGGCATGTAAGTTCTTACTTTAATTGCAGAAAATGAATGAAGGACTGGTCCCTTTAGAGGAAAAGGAGTCAGACTGGCATTTAATTGATGGTTGAAGGTACTTTCAGCCAGAAGCACAAGACAGAGGAATGTGTTTTTCATTAGTCCGTAATGCCTTCAGTTGCTCTGGTATGCTAAGAAGGCAAATTTACAGCGGAAATTAACACACTGTTATCCTGTTTCTGTGAGTGCTTATGTTTTGTGCCTGTAAACACATTTCTTGCCAGGCTGACATGTCAGGGCAGTGGAGAGATATGGACCTGATGGATGGTCAACAGCTCAATGTCTGGATGGAGATGCATGATGAGTGGTGTTCCCCAGGGGTCCATACTGGGACCAATACTGTTTAATGTCTTCATCAATGACATTGAATGAATGTGGGATTGAGTGCAGCCTCAGCAAGTTTGCAGATGACAGCAAACTGAGAGGTGCAGCTGATTCACTTAAAGGTAGGGATGTCATCCAAAGGGACCTTGACAGGCTTGAGGAGTGGGCTTGGGCAAAGCTCCTGAAGTACAACAGGTCCAAGTGCAAGGTGCTACACATGGGTGAGGGCAACCCCAGACATGAGCACAGACTGGGAGAGAAACACATTGAGAGCAGACTTGTGGAGACGGATTTGCGGTTTTCATGGATGAAGTTGGACAGGACCCAGAAATGTGCACTTGCAGTCCAGAAAGCCAGTTGTATCCCAGGTTGCATCAAAAGCAGTGGCCAGCAGGGCAAGGGAGGGGATTCTGCCTCCTTACTCCACTCTGGTGAGATCCCACCTGGAGTGCTGCATGCAGCTTTGAGGTCTCCTGCACAGGAAGGACCTGGAGCTGTTAGAGCAAGTCCAGAGGAGTGCCACAAAAATGGTCAGAGGGCTGGAGCATTTCTCCTGTGAATAAAGGCTGAAACAGCTGGGGTTGTGAAGGGAAGGTTCAGGAAGGTTCAGGAAGGTGCAGGAAGGGAAGGTTCGGGAAGGTTGGGAAGGTTAGAGAAGAGAAGAGAAGAGAAGAGAAGAGAAGAGAAGAGAAGAGAAGAGAAGAGAAGAGAAGAGAAGAGAAAAGAAGAGAGGCTCTAGGGAGACCTTCTCCCCTTCCCCCTGACAGTAGATGCAGTGAGGTGAGATGATATGCTTTCATGGAAACTGTCTTGTCTATGGCTCATCTGTTTATAAAAATCAAATGAAACAAAATAAAATAGAATAAAATAAAATCACAGAAAATTTGACCTCATGGATTAACTGAGTCATTATTTGCCATGCAGACATGTACATTCAGAGGCTTAGAATTTATGTATTGAGGGATAATTTATTTTTGAATGTTTTCATTTGGTAGTATAAAGCAATATGCAGGAGAAGACAGGAAGTGAAGGAAACAGTGAGACTGTAAGCGGTACCACAAAAGAGGGACTGTTCTTAGGCTCCAAGACTGCGTTTCATTCCTCTCCCTGTAAGGAAAGATCTGTAGCAAAAGAGGATGAAGAAGTTGACTTTCTGGATGACACTACACCAGTATTAGACAGTGATGAAGGATATCTCTCTTTACTGTCTTGTATTATCAGAATTTGCAAGCTCAGGATTATTAAGTGCTACAAGAACTTTAAGTTACAGCATCTCCCATAACTTGCTGCAATATATTGAGTTGATTTGGAAAGTGCCATCTTTCCCTAAGTCCACACACTCAATTACTAGATGATTAAGAAGAGCATCACATAGCTAAAAGTTTAGACTGAAGCCTGGAAAGAAAAACAGTGGATATAGCAATGTTACACTTCTGTTACAAGTGCTGTTTAGCATCTCACATTGATGACTACTTTATTTAAATCTTGTTTCACCGGTTCAGCTAGTTATAATACATTTTTGTTAGCAGAATTGCAAAGAACGCACTTAAATACTGTATTCCTACCTTGCTACTCTTTGTGCAATATCCCGTTTATCAGCTTCTTCCCTTCTGCAGCAAGCTAGCTTATTTTGCTGAATCACAATAAAGGATTTATGGAAGCCTGTCCTAAACAGTGCCAATACTTGAAAAAATGCAGTGTTAGGAGTCTAGTATCTGGAGAGCTCCTTTTTTGCATAGCTTGCTTCTAGACCTTTAAAAAGCTTTGGTGGGTATAGCAAATAATATTTAAGATGTAAAGAAGCCTTTGTAGACAGCCAGTAACTCCATACACTTGGAGTTTTATCAACATTTAAAAAGCCGTCTTTTAAACCCTAAGGAGAGGAATTGACCTCTGGAGCTTGCATGATTCAATACTGCTAACATTTAAACTTTCTTCTGCTGTTGAGATGCCCTGATTTTAAATCTCTTTAAAATACGGTTTCCAGATTTGGCACTGCCTGGTTTTGGTTGTATCTGAGAAGACTTACACACATTGTCAAATAGGCAATAATATGAAATAATTTGAATGAACTGCTGTTTGAGTGTATTTCTTAGCTAGCATGTGACTCTTGAATGCATTTGGAATACAGATTCTTGTCTGGGTTTTCTTGATCTCATTTACAGGGTTTGAATCAAGCACACTAAAAGTCACTAAAGAGAAAGTCAGGTAAATCTGAGCTTTCCATTGTTCAATAGTCCTGAACTTGACTGCTATTTTCTTACAGACTTTCAAAACTTCTTACAAACTGAAGAACCAAAAAAGAAAAAGTGTTGGCTACATTGGCAAGTGGGCACAAACAGAGATCCACGTTGTTTTGTCTTCTTAAAATAGATGTGATACAGCCCTAAGTTTTCCCCCTCCTCCCTTCCCCCCCGTCTAGTTAATTGTAGAGAAAAGAAGAAAAAGAGCTCAGAAAATTAATTTGCAATCCTACTTCAGGGGATGTACTGTGTAATTGCTCTGGGATGTCTCCAGGTCCAAGGAGACAGACAGCAACTTCTTAAGAGATGGAACATGATGGAAATTAGAGAAGATGCTTAGATTAACTTCCTCCCCTCTCCACTCTGTTTCCACAGCACAATGGTGGGTCATTCCTCTGAAAGCACCACACCCATGCCCACACCACACCTCGAATTTCAACCTCCAGTGTGCTAAGTGAAGCCAAGGTCAAGAATAACATTTCATCCATGTAAAATGAGAGGTGCACACAAAGTACAGTATTCGTGTCTGCACATGGCAGCTGGGTTTCTTTTTGTGAAAGTTGCCTGTTGGCTTTCTCTACCTATTGAAAACAATGGCATTTAGGCTTGTCAGAAGTCCACAAGCATTCTCTAGTCTCCAGTAGAATCCATTTTCCTGGTGTCTGGCTTCTCTAGGACACCTAGAGAAGGTGCTCTGTATGAGATCTAAAGTTCAAGTCTGGGTTGTAGTTCAGATAAGGAATGGAGACACAGAGAGTCATTGAAAGTATATACGATGTTATAAAGAGAATGGGCATTAAAAACAGTTTTAAGAGAGAAGAACTTAATCACATGGATTGTAGAGATAAATTCAGTGGTTAGTTAGGCTCTGTTTGAATAGGAATATCTGTTTTTGCTACTAAGTAGATGTTTCTTAAAACTGGAAGGCATTCCTTTAATCCAGTACTGAACATTTAGCAATCCCATTTTCTGCCTGCCTCCGTTAATGGGCTGAACTAGTTACTGTACAACATAGCCCAGTTTGACTCCTGAGTCTCAGTGTGTAGTTCAGTGTTTCCAGTGTTTTTTTCCTGCTGGTCTGTATGCAAGCTTTTGACTTGGTCTTCATCTTCTTTAAATTAAGACCAGTAACAAATTAATGTGTGTGATGCATTTCAAGGTCGTTTAGTTGAATCTTATAGAAGTAATGTGGATTTTTATCAAAAATTGGATAGATTTGAGGGAATGGCAAAAGTGATAGAAGAGTTCAGTCCCTTTGCCTACTGAAGTTGTGATCTGCAGTCCAGAAAAATAGTATGAATACTCCACTTGAAATTTTGGAAGTTTCATCAGGAGTTTAACCCAGTTCACCCATAAATAGATAGAAACAGAAAGGAAAGACAGATTTCTCTGCCTTTTGTATACAAGTCATGAAATACTCATCTTGAATTTTTATCCAAGGACATTTAGGCTAGACATGTCTGTCAGTCATTACAGTTTAAAAGATTAATTTAACACTGATGGCTTACAATCTGTTTTCCTCCCTCCATTTTTGAGAGATTTGATATTCCATTGACTGGCTTTTAGTAACCACTATAAGCCAATTAATCTCTTTATCTCCATTACTGTAAACGGGTCTTTTCTTCTATGGAAGCTTTTCTATCACATTAATACGTTCTCATTTTCTTTTGAAAGATACTCCTAAGCAGTCAGTTCTTAAGTTGCTTAGATACAGTGGATTTTTGCAATTGAGAAGTTTTGGTCTTCTTTGAGAAATCCATAAAATACAGAAATAATTTTTGTTTAATAATGCAGCTGTGCATGAATTTCTGCTGTTCATTTTTTTACAGCATAATGCAATATTTGTGCTGAAACAATGATGAGAACTGAAATGTTAAACTCCTAGAAAGAGAGACACAGGAGAATGAGGACTGAAGTACCGACTTATGTTTAAGAAAGAAGAATTAGAACAACTTTCATGTCTAGAGGCTTGAAAAGAACAGTAAATTTGGGAATGTGCTATAACTGAAACCTGGATCAAAATTAGAAGCAAAATTCTTATGAATTTCTGGATGAGATAATGATATCCACAGTGCTGCTCACAACATGTATACTTCTGTTCCCATAATTTTATTTTATGTTTTGTCTTACATATTTCATGATCATTTCTATTAATCTTGGGCTTTACAGTCTTTACATTTTTATTTGTTTTGTCTTTTGAGTAGTCTAATGAATTACAGTGAATCAAATGCACACATCTAGTCAAGATTTAAGTATTTATATAATTATTCAAATGTACATACTTTCAGGAAACTTCAGTCAAGACCTGTAATGCTAGTGCCTGTTATTATGATGTTTCAATATTTGCATTGGAAATTTGGCTTTTTGTCACTCATACTTACCTCACAAAAGGTTCTGGACACTCAAATCATAATGTAAACCATTCATCTTGATAGTATTTTGCTGCTGAGAATGTGCTACGATGCCTTTAGGAAGGATTTTGCTTTCTGGAGATCTAGCTTTTATGCTAATGGAAAGTTAACATTGTCCAGAAAACTCTTGGATAGTTTTCCTTAAATAAAGTTGTGGGAAGGCAGATTTAGCCAGCTGTGTTAAAAATATGGATTGGGAAATAAACATGAATGTGTGTGTTGAGAAAGAATAAGCTCAAGATGCAAAGTTCTCCTCGGAAATAACATTGAATTTAGCAGAAATTTGCTCTTTCAAGCTCATCTCCCTTTTCAAATGACACATGGTCTGCCTGCGTTCAGGACACATACTCAATGCAAAGTCACTCTTTTATTTAGAGGCCACAGGGGATGATAAAGGTAATTAAAAATTATTCTGTCTGGCTTTCAAAATACACGTTCATGTTTCATAGCTGGCATCACCTCCACAATCTTTAATTGCTCTAGTGATTACTCAGTGGATTTTTTCTATTTAAAAAAGTTTGGAAATGCAGTTCTGATCCCATTCCTGTCAATGGTAAAATTCTGCAAATGCAATTCTTTCTACTGAGGGAGAAAACAGGGAAAACTCATCAGTATTTGTGGTTTATTTCCAGCTCCTACACTAAGATAGGCTGGAGCCATAGGTCCTGTTCCTTTCCTCAAAACAAACTCTCCTCTATTGAGTTACTCAGCTGGTAGCTCTGGCAATTTCCCAGCCAGGCTGAATTCACACAGTGGACAAAGAAAGTGTGTGATGGGGGAATTTGCACACAGAGACTTTTGTTTTGCACAGCAAGCTGTCTCAGGCACAGAGGCTGGATCTAGGTGTAGTCTTTTCACTGACCAAAGCAAGCCCTTCCTCTGCACTCCACTTACTAATGGCTTCCTCACTGTTCTTTCAGAAAACAGGCAATGCAAAAAAGGAGCAAATCCCATTCCTTCCACTGTCCCACTGAGGGACAGAAATAGAGAAAAAAGGTCTACCCTAATTTCTGTGTTCAGGTCTCTTGATAGATAGAGGTTTTCACGGATGCAGAAATGCTCACTACTAACCAAGAATAGCCTGTGGCTGTTTGACTGGGAACCACTGTAGAAATCTGAACATTAAAGTTGCGGGAAGCTATTGAATAAGAAATTTTAACTTGAAGAATGCTTACATTTCCCAAAGAAGGTTTCACCTCTCCATCATGTGACGTTCAGAGGAAATTCCTTCCTCATTCCATATGTTATCTGTAAAAATCTTGTATAGGAATATATGAATTTTCATGTGAACTTTTTGCTCTGCTACAACACTGTCTTTCCAAAGTGGTCGAGTTGCATGCTTTATAGGAGTATGTAGAGGTAAAGTAAATACATTTTTGCATTCAACATGCCCATGAATTGTTTGTTAACTGGAAAAAAGCTCTTTTCTTATCCAACTTAAACATTGCTGAATATGGACTTGAGCCCAAAGAAGTCAATAAAGTATTTCCGAGGACTAAAATAGGCTTTGAATTAGGCTTTGTGTTTTTATAATTAGACTTCTTCATAGCAAGTTCTTTAATTGGTACAGTGTGCTCCTTTCATTCATTGAGGAAAAGTGAAATTTTATTTAGTAGCAGATATTTACATATCTACAAGACATGTGATGTGTAATTGGAAAAGGAAGTGGGCACTATAGTATGACAGACAAGACCAATATAAAAACAATGGATGACAAACTGAATATGTAACTTTACTTTGGTGTAAAGAGAAAGAAATTTTCTTCATCCACGGATGAGAAGTAGTGTAACTATCTTGATGTTTATACATTCCAGGAGCTAAAAGCAAAGACTTTTTTTTTTTCTTTTATATGCTTAGAGTGGCCAAGGAGTTAATGATGCAGTGAAAGTAATTCTCCCTAGGGTGAAAAAAATTACCATCTACCAAGCCGTAGCAATCCAAACATTCAGAAACTGTAGCTGTAGTTTAAAAAACCATGTCAGAAAAACACAGTTTTACCCATACCTCATCTACTACATGAAACCATGTTGAAGCTTGTGTAAATTAATGAGATTTTAAGAAATAATTAACTTTCATTTCTCTAAGAGACCTTCTTATAGATAGAACATTTATGGTAGATGCTTACAAACCTTTTGCGGTAGATCTGCATGCTAGAGTCTTCTTAAGGAAATAAATAGATTAAGATTGATATGCCCATGTAACTATTACCATAGAATGTGGGATTGAAAAAAAGAAAAAAAAATTAGGTGACTTGCAATAAATTAATTTACATGAAAAAGAGATTTTCAAATGTTCCCGAAAGGTAACCAAAATCTAGAGTTATCCTGTGTTCTATGAAAGTTCATTATACAGCTGCCAATAAGTCATTTAAGTTCAGAGGTTTTAAATCTCGTTAGCTTTGTTTGGATGATGTAACAAGGCCATGGTTAAGTGGAGCTGAGTTTATAGCTGAGTTGTGTAAGCAATATTCTAGAAAATGATCTGTGAAATGCTTTGGAAGTCAAAGCCTAGAACTTAGGGTGGATTTGGGCAATGTGTCTGAAGCATTTAAAGGTTTCTTACCCTACCTAGGTACTTAGAACAGATGTCTCAACCTATCAGTGATGAGCACTGCTTCATTTAAACACAAGGGAAGCAGCTTTCAGCTCTTCTATAATATAAATCAGCTGACAATTTATTCCTGGGTGGCAGAAACCTCCCTGATGGCATGTTGTTACACACTGTTGCAGAGTTCTCTGAAGTTTCTAACACAAAACCTATCCTAATAAAGGGGATGCTGGTCTCCATAGATTATTAGACTAATTCAGGATGGTAGTTCATACATTTCTTAGAGAAAAGCATGATGAGGGCTGAGAAAAACTAAAAAATCCATATGTTCCTGACTGGAGCTTCTCCTTTCAGTTAACTGCATGCCCAAGAAATTTCACAGGATTGTGCTACCAACTTCTTTATGAATCTGCATGCCATAAGAGATGTTGTAATAGTGGGTAATAAGTAAATCAAGCCAAATCTGATAGCACGTAGAGATAGTCTCACCCTTGGTTGCTACAGTTAGGTGATTACCCATCTGTTCACTGATTTGAAGAGGACTGAGGTTTTGTTACTGCTTCCTGTAGGAAAGAGACAACCCAACATCTGCAGCTGCCTAAGGCTCTTTGACAAATTGCTAAAAGTTTGTTCTATGACTAATTACTAGAACCTGATCATCTGGCACTAGATTCTAGTCCCAGTCAGCTCTGCTGGGATTTCTGGTATAAAAATACAGTAAGTTCATAAAATATGGCTCCTCTTACAAAGTAGTTCAGAGCACACTCTGTGAAATGTGCTAAATAAGAGCTGCACGTGCTGAGTTTGTTTATAAAAGAATCTCACTGGGAAACAGCTTTCTGTGAATCTTCTTCCTGTGAGCTCTACTTGCTGTGTGAAAACCCTGTGAGCAGGAACATGAAGACTTTTGTCTGAACAAAGGGATGGGGGGCAGCAAAGGTGGAGGAGAAAACCTGGTACTTGTGAGTAAGAGGGAACATGTCTGGAGAAATAATGGAGAGAAAGCTGGCAGCAAAGTCAAGCCATTTTTTTTAGGTAAGAGTGAAGCTACCAAAACAATAAGATCTTGTAAGTACACACTGCAAAGTGGTAGGATTAAAAGAATGATGATAATGATGAGGTTACATGGCACTTCAGTATTGATGAGTTTCTCTGTTTATCCACTCTTCATTTTGGTTTAAATTCACGGATAATCCTGATACTTTTAATTTTGTTTAAAATGTAGAACAAATGTGCAGTGCTAAACCCCCTCTCCATCGTGTTTTAAAAGGACCCAAGGGCAGTCACAGTGACAAAACAACAAAGCCTGGCAAAAGGCCTAGACACTGCCTCCACATTGCTTAGCAGGTAGACTGGCTGGCATCTCTAATGATCTGTAGCCTTTCCAAAGTTGTCTGATGTCAACTCAGGCATAGGCAACACTTTAAAATGAAATGCAAAAAACTATCTTTCAGATCTGTGAACTAGAAGAAAGAGAAATTACCTGCCAAACTGGCGAGGGAAAAAAATAACGTGCACCATATATTCTTGTCATTACACAATAAATTAGAAGGTATGTTATAGTTGCTGGCACAGGCACTGGGCTCTTCCATCCGCCGTGTGGGAAAAGCTGCTTTAGTCCATACAGCTTCAACACTGGTCTCCCACATCCCAGCTGAGTGCTCTGACTCTAGGCCTCAAAATAAAGTTACTCTCTGTTGTTGCCTCTATCTTCTCCAGATTAATATCTAAATATATACAAAACTCAGAAAAGGCTCAAAGGGGACCTACAGAGGAAGGTGCTGAATTCTGGCTGCTTTTTTTGTCATAGAGGTGGGAGATGTCTGGTGATGTCCGTGCTCAAACTGGAGCAGAGTAGGCTACATGATAGCAATCAGCAGCATTTGAGTACGTGCTTTGCCAGCTGCTCTGCTGTGGGGCTGGGAATGCTGCTAAGGAAAGAGTTCCTGTGCCTGTGAAACCATTTCAACAGAAGTGTAACTGGAGTGCAGCCAACTCCACAAAATATCTTCTCATTCTATGAAAAGCAAATAAAAAGCGTCTCAGGCAACCCTTGTTGTATAGCATCTAAAAGCTTGCTGGAAGATGCTTGAAAAGTCAAAACTGAAATGCTTACATTAGAGAAACTCAGGAACCAGATATTGACAAAGCATCCAGGCAGGAGGATGGGAGATCTGTAAAATGAACAGATACTAATTTCTAACATTTCAGTCCACTCAGCAGAGTCCGATGAGATAAGACTCCTATTAAGCAGAGAAAGCAAATTGTGGGAGTATTGGATATGAGAACTGGCATTAGAAATGAGCCGTGACTTGACTGGCAGCTTTCCAACATTTCTCCACACCCCAGGAAAAGCCTCATAACATCTGAGCGCAACATCTGAGTCTAAAATTTAGCTGAAATTAAAAGATGAGTTGCTTAACTCTGGTCTTGCACATAATTCAGTTTCAGCAGATCCTGGAAGATGGGACTTTTATGTGCTAAAAAACTGAAGAGTAACCCCCCGATGCTTTCTAAGCAAACAAAACTGCACAAGGAACCTGAAATTGCAAAGCATACAACATTTTTTATTTTACCTTTTTGCGATGAGGTTTGCTGTGCATTTGTAGTTCAAACTGAAGCAAAGTCTACAAGATTGTTGCTTCTTGGACCTGATACACAAAAAACATACTTGTTTGTAATCAGCTTAAAAATTTTGATGGTACTGGAAACCTAATTTGATATGACATCCAAACCAATCATTATTTTTTAAAACAGTCCTTTACATTAAGTTACAACAGGGGGAGTGTTGGGGGGGAAGCAAAAAGTTTTTTGAACTTTACAGGGAGCAGTATCTGCTCCCAGATTAATTCACAGTATAATTACTCTTCTATGTTAAGCTTTCTCACCATTAATGTCACTATGAATGCACACGTAATTAACCTTGCCAACTTGAATCTAATAATTTTTTGAAATACAAATAACATACAAATAAAATACAAACCACTCTGCTACTATACCTGATGTAGGATGTAGAAATTCTTAGTTATAGGCAGTTAGTTTTTTTTTAAATCATTCTTAGATGGCGGCCTCAATACAAAGGAGTTGTAAACCAAGAATTTGATTATTGTAAATTAAAAAAGACTCCCTTTCTGTATTTTCCCCATGCATATGTTTGTGTGCCTTTTTCTAAATAGTAACAAAACAGCAACAATAACTAAAGAGCAGTAAAGGAGGGAAAAACCATAGAGAAAAAGTAGAATTTCTGACTTGCTCCCCACTTCAGTTTTAAAGTAGGAATGTTCTTACAAAGATAGGTCTTTTGGAGCATGGATGCAAAAATCAATTTTTGATTATATGAAAATAAATAAAAAGTGAGTGTTTGGGTTACAAGAGGATGGTGAAAACCTCTTAAGAATGAGTAGAGGAGCAAAAAACAGCATAGGAGGCATAAAAATTGAAAGGCAGTCAAAGGTACATGAGAGACAAAGAATAGAAGAGGCACAAAAAGAACAATTGTGAAAAAACCAGATTAGAATAAAGATTAACTAAGTTTTTGTGAGGCCTTTCTTCCTGAATATTGGTGTTTCTAGCACAGATCAAGCCCTTTGCCCGTAGTTTTCGTTTTGTCAAGAGAGTGGGGTTGGTATTTCACTCTGACATTTATGTAAACTATCTCCAGTGAAGTCTGAGACTGAATTATGTAAGTGTTTGGGGTGAAATTAATTTCTTCTAGCATAGTTTTAAAACTCCATACTTCCCAGATATTTTGAGCACAAGCAGTAAGCCTCCTTGGAAACCATGAACTATTTGTGTCAGAAGTCCCTGTTCCGAAACTGGAATGGCAGTCAGTGTGTCTGCTGAGGCACTGGACTTGCTCTTGGAAACACAGCCCATCCCATATGATGAAAAATATAAAATACAAAAGAATTATATCTACTGAGTGGAGACACTGGACTAATTGCTAGATACTAAGATTAGATTGTCTGTGTCTGTTGTGGCTTCTGAAACAGTTTGGAGTAGAATCCTGAAAGTTATCAAAAGCATAGCATGTTTCTGAATCATCTAAAAGACATCTTCCTATCAAGAAAACCTTGTTTTGGAAATGTCTCCAAAGTACTCTCATAACTACATCCACTTTTTAAGTGAATTTAGTGTTACACTTACACTTTTCCCGTCTGAGTAGCTTCTCCAGTACAAGTGAGGTACAGAGCTCACCAATCCCATGAGTGAGAGAATTCTGTATGATAGAAACCTGCAAATTTTGAAAATGCTGAATTGAAATTTCATCTTTCAAAATGACAAATACATTTTTCACCCCCTTCCTGAAAGTACAGCATACTTGGTGGATATGAAAGTTAATTCCTGCTTTTGTATTAATTGAATCTTTCATCCTATAACCTGTAGAATTGTAAATAGTTTTGTGGCTCTTGGCTCTTTGTTCTTACAAACTAAGCCAGTGTCATCTCTGCCTCTTGTTCATATCCAAGTCTTTGTCTGTAGCCAGAACTACCAAAAAACCCACCCTCTGCCCTGGGTAGATGGAAGGTTTTTGCCCCTTTGTAGTGTTACAGTATGATTCTGCATCTAAAATCTACCCTGATTTGGTACTGACACTTAATCTTCCTCTTGTAATTTGCATAGTAATAAATTTGCCAGTATTGATTCAGGTGATATTTGTACATGTCAATAATTTAATTTGTAAGACCACCCTCCAAAACACCTCAGATGCAGGACTTAAGTGTCAGACAGCTCCTTATATTTAGGCAAGTATCCCTTACAAGACTTATTTACATGTGGTTAATTAGGAATTGAGCTATCCTCTGGAAAGAGCCTCTATAGGTGGAAAGAAGACAGCGGTCAACTAGAGATTCACTTGCCTTTATTCTACATGTAAAGAAATTATAACTTTATTTAGGCATATTTCTGTTTTAGAGTATTAAAACAGATGGTGTTTAAGGTGACTTCCACAAAGGAATGTTACTCAGCCTCCTGGAAACACTTGATCTAAAAAGATGAGCATGAAAATGAGAGCACCTCCAGTTAAACTGTGTGGCCTTTTTATGCAACTCAAGCACAGACTCACCAGTGTAACCATTCATTATGCAAATAAAACTATCCTTAATAAGTAGGTTGGCCAGTGAGGAACCAGGCAGGCTTTAATGACTTTTAAATTAGACAGATTTCACAAGTGAAATAGTTGTACGTTTGGTGCAGGAAAAGGATTTCTGCTATACCACAGAGAAAATTAGGTTCTATCTTTATTATGTAACTTTTTGTTTGGGACATTCCTGAAGTACCAGAAACTGTAATTACCGAGCTTAAATGAATAATCTGTGGTTGTTTGAAAGACCTGCAATATAATCTGTAATGTCTAATATAACCTTAAAAGCTGCCTCTGAGCTGCATTTTCATGTCTTTTCTTCCAAATAAGCGTTTCTTATTCCACTGGTTTATATTGTAGAGAAATGCCCATACTCATCTACCTTAATGTCACGTGCCAGATGTAATACAGGTCTCTGTCAAAGGTGATCCATCATATGAAGTTGTACCTGTGCAAAGCACTGCACCACTATACAGAAAACATATTGTGGTGATAAGAGTGGTCCTAGATGCTGGGTATGCTTGAAGGAATATCTGTTGAAAGTGTGAAATTTAAACACTACAAAATTCAAAATTTTATTTTATGATATTTTATGATATAATTAAGATTAATATATTATTAATATAATAAACATGATACTAAAGATTAATATATTATATATTATTATGATATAATTAAGATTAAATTTTGTTATATAATTAAGAAAATTTAAGGACTATGTGCTGACTTAACCTGATGTTTTTTGATGGTATATGCTTGTGATAAAAAACATTGCTCCATCTTATCTCCTGATCTTAATCCAAAACCTGTGTAGCCATCCAGTGTGTCATTTGATATCCTACTTCCCAAAAATGCTTCCGCCTTTCACTTGGATTGATTTTAACTGTGTGCTTCTGTAGGATTTCCATCAGCAGCTTATTCCATTAACTTAAATGGGTTTCTCTGAATTACTGGTACGATGAACTCCTTCAATTTAACCTGCCATGACTTTGAGTGACCAAGTAGCTTGTGTATATATATAGTTGCATTTAAGATTCTGTCCTTAAATGGTTTTCTTTTTCTAAGTGATGTATTCCAGGCCACACTGAGCCAAGCTCCTTACTATTTATTTTTTCCTTGACCTGAAATCAGCTGCTTGCTGATATGTTTTTGCATCAAGAGAACTAAGACCTGTCACACCTAAGCAAACCTACAGCTCTTCTAGCCCAATGTCCTGCCTCTGACAAAGACCACTACATGAACGCTTAAAGCACAAGAAGAATAAAATGACCCTTTCCCTGGTATAGCCTCTCAGCTTCTGACTGTCAGAAGTTTAGGGACTTCCTGAACTGGAGGCGGCATCTAGTGTGTTAATAGCCCCTGATGGACCTATCTCCCATGTATTTATAGTTTTGGCATTTACAGTGTCCTATGGCAATGGATTCACCATAATTTTACATTATTTTGCGAAGTACTTTGTGGCTTCCATTTGCTTAAAATTTGACACCCAATGGTTCCACTGAATGTTCTCTTCTTGTGCAAAATACTCACCCCTTACTCACTCTCCTCATGTATTTTATGGTGTTGCCACTCTTTTTGTTTCAATTACATTGTAAGAAGCTTGTGTTTTAAATGCTTTCTAACTGTGACTGGACGTGGTGTCAGAGTTAAGGATATACTTTCTTTGCATAATAAGATACCAAAATTTAAATTTTTTTATAATATTTTTATTATAGTATAAACCTCCTCTGTATTTAATGGACTGAAACTTCACAGAGTCTATTGGTGGTTTGTTCTCCACAAATGACATGGATCTCCCTATTTAAATAACCATTATGACTTAGTACGTTTATATATTCTTCGAAAGAAGTCAGTTTTGTCCCCAGAAGTGTTTTTATTATCCATCTTTTTCATGGTACATTTGTCTTGTTCATTCTCTCAGAACACCAGCTGTAATACTTCAGCTTCCTTTAAGTTCCTATGGATTCACTGGCCATTATAAAAGAGCTTATAAGACACACCTCTCCTGTTAGGTTCAAGCCTGTTAAACTATAATACAGCTAGCACAAAGGTTTGGACAAAACTCTGATTTTGGCATATAAACAACTCAAGTTATTCATAAAATAGATGCAGAAATAGTCTTGGCTACTCTTCCCTCACACTTCTCTTTCAAGGAGACTTGTTTCTGGCCACAGAAACTGAGAAAAAATGAGGGAGAATGTGTTATTAAAATTGGGATTCTGCTGCTCACTAGGTTTAATGGTGTGAGGACTGCTCACCTAGAACTAACAGGGATTCAAATAATGTGTGGGTATGGATTTAATGCAGAATCCCCCTGATTATGGCCAGAAGTAGGCCAGAGCTGAGTTCAGGTTTCTGGTTTCCATATCTTCTTCGGGGACTATCGCTTCTAGTTTCCATATATCTTCCTCTTCCATATCTTAAATATCTGATTTAGCAAAGTGCTGCTCAGAGAATTAGAGCAACAAGGGTACAGGACTTGTCACAGTTACTTTAAATCTTCCTTCCATACCTATATACTTTGCTCGCTCTTTCTTTTTCCTCTGGTCATCCACCTCCTCTCTGTGCTCTACAGTCAACAGTTTAGCAGTGGGACTGGAAATAATTATCCCATGTTAGTGATAACGTAAATATCTGATAGTCACATGACTTGTCCATCTTCTTTGGATTAAGGTGTAAAGAATGTTCAGATCTTCTGATTCCTAATCCAAACTAGCTTCTGTTTCCTGAGGAGGCCATGACCATCATCTCATGTATTGAAATTCACAATTGCTCTCCCTAAATCCTTGTCTTTTCAGATCTCAATAGCTGTCCCTGTTTCCTAACAACTCTTACTTTACCATGACCTGATAGATTACCTTCGATTGCTGTTACTCCTTTCTACATTATTTCTGTATTTATAGCTACTATACCTATTACCAAGACTGGCATGGTTTTGTTCCTCTTCAGTGGTTGCACATATTGAATTATAAAGCTCTCACTGTCAGATGCAAATGCACACCATCACCTTGATTTCCTTTGCCTACTACAATATAATCCATGCTCAGCCAAGGGACGCTTCCATTTACCAGCACTGTGGTGTCTGTACAATTTTCTCCTTTTCACCATGCTGTTATTTGTTCTGATCAGCTGGCCAAAGACCCACTTCATCCACTGAATCTCTGAAAAACCTTTAGCAATAGTCAAGTGAATTCATACAGGTACTGTTTTTGTTACATGCTTCTCAGGCCCTTTAGTAAAGGGAAACATAATTAGACTATTGGTTTTGGTTTTTTTCTTTCCAGAAAATCAACATTTATTATTGTTACTAAAAGATATGTTTCCTTGCTTAAATAAAAAACTTCAAAAAGTAAAATAATATTAGAGGGGCAGACATCAGTTAGTATATGTCTTATTTTTAACAATTTGGTAAATAAATTTTAGTAGAATGCATACTACACTGAATTTCTGTCACCTGAAATTTTTCTGTTAAAAGTAAAGAGAGCAAGCAGTTTGGTGGTACTGGTTCAACTTAATGGATAATGCAGCTCTTGATGACGTTGAGACAAGTTTCAAATATAAATAATATATAAGAAAGTGATGATCTGCAGGGAAGAAACAGCAGGAATAATATAAAAATCCCTTAGGATTTAATTTCCAAGTTCATCTTTTAATTCCTTCATATTGCTCTGACATTCAAAAACCCTAAAAAATCATGACAATGCTTTTCTACACAACAAAATAAAACCACTTTTTTATTATTCCAAATACATATCAGAACACTGATTGGCCTTTGTAATAAATTTTAATATTTTTGTCAACTCAGTCTTTGAATAGGTTAGAAAATTTTTATAATGATGGAGCATAACATCTACTAACATCAATACCTTCCTCAAAACTTCTTGAATTTGAGAGCAATAGTAGTTGGATTCATATAAATTGTCTGGCATACTTTGGATTTTTTTTAAACTGAATACATCTTGCATTCAGGGACTGTGGGAAGACAGCATTTTTAATATATCTATTTCCATATTTACCCTTTCTTTTTAACTAGCAGTAATGACTTGCTAATATCTCTTGCAAAAGTAGTAATTTACACATATTTTAATGCTGAAAATTGCCAACCGTGTGAAAGATGAGAAGCTGATGCAAGGCACAGAGAAAATGTGAGCAAAATTACAGGCTTCATGCTGTGGGATTGTGAAATGAATCTTTTTTGACCAAACAAAAGTTTTTTAAAATATGGGCAATAGCTTTAAACTCCATAGATAAGCACAAATAAAAAAAATTTGATAAACACATGATTAAAGAAAACAGAGTATTGCTCATGAAATGTATTTCCCCTCCTTTTTCTGTCAGGTATGTTTTTAAGATGTAGTGAGGTCTGTTTGGCAAAGCTTTAAACAGAAACACATACACAGTCTGTTTTCCCCATTTCTCCACTCGTTTTTTTTTCTTTTGTTATTCATTTTGCGTTAATGACCTCTGACAGCTAACACAGCCTCATTGTTTTGCTCATGCTCTGAATACAATGTCATGGTACTAGAGGAAATCTGTGTACATACCTATTTACTTGGCAGAAAAATTAAAAGAAAGCATTGTTGATGATCGCGGCTTTCCTTTCAGGAATTCAAACAACAGCTAATCACTTGATCACCTGGAATAAACTCAGGCATACCCGTGTCTGCTACCTTGTTTATTTACTGTGGAAACATTTTCTCTATTATCTAGCCATGCACTGGCTGTGCAACACAATCGTTTTCTTGTTATGGCAATTAATATTCAAGACAAATATAAAGTATTCATAGATCACGTTGTATTAAATCTTTACTGTTACAGTAAGCAAAGATGTGAAAAAAATCATTGCCCTTCAGAAGGCAAATTGGTGGTTTCAGGCCAGTTGGAGACGCCAGAAGCGCTAAAGAATGTTTTCTGGTAGTTTTAGCAGAAAGGTAAAAAAAATCTGTGTGAAGAGAACTTTAACTTTCAAGCTTTATAGATGGTCCCTTCATAGTTGTTTTGAGTCATGTTGGCAAGGTGGCTTCAGAAAGCTTTTGCTCCCTTTCTCACTCAATAGCTATTTCATCCTGTGGCACGAGCCCAGACTTTGAAGTGCTAGAAGCTAGTCAAAGAGTAGATTTTCTGCTTACAGGAACGATTTCCAGAGAGACCTGAATAAAAATGCTTTGCCTCTAACTCTGAACAGAGTGAGTTGTCTGGTCCAAATTTTGCTTTCTGGTTTTGCCTAGAGTTCTCCCAAGGTATTACCTTAACTATGCCCCTTACGCCAACAGTACATGTTCCAGAACAGTACTTTGTATGTAAAAAAAAGTGATTTTTTTGTACTAACTGAATTTAATAATGGAAATATATGTGTGAGTTAGATTGCTACAGTGGGAAGAGACTGTCCTGATGAAGATATCAAGATACAAACATGTTCAATTCCTAAATTTAAAAACTCAGGGTTTTTTTGATACTTGAATATGTATTTGGTTTTATAACATTGTTTCAGTTTATGGACTTGTTTTGTTGATAAAGATTATTTAGTACAGTTAGTTAGCAGATAGACTTGTATTTACAGAATCCAATTAAAAAAGAGAGAATCTCAAACACAGAAAAAGATGAAGCTGACAAAGATGAACTTCTGAAATGCCTGTTGTAATTTCTGGATATTAGAATCACTTCATGTTTGGGGGTTTTTTTTTAGTTTTGCAGAGATAACCAGGCACCATCCTGGTTGGAATCTCTTCACCATGTAATGTGGATATGAACAATTTTTCTTTTATGAGCAAATGGAATTTTGTTTGTTTTGGAATGGAAAAAACAAAAAGGGGTGATGGACAAGCCATATGTAAATGTAATGTGAGACGTCTGGGTCATGACTTTGCACTGCTTCAAGTATTAAAAAAATCCTAGAAACTGGAGGAAAAAAAATTACTATTGCTGATTGATTTTTCTCACTATTTTCATTATGCTAGTGTGTAAAATACAAATAGTCCTGCAGACAATCTCCTTTGCTTCTGCGTTCTGGGAGCCTTAATCAATAAGCCGAAGAGCTGTCCATACAAGAAGTGGTTGCATCTGTGCTCACTTCTCCTGGGTTTCTTCTCTTGCTAACTGTACCCTGTGATGTTCTTTCTGCCTTTGAGTGGCAGGCTAATGAACTTGTTTCACAGCAGAATTACCACAAAGGCATAAGGAAGGAATTAAAACCTAGACAACTAGAAATGCCAGCTCTTGGTGCAGAGCACCACTACTGACCACTGCATGATCAACAGTGCTTGCCACTGAACACAAGAGGAATTCACTGAATTTGGCACAGGGCTCAATGAGCCACCTCTACCTTTGGGCAATGTGGAAATCACATGTAATTTCTAATGCCATTTTGTTGGCATTAGGCACACACACACACTCATAAATTGATGTTTTGAAATTTGCTGGGTAGGCTTTGAACAGTTCTGTGTGGGGGTATTTCAATAGTTTTCTGGTTTTGTTTCTTCAGGATATGTGCTCTATTACTGGCTTTGCTTTCTGCCTCCTTCCCTTTTTCAGGGGTCACTGCTTTAAAGGGGTTTGATGGATACCTAAAACAGGAGGGGCAGAAGTAGGACACTTTTATTAATATTCTAAAAATACAGAGCTTTATTTATGAAGTGTGTGAAATATTTTAAAAGAGAGTCTCAACACTTTAATTTTTATTGCCACTTGTCTCCAGTTTCTGCAAAAAAAAGTTTGACACTATACAAAGGTGCCTTTGTGGCCTGATGTTGGCCAAACCTAAATTTCAGATTCTAGCCATTAAATCCAGTTATACAAGACCTGTGTAAATTTTCGTTATATCCATTACAGCTGATTTCACACAAATGAGCATTTCAGATGAATAAAAAGGAAGGCCCAGAGAAAGCCTAACTATTAAAAAACAATTCTACATCACATTGCACAAGAGTAAGTGTGTTACTTGGTGTCACTGGCTGTACTCCATCTTGTGTAATTAGATTTTGCCTACATGAAATTCCCCCTGTAGTTCTAACAGGATGTGTTTATTTTTAACTTCCTGCAGGAAAGCCTGCACTAATTTATATTAACTGAGTTCTGCTCTAGAAGTGGCAAAATTTCATGTTAGATAACAGTGTTCTATTCATAAAAACCATTTGAGTATGTCAAATGTTTCCTGCAGACTTTTGGGATTCCCTAAATGAAGGAAATTCCATCTGTCTTGTTTTAAATTCCTACTCATAAGATCACCATCAGCACTGAGCTATGGACTCCACCTGACTGCTGTGTGAAATGTAAAAAATTCAAAAACTATCTGATCCTGTCTAATACCTTTGAATTCAGTGTGATGGTCTAATACGTGCATGGCCTCCCTGGATCAGATTTGCATCCCATTTTGGCTGGTGTGTTATTGCTGCCAGTACTTGCTTGTAGGTCAAGAATTTTCCTCATCTCATCACCAACCATCTGATGATGCCCCAAAGTCTTGAAGGTTTGTATCATTAATTGATTTCTCTTCTTCTTTTGGCTAGGGTGGTTTTGTGGCTATTTTAAGTATACATCTGCTTGGTGATATTCATCTCAAATTTACTTTGAATTAAGTTCAACGTTAAATATTATTCAACAAAAAAGATTTTTCATGGTGCTTTACATTGCCAGACTGGTAAATTCTTTAGACACAAAGGCCAAGGCAGTAGTATGGATTTTTCAAATAAATTTTAAGGAGTAAAAAGTACAGTATTGTGTCTTTCTTTTATGTCTCAGTCACTTGTAATTGTATACCTGCCTAATGGCATGCTCTGTTCTAATCATCTGGTCTCATATAGAGGCAGTGGCCTAGTAGATTTTAGATTTGGTTTTGTTTGTTTTTGAAATATATTATGGATATATATCCCCCTGCTTTCTTCTGGAGCCAGGTAATATTCTTTAGGATTATGTGGAGTGCAGTGCACAGACGCATGTATTGCCACAGCAGCTGGAGAAATTTTATTCCCTGCTGCTGTCTTTCAATGTGGTTTCCTCATCAGTCCAAACTATGAGCATGTGGCACTGCACTGAGCAAATCCATGACGAAATTTCATCCAATACTTATTGCAAAAAAACCCCACCACTTAAAAGCACAAACGGTAACCCACACCTGCCCAATTTTGCAAAGTAAAACTTTCCAAAGAATTATTTCACCGTCCTCAGCATCTCTCTTTTTTTTCCCCTAATAATCTTGTTTCTTTATTTTAAGTTATTTTTTCTTTATTTCTTTATTTTAAGAGTGTCTGTTTTGGAGTTAGAACTGTCTCTGCAGAGTCCTAATGTACTTTTATCCTGTAGGTTTTCCTCAGGGCACCCTGAGCACTTCTGTGCCTAGTGTTCTGCTTCAGCTGGCTTAAATCAGAGGTGTGCTAGCTTTGGTAATGAATAATTGGAAATTTATTCAGAGCTGAACATGAGTAGAGGGTGCAACCATGTCACTAAAAAATAAAGGTTGCATTTATTCAAAAGAGATGTGTTTGAGAAATATGTATATTCCAAAATCAGGCCCCATATTTTAAGGCAAAATATTGATGAGGTCTGTGTAACAGCACTTCCATTGTGATAAATAGTGGTGAGAGAAAGGTAAGTGTAGGACTGGAACTTGGGAGAACCAATTATTTCTTTAGGCGTTTTCAAATGCATGAACAAAGGGTATGAATTTCCACATAGATACTTTCAAAACTTATTCAGGACTTTAATCTACCTGATTTTGGTCAACTCATTGCTAGATATGCACTACCTTTATCCATGCTTGGATAGTAGGAATTGTACATATTAAAATCTGCCCGATGACAGCATAAGGCTGTTTGCTTTCCTCCACTTAAGGTTCTCCTAGATATCTTTTTCTTCCAGGATGCTAATAATGAGGAATTGTGTCTTTCACTGAAGGTTTAATATCAGGATGCTTGCAGTATTAGAAATGTTGCCAGTGGATTCTCTTACTTAGTGGCATCTTCCATAATTTGTCTTAATAGAAACACCATAGGCTCAGCAGGAATGTGATATATTTTGAGTATTTCTCCAGAATACACTTATTTTTGTATGGTGTTGCCTACTAACCTAGGAAAAGTTAAAAATGTAAAGTAAAAGTAAAAAAAAGCTAAATGGCAACTTGGAGCACTACAATTTATGTTATTAATGTGCACAGCATAATTCACCCCTGAAAATGAAATTCTGACACAGACTTCCATGGGACTTTGAACAATTTACTTAACTTTTATTTGTCTCAGTTTCTAAATTTCAAAGGTAGACATCTACAAACAATGTATAACTTATTTAAAATGTGTTTTAAAAAATGGACTGGGGAAAATTTCAGGAAACAAAATTATTGTAATGTCTCTCCAAGCAGTCATTACTTGTACGAAGCAAGCACTGTAATACTAGACATTTCATGCCTGAATTCTAAAGAGATTTAACCAGTCCCAGGTTTTTGCTTTCAGAATTACTTGCATAGAGACTGGCTTTTAAAGTCCCTTGGTTCCAGTACCTTCCAAGAATTTCCTACAAGTAGCTCTTTACATATTTTCATGCAGACTTTTTAAATTTCCACTTTGTGTATAGGGATGGGGGAAACATGTTAAGTTTAAAAAATAACGAAATCAGAAACTACCACCTCTGTTGGCAGCGAGAAAGTCTGGGGTGGTTCATTTTGCATCCCATGTACAAAGATAGAAATAATCAAGACAAAACTGGTCTCAAAAATAAGTAGGACTGAGAGTATTTGGTGCACCTTCATTAGTATTTGAATCTGCATCAGAGAAAAATTTCCTAATTTTCTTTGCTGGGATTGCAAAACATTCCCAGAGTACTTGGACCAGACTCTGTTTACAGTAAAGTAAATCATCAAATGTGCTCTGCTCTGGGAGCAGAAATTGTGTGCTCCACCTGCTCATAAGGGCTCAATCTGTGGGACTGGAGCCGACAGAGTCTTCAGTAACACTCCTGGAGTCAGTGGAGGATCAAAATAATTTCCTCAGCACCAGCTGCTTGACTCCACTGACCTGTTGCCATTGGGCCTCCCTCACTGGTTGTCCTCCAGGGATTCTCTGCTATGGCCATGGCCCAGGACCTCACTTCAGGACCCCAGGGCCACCAGCCCTTGTCCCAGGAATGCCCCAACCCTGTCTTGTCTCTTGTTGTGTTAATATAATGTTTTAAATTCCTTAAGGATACCTTCTTCTGGTTAAACTGTATCTCGGGTGTTGCTGCTGTACTCTTTTAGCTCAGTTCATTGAGCTAAAGTACTGTGAGGCTCGTGTGTGCCAAAAATTCCGTAATATTTGCTGTCTGAGTTGTGGATGATGACCATTATCAAGTATGTAAGGTCTGCATCTGAGGCTTGGGATGGGGCTAATGGCCTCATCCTTCCTGCCTGACAAGTTAGAGGAAAAGCTTTGTTGTATGGTGCAGTGCATTGATTTGTAAGGTGAAAGAGGAAAGAAATGGGGTTCCATCAAAGCTAACCAATGTACATATGGCAAATTTCATTTTGTCATGTTGTTTTTGTAAGAGGTATGTGCTGACCCTAATGACCCCTGCTTGTGTAGTGCTGGTTATGTATACTCTAGGTACTCTTTAAAAATCATTACCTGATAATTATTATTATTAAACACTGGAGCTGCTGTGACACAGCAGCCCAGACAGCTTGCCCTGCTGGCACAGGCATGACATGACATGGAGAGGGCATGAAATGCCTGTAGGAACAATACACTCAGAAATGAGCACCTGACATTTCTGTCCTGTGAGTCTTTCCATGCAGTTTTCCCTTCCATATATAGAGAGCATTGAGAAGCTGTCGGGGTAAAATACTCTGATCTGCATTCCTGTGAAGAGGAAAGCATGAACTCATCAGACCTCAGCACTGGCCATGACTTCTGGAGCTCTTACTGCAGAGATTTTGGAGCAGGCAGGATGGAGGGAAATGGAAGTGGTGAGACAGGCTGAGGGCAGTGCAGTGGTCCTGTAGATGTGCTGCCATTTTCCATGTGTGATGTGCTTTCCTCAGATGAGCACAAACCCTCCTCTGTCTCTGGATGGGCTCAGACTGCTCCTAACATCTACTAAAATAAAATTAATTAAAATTAATTGTAGAGATATGTTTGGAAACTGGCATCTGATGACATATTGCTCTCCCTATGAGTGCTGCTTTTTGACCAGTTTTGTTTGGATGTTGTTACAGCAAGGTGTGAATATTTTGGAACAGTGACACAGGTTGCTTTCTACATATTCTGAATGATTGTTTGCATCCAAAATAACATGGGCTGGAAGACACAAGGCATAAGAAATGGATTGTTAGAGGTGGATTGCAGGGTATTGCAGGGTGGTTACACACTGTGGTGTCCTTGAACCTCCACCATGGTACAAGACCACTCAGTGTGTGACTGCCTGACTGAACCACAGACAGAGGGCAAACCCCACATGTTTAACCTCTGTGTTCAGAGGCCTATTCTTCTACACTAAAGACGGAATGCTTTTCCCCTTTGTTGCTTCCCTAAAATTAACCATTTTCAAATTTTATGAATTACAGATAATATTTTAGGCCTCTAAATTTAAGTGTAAAGTAGCATTTTTTTCTAAGATCTTAGACTTTTTTTCTAAGACTGTAGACACCTGCAGAGTATTTATTTACTCGTTTCATTTGGAATTGATTCATTTGATATTTTCAGTCATCCAGGGATTTGTTGCTAGGAGCAGACAGAATATTTCTTAAGGATCATGACTAAATTAAGAGAAAAGCAAACTTCAGTACCTCAGGGATTTGCCTGGTATTGGGTTTGTATGAAACAGAATAAAGGCCCTTTAAAGTTTTATTCATTTTCCAGAAAAGACTTCAATTGTATACATTGTAACTACAATTTCTGCTTGATTCAATCGTGAGTTTCTAGATATGCTTCTTTTTTTTTTATTTCACCTTTTAATCTGAATTTCTGACAAGAGCTGAATCATTCTGAAATAGAGACTTGTGTTATGGTGATTTACTTTAACAATGAAAATGGATTTTCTGATTGTGCTAATTGGCAATACCTTTTATGGCAGTTTTTCCTCTAATCCATCATAAAGTTCTTTCATGACCTATTATATGACCTATTTATAGTTTATTTGAAATAATGGTCATATTTTTAAGTACACAATTTATTATAATTTCCTGGATATTTCAGGAAAAAAAAAAGGTGAAGCAGTCAGAACTTGAGTTTGAATGGTCAGGTTTAGATGTAAAATTTCACAAAAATGGAAATTGTCAGTAAAACATTTTGTGCCTCCCTAGGCAGGATTCGGCCTGCAGAGCAAGAAGGGAGAGCACCTGAAAGGCTACCTTTTCCCATCTCATGTGTAGACAGTATCTCTACCATGTTCAAATTTAAGAGACCCTAGTCTGTTTAACAAAAAAAATTGAAGTCTTTTCAGCAAAAGGATAAGAAGGGAAGACCATGGAGTGCTAGGTATATACAGACGTGAAAAACAAAGAAGCAGTAGTTAGTGCTAAGCTTGCTTACTGTTGTGTGTCTGGTTTGCTGCAGCAGTTCAGCCTCTCCATTCCAGCAGTTTGGCTGGAAGCCTGCTCTGAGAAAAGCCTTGTAATAAAGCCAACATTAAGAGGGTGGTGCTGTACTGTACCTCTCCAGCAAAACATGTGTGAGTTTCTCTTCAAACTGTGCGGAGTACTTCCATGTGCATGAATGGATCAAGCAATGCAATGATTTTAGCTGCTTGCTCTCAGCTGCTATCTGTGTTTGAATTCTTGTGGATTAAGTCCTTTGGAGCAGCATTGGCTAATAACCTTTGGCAGTAACATAAAAAGATTGGTGCACATCTGGCTGTCTTTCATGCTGTTAGTACTATTCACTCAAAAAGTCAGAATAATATCCACCTACAGGAACAAATATTTACTTTTCTCAAAGAGAAGTACTTACTTCTTTTGGTCTATAATATAAGGGCATATTCCTCCTATTTCTAAGTTACCTTTAGAAATGGCATTTAATCTTTAAGTCACAACAAGGTAATGCCATGTATCAGGCATGACATCAAAGCTCTTGTGACTGATACTGTCAGGACAGTGTCTTTAAAGCAAAATTACTTTTCCTACCTGGTGACCTGAAATATAACAGGACAGTGGTGCTGGGGAATCCTTGAAAGCCCAGAATAAATGCAACTCCTGACAGTGAGCACCAGATGACAGTGAGCACTAGTACTCTTGATGGACAAAAAACTGGTTGGCTGGCTGGGTCCAAAGAGCAGTGGTGATTGGGATTACATCCAGCTGACATCCTGTCACTAGGGTGCTCCCCAGGGCTCTGTGTGGGGGCCAGCCTTGTTTATTACCTTTACTGATGACTTTGATGAGGGGATCGAGAGCACTCTCAGTAACTTTGCAGATGACATCAGGTTGGGCAGGAATGTTGATCTTCTTGAGGGTAGGAAGGCTCTGCAGAGGAATCTGGACAAGCTAGGTCTATGGGCTGAGACCAGAAGTATGATGTTCAATAAGGCAACGTGGCAAGTCCTGTTCTTAGGTCACAGTAACACCATACAACTTGAGAGGCTCGGGGGAAGAGTGATTGGAAAGCTTTCCAGTGGAAAAGGGCCGGGGGGTGCTGGTCAACAGCAGCTGAACATGAGCCAGAGTGTGCCCAGGTGGCCAAGAAGGCCAATGGCATCCTGGCTTGGATCAGAAATAATGTGGTCAGCAGGACTAAGACCATCCCTCTGTTCTCAGCACTGGTGAGGTCACACCTTGAATCCTGTATTCAGTTTTGGGCCCCTCACTACAAGAAGGACATTGAGATGCTGGACTGTGTGTCCAGAGAAGGGCAATTGAGCTGGTGAAGTGTCTGGAGCACAGCTCTGATGAGTGGCTGAGGGATCTGAGGGCATTTAGCCTGGAGAGGAGGAGGCTCAAGGGAAACCTTATTGCTCTCCACAGCTACCTGAAAGGAGGGTGTAGCCAGGTGGGAATCAGCCTCTTTTCCCAGTTCAGTGAGCAACAGGATGAGAGGAAATAGTGTCAAGTTTCTCTGTGAGAGATTTAGATTGGAAAATTTCCTCATGCACAGGGTTGTCCAGCATTGGAACAGGCTTCCCAGAGAAGTGATGGAGTCACCACACCTGGAGGTATTTAAAAGACATGTATATGTGGCACTTAGGGACATGGTTTAGTGATTGACTTGGCAGTGGTAGATTTATGGTTGGACTCTGGTCTTAAAGGTCTTTCCCAACTTCAATGATTCTATGATTGTAAGAATGCATGAATTTTGATGAATACCTCAAAATGCATTCCAGAGACACCTCTTTGGAATAACCTTGAGAAAAAAAAAGGAAACAATATGATAAAAAATGAAAATTAGGTAGAGGGAAGACTGCAATTTATTTTAATGAGTACAAGATCACAGAAACCCAAAAAGTTCAGTTACAGGTGAGATGCACAGTCTCTGTTTATAGAAGCTGTATAGTAGCATAACACTGTCCTTTCCATTTCACCAGTAGCAGGTAGACCTAGTGAAGAAAAGGTTTCCTGTGGTTGAGAAGCCTGGATAAAAAGTTCTCCCTAGCTTTTGTTAATAGCACAAGCACATTTTAAGTAAGATAGATGTATGGAAGTTTATATTGCAGACAACTTGTTTTACACTTCTAGAATATAGGCATGCTTTATAATGATGCATGACACAAGATTAGAACATGCTTAAGGACAAAATGAGGTGTTTATCTATGCATCTGTTTGGAATATGAGTAGCAGATTATTTTGAAAAGTCGGTATTTTTCTATAGAAATATATTCTTTTTTTTTGAAACATTCAACCAGCAGGATTAGCATGGAGTGTTTCAGGGATAGCGAGATGCCTTGCTCTAAAGAGATTCCCCCTCTGGACTGGACAGGGCACTGTCCTGTATTCCTGACCTGAACCAGATGCTTTGCATTCTCATATCACCTCTCATATCACAGGACAGTATGTTCCCCACCAGGCTTTTAGGAGGCAGATGTCTTTCAGACTTTTTTTTCTTTTTTTTTTTTTAAGTTATTTCTATTTCTTAGAAGAGACACTTGGCAGAACCAGAGTCTCAGATTGAGAGACACCTCTGGAGATCATTCATACAATCCCCTGGTTCGTTAGGGTCAACTATGGCAGGTTGCTCCAGGCTGTGCCCAGTTGGGTTTCAGCTCTCTCCAAGGATGGAGACTCCACAACTTCCCAGCCTAGAGAGGGAGGCACCAATCACCCTTATGTTTAAGTGGAATTTCCCGTACTTTTATCTGTGCCCATTGCCTTTTGTTCTGTCACTGGGCACCACTGAGAGAGTCAAACTACATCTTCTTTGTTCCTGCCATCAGTGTGTTTTGCATATTTATAAGATCCCCCTGAGTCTTTCCTTTTCCGAGAAGAGTCCTAGCTCTTTCAGCCTCTCCTCATATGCCAGGCTCCAAACACTTAATTGCCTTTATGGCCTTTTGCTGGACTTGCTCTGGAATACCCATGTTGTTCTGGAGCCCAGAGCTGGACTCTGCATTCCAGCTGTGTCTCACCACAGCTGAGGAGAGAGGAAGGTCCACCTCACTGGACTTTCTGGCAGCTGTTGGCCTTTGCTCCAAGGAAACATTGCTGGCTCGTGGTCACTGCTGTTCCCTGGGATGCCCAGGTCTTTTCTGCAGAGCTCCTTTCCAGCCAGAAACCCCCAGCCTGTACTGGGGCATACAGTGATTATTCCAGAGTGCAGGACTTCACACTTGCATTTGCTGAATTTCATGAGGCAAACTTCTTGTTTGCCTCTTTGTCCAGCCTGTCAAGGTCCCTCTCAGCGGCAGCACAGCTCAAGTCCATCAGCCACTCCTGCCAGCTTCTCTCTGTTGTGCCACACACCCTGTTCCCTGGGAGCAGACAGCCAAGCTCTATTCTGAAAAGAGCTCTATCTGGAGAGGCCATGAGGCTTGCCCTGGTGTGGGTAAGGTCTGGACTGTTTTAAACTAGACTAGAATTTATTTTTTTTTGTTTCAAGAAAGGTTTTATGTTGTGTTTTATTAACTAAAAAAGTTCTGGAGGGTTATTGTTCTTACCAGCACAAAGAGTACTCCAATTAACACTAAAATCAAGAACCCCAAATAGGCAGACAGAAAAATTTTGCTGTCTGGAGAGGTAAATGAAGAAGCAAAGGGGTCATCATGGCAAAAGTCATAAAACAGAAAGGAAATTTTGACAGCAGCATTTTGAATGGATTTAGGGAAGTGAGCTTAGTACTGGGTAACAAAGCTAACACCTGGAAGACAGAACATGTGGGACATGAGATGGGTAGTGACTGGGTAAATCTCAACTGGGAGAACAGACTGTCTTTGCAGTTATTTCAAAGGGAAACCAGCAAGAGCCGAAAACAGACCAGATGTGAGAGATATTGTAGAAAGTGAAATCCCGAAGTCATATAGGAGAAAACCCAGGTGTTTTCTGATTTGTCTGTCAGCACCCTTACAGCAAAAGGTAAGTGGTTTTAAGGTCTTCGTTGGAATTGGCCTTATAACCTCAACATTACTAGTTAAGAGAAGTTTTTAAAATTTTTTGGATTGAGATTTTTTTTTTTTTTTTTGCTTTCAAACTCCTAATGTTGATTTTTACAGTGAAGTTTTTGAAGTCAATTATATTGGATCATAACTTACACAAAAGGACAAGGATGTGGTTGCTACTTCCAAAGAATGACTAAGTCATAACATAATTCAACCAGAGGTGCACAAGTGAAATGGATTTTGAACTCAAAATACACTGCTAAATGAATAGCTCAGATCTTAACTACTCTAAATCATTGCCATTCCATGGCAGTCACTGTATTTACATAAAGTTATTCTTGTGGAGAATTTGTCCGGTGTTTGAGTTGCTAAAATTTCACGTAGGGCCAAAATATTTTTCTAGGCTGAGTGGAGCTTAGAGACATGCATCCTCCTGTGCTGGTAGCTGTCCAGCTATGCCAGGTTCTGCCTGAGTCCTGAGGGAATGCCTCCTGGGGACCAGCTGGTATGCAAAGACACAGCCTTGGATGCCCTTTCACAGGCTGTAATTTATTAGTTGGATGGCTGTTCCTTAGGAAAACTTGGACAGGTTTTCTTCTTCCTCTCCTTTCCCTTCACACATTCTCTTGGGTGTGCATCCCCTAGGAACACAGTTAATGAACATTAGAAGGTGCCTGTATAAAAAAGATGTAAACACCTCTGAACATGGTTATGTTATGGTAAGTAACACACCAGGAAACTTAGGATGGTTCCTAAGTTTTGTAAAACAAGTCATGCTATGTGAAAAAAAAAAAAAGAAAATATCCTTTCAAGTGTACAGTTTTTTTCCAAATTACATAGATTATTGTTCATAGCTTGCTCTGGCATCAGCTTTGTGAAAAAGAGTCATGAAGAAGGAGAAAAGGGAATTTCTTATACTTTCCTCCATGTATGACAAGAAAAATTTCATCTATAGGTTTCACAATGTCCTCATTCATGTAAAATTTCTGTTGGACTTAATTAGCTGTTGCCATTGACTTGTATGAGAAATTTTTCGTGAGCCAAGAGCTTCTAGGATTAGACAGTGGAGAGATTTGGGTTTGTTTTTGAAGACAAGACAGAATTTTTCAGAGTATAACTGACTGTCTAGATTTATGTTACTAACAGATAATTTAGTTTACAAAATATGTTTATGCAAGAAAAACATTACTGATGCAATCCATTGAGAATTAGACTTTTCCAAATTCTTGAGTAAGTGAATAAGCAGTGTAAGTGCAAAAATCAGCTAATATATTTTGTGCATTGATTTTGACAGTTACAGATCTGTTTTAATTATTTATAATCCTTCATGTATTAATAAATGATCTGTGGTGTATTTTAAAAATAAAATGAAATCTCAGTATTATGTCAGCTCACCACAGACTCCTGTATTAAATCTTTGTTGAAACATAAGGAAAGACATTGAATGTTTATACAGATTATACAGTATAGCCACTGTATTCCACAGTATTAATTTGCTCACTCTCAGTCTGAATTGATTTTTTTTACTAAGTCTGCAGTATCTGGAGGTGCCACAGCCATTTTCTTGCCTGCATATTAAATGCACAACTTCATTTCCTCTTGAATTGGCAACACAAGAACGTTTTTCTTCTCTAGGGTTTGACCCTTCTGAGAGGTATTTTATTTAAGAGTGCTTTTGGCATAATTCTAATTGCTGGGGAGCAGTAAGGTCAGATGGTTCCACAGAGGCAGATGAGCTCATAGCAAAGGACAACACAGATGCAGAGGATCTCACCAAGAAGGTGCAATCCCACAGCATTTGAGGAGGGATATGCTGGTGACAGTGACAGGTCCTGTGGACAGTCAGCAGTCATCAGACAAGATGAGATGATGAACTTAGGATGCAGTTCATGCAGGAAGTGCAGTAAATAGTAGTGTTTTTTATCAGAGCTGACAACCAGGTAAACCTTTCCCATAGCACTCCACAGCCGTGTAGGCCAAGTGCTTTCCAGAAGTCAGTGCAACAGGTGCATTTGTCCGGCTGTATTTGTCTGCAGACAGTGTCAGGCACAAGCTCTGCTCCCCACATATCTGCTGCTGTCATTCTGCAACTCACACTGCTGCATCCCTTGAGCAGTGCCCAGCCTTGACTCCAAACACCCAAATGTTCAATTAATCTGACTGGTAGATTTTTAAAAAATCAGACTCTGTATGTGTGATTGGTGTAAGTTCAACTTCTCCAGCCTTTCAATTGAATCCTTTCTTCCCATTTCCTCCTTAAATACATTTTGTTCGGTTTTGTTTTGACACGGTCTCCATTATTGTAAGACGATGATTCTTAGAAATATATTTCACACTCTTCATTGGTTACTGAATGGTAGATGTTAATTTTAGAAACATAATGTACGCTCAGAGTTAATGGAATGTCAAAGTACTGTACACATAGTATTAGATTTTCCCTTCAAATGAATATCTTAATAGTGCACACCGATTGATTTCACAGGTTGCATATGTAGCTAGTGTAGGTACGCAGTATCCATTGGTGGCTAATCTAAAAAATCAATTTCATATTGCACCACCTGTTCCAGCAATTCTGATAGAAATGAATGGCTAAGGCATCTTGGGCAGCTGAGCAGATTTTGTGGGTTTTATCAGGGCAATTTTGTTTTCTTATTTTGTAGCTACTATGATCTTTTTTCCCATCTCTCTGTGAATTCTTAGTGCTTCTGTATTTTGAAATCTTTTGTTTATAAACAATTGTTTTTCAATGGCTTAGGTGACTCATGTTTACCCAACATGGTATGGATTTTTAGTCTCCATGGTCAATCTCTAAAAGCACTCCGTGATTTTAGCTAGTTCACTTATTCAGTAGTGGACTAAATTTTAAGATACAATTTGTATCATAAGGGGCAGAGAATGCTTGTCCTCTAGTCACTGGAACCTGGGTGCACTGAACATAGTGCCAAGTTCTCAAGGTTTGAAATCAGGCTGCAAGCACAGGGGTCTTTTCTTTGTATGTTATCTCATGTGCTAACAAACGCTTAAAAGCTCAGTAGGTTTTCCATGATAAAATTAGTTTAGGAGCTTATTAAACCACCTAACTTTGTCATTATGTTTCCATTCTTATGGTCATTGGGATGCCACAGAGGAAAATCTATGCTTTCCAGATGGATAAAACTAACAATGCTGCAGTAAGAACATGTTTTCTTTTATTTTCCTGTATTACAGAAAACTAGTGAGAATGAAAAGTCAAGTCAATCTATTTTACAGACAAAAATTCACATGTCTCTGGGGAACACTATATGAAAGTAGCATATGGAGAAAAAGAGCTTTAAGAAATACAAAGTTCTACTTTGTGACAGTATTTTTTTTTTTTGTTGCCCTTTTTGGGGTTTGTTTTGTTTTGTGTTGGTTTTGTTTGTTTGTTTTCCAAATATGTAGTAGAAGAGGGAGTTTGTCGTATCTTTTGTGACAATATATTCACTAAAATCTCGAGGAGAGTGAAGATATTTGTAGTTAATTACCTTTTTTGATACCTAATTGATCTGAATGTCTGTAAAAACTTTGCCTTAATCCTTTCCAAACTGGGAGCCCTTGAAGTCATCCATTTCCCCTCCTTCTTTCCTCCTGATTGCCTTTCCCACCCCTGGAATAGATACCTTGTATAAGGTATGACCTATCTTAGCGGAACATGACAAAAAATTGATGATGACAAGTTGATGGAAAGAGTATTTCATTATGATTGCATGGAATTTTTATTGTGATCATATCAATTCTTTATCCTTTCCCAACACAAGATGTTTTCTTGGGGAGTTTTTTCTAGATGCATTCTCCCAAGAGCCTATAAAATATGTCTTGATAGAAATGTTCTCATGAAATATATGAGTAACAAATGTTTTACTGAAAAATTCAGTTTTCACAAGATTTAAATATTTTGTATGATAATTTGGATATTTCCTCTGATCAGTGTCATTTTAAATGGAATTGACCTAAGCTGAAACATTTTAGTTCCTTGATATGACTAAATTTTTGGTTTGTTTGTTTTGAATTATTTCAACATCATCTATCCAGAGACAAAACAAAAGAAGAATCTCTTCTGGAAAAATTGCCTGTAATCTTGGTACTGAAGCAGAGGGATTTTTCCCTTTCTTTCATCATCTTCCAAAATGAATTCCAGGCAAGCTTCTGCGGTCTCATTTTCTCTGTCACAAACTCATAGAAATTCATGTATAAGAAAATGCCATGTATGAAGACAGTTTCTTGAAGGGGACAGATAGACAACATGAAGCAGATGTGACCCTTTCTCAGTGGGATTCAGACTAAGTATGGGGGAGTATTCAGCTTGCACAAGGTAACTCAGGCTGCTAAAGGTAGGCAGGGAATCATAAAATCATGGAATGTTTTTAGGGAAGGGACCTTTAAAGGTCATCTATTGCAGCCCCTCTGCCACAGGCCCAGACACCTTCCGCTATGCCAGGTTAATCAGAGCCCCATCCAACCTGACCTTGAACACTGCCAGGGATGGGGCATCCACAGCTTCTCTGGACAACCCATTCTAGTGCTTCACTACCATCATCATAAAAATTTTGTTCCTTATATCCACTCTGAATTGACCTTCCTTTAGTTTAAATCAATGCCCCTTGTCCTATTGCAACAGACCCTGTTAAAAATTTGTCCCTGTCTTTCTTAATAAGCCCCCTTCAAGTACTGAAAGGCTGCAATTAAAGTCTCCCTGGAGCTGTCTCTTCTCCAGGCTGAACAATCCCAGCACTTTCAACCCTCTTCACAAGAGAGATGCTCTCTCCCTCTGTTTGTGTGGCTCCCCTTTGGAGGCATTACAACAGATCCAAGACTTTCTTGTTCTGGGGGTCCCAGAGCTGGACACAGCACTCAAGGCAGGGTCTCCCAGAGCAGAGGGTCACAATTACTACCCTTGACCTTCAGGCATAACAAGTAAAGAGAGGGTTTTATGTGCCTTTTAAAGATGATGCAGAGCAGCCTTGTGCTGAGCATGGGGGTTGCTGGTCACTTAAGTGTGTCCCTGGAGATCAGACATCAGACTCAGGACTGCTCATTAGCTACTGCCACTTCCTTGGGATGCCAAACCCTGAAGAGCTGTGGCAACTTCTTGCAAAGAGGCCTCTTGACTGAGGAATTCAGCTACGCTCTTCAGATAGTCAGCACTCAAAGCCACAGCTAAAAATTGCCTTCCTGAGGTCTGATTAAAATCCTGAGATAAATCTGTCACCACTGTTATGAAGTCAACAGGGGTTTTTTATTAATTTATTGACTTTAGTAAGTCTAGTTGGTGTCTGCAATGTTTCTTACAAAATCAGAAGCTGCAATAAACTCTGCTGTTGTGATTAAGGCCTTCAAATTCAAATGACCTCCTGGACGTACCCATGCGTGGGCTATGGTGTCTAACCTGCCCTAACTAAAGGAAGGTGTAGTCATACAGTGGGGAAGCCTGTAAAGAGAGATTTGGCATGTCCTACACCTGTGGCTGGCTAAGTCAGTCACCATTGAGCTCAGGGAATTTTAACTTTCACCCTTACTTGTGAATTTCACTGTTTCTAACTTGAAGCCTTACTCTTATTAAAATCCTCAGATATTAATGGCATCTGTAACCCCTTCCTACAGAGGTGAGTATAATACGAAATTAACAATACAGTTTATGAGTGATTTTATTTAGCATGATTGTTCTGAAAGTATAAGTGCATCAGATATGTGATTGTTCCACTACAAGAGATTCTTACATTAAATTAGAAATTATTGTACAGTTTGATGCAGGAAATACTGCTCTCTAAGAATGATATTTTACTGGCAGAAAATGGCATGAAAGCCTCTTCTTTCCCCTAGAGAACAGGTCCTTTGGGTCTACTAGACAATAAAACCTGAATATTCTGGACTTAAATCCATATATGTGAATTTAAAAAAAAATGTAAATTAATAAACCACATTCTGAAAATCAAATAATGCTAAAACAAATCTGCTCTTTTTGTAATGCTCATCAACTCTTTTTTTTTGTCTTAGTTTTATGCAAAGTACTTAAATATCTTTAGGATAGCACACTCAATATTATGAAATGATAAATAACGTGTTCATTGTTTCTTTCAGTTAGCCATTGATATATCTTGTTACCAAGGTGGGTTGATATTAATAAAATACAGCACTGCAACTGAGTGAGGTACACCGAGTTCTGTGCATCTGTGCTTATGCAAAGTTTAAGCAATAAAACAATGGCACATTCATTGGATCACCTAAGTATAATCATATGTGATTATGACATATGACTTTAACAATCACAACACAGGCAAACATTTTCTGCAAAAATCTTCATCTCACTAAAATATATTTGCTCACTTTAAAAATCTGCAGCTCCTGTGGCATATTAGTTGTCTGCCACAACATGAGCTTTATTTCCTAATAATAATTTCCTAATAATATTTTCTAATATTCCCCTAATAAGGGGAAAAGAAACCCTCTCCAACCTGATTTAAATTAGTTATTCAGAGAGAGAATTCCTTGCTTTTCCCATCCATTCATTTTCACTCTAGGGTGTGCATTTATATTAACATGGCCTTTGAGATGGTAAAATGAAACAGAATATATTTTCCTTGATGGAAAAAACAAAAGAAACAAAGACTGGGAAAGGTTTTTGCTATTTCTGCTAAAATTGCTCTAAGGTAAATAATGCTAGATTTTGATCACCGCAAATAAACACATATTTTTTTCATTGATACTTGGAAGTTTTCCTGATGAAGAATAGTTTTTGAAGAAAGAATAAGCTTTTTGGAAGAGGTTAACTTCTAAATTAGTATTAGCCTAGGGCAATGATTAAAGAAATCAGCGGTACTCCTAAAATTCCATCATTCCCTTTGAGACAAATTAGACATTTTTTTTTATTTATTTGCAGCTAATGGTCATGCAGAGTACAATAAAGCAAAACAGAAATTGCTTTCCATGTGAATTCTGCAGTGGTACTTCTGTCTGAAAAGCATTCTAAGCTCTTGCAGTACAATTTAAAGAACATTCTGGGGGTTGAGAAAGTCAGAAAACATGAGGATGACATCACTTCAGTCAACATAGAGAATTTTGCTATGATTTTACTAAAACTTCTTTTGGACAGCTTCAAAGTTAAAAAAAAAAAGTTTTAGTAATCAAAATATGTCTGGGGTTCCTTTCAGTTTGTTCTTATTTCTGTAGAGACAAACCAATATGGAGCAGGGACTTGCATAAAGAAGTTTCCTGTTTGACAGCATAGTTGTTTATGACACTCTGTAAATGCTGACATGATCTGTTACACTTACATGCACCCATTGGAATGGATTTATTTTTCCATAAAAATACTCGTGCATACCCGTGGGATGCACTCAGGAACTCTCAGGATTTTGGTTTCCTTTGGCAGGCCTGGAGTCTATGACTTTAACTATAACATGTTGCATTTGCTAGAGACACTGAGGTACCATAATTCACTTTCATTTTTAGTCACTTTTTGGAGCTGACCCTTGCTTTTCAGTTAAGAGCTAATTTCAATCAAATTTGCTTTTCACTTTGCAGAAACATATCCAATATTACTAAGCTTGACTGCACTTTAATTCCATTATGTCACATTTCCAATTTTTATATTAGCTCGTCTGTATGGATGTAGACAATAAAATATCAAAAAAACTATACTCAAGAGTGCAGTTACATTTAATATCTTTTTATTTGCAGTAAAATATGCAAAATTTGGGAAACTCAAATCACTGCTTAAACCATAATGAATTTACAAAATTTCAGAAACTGTCTGGGAGATAACTGTGTATTTTCCTTGGAATAAAATGCTTAGCAAGAAGTCTTCATTTTATGGGTGCATAAAAGCACGAGGTCATTATTTTGAAAAGAACAAGAAAGTAGGTAATATGTTCTTCTGAAAAAGTTTCATATATACTTCAAAAGTTGGAAAATACTGGAATATTCAGTAAAGAAAATTCATCATTCAGTGTATCTTAAGATACTAAATACGAAAAGGTGCCATACAGATAGTTAAATGCAATGGGATTTTGATTCCGGAAGACAGGATTGCATTGCTCCTTAGGCCCAAGGAGAACTCTTCATTATGCTGTTGATCACAGCTTTACAGTCGCACTGGCAGACCATTTACATGTGACAGTGAGAAAGAGAAGATTTGGCACGTGAAATGTCAGTAGTTGAGTGAAGCACCACATCTAGCTCAAACACTGATGATAAATGCTTAACGTTACCTGACTGTTAAAACAGACTAACCCAAAATGTGTGTCTTTTTTTTTTAAATTTCATAATGAAGGTTTTAATAAACTTTCACTCGAGCTGCTCTGCCATCACAACTGCATCATCCTACAGGCTGGGCTTGGATTGAGTCACAGTACTATGTCATATTGCAACAGTATATTCTCATGTTCACTTTAGTAGCATGAGGTCATACTTTATTCATAAAATTGAATTTAAACTAAATAAAATAACCCATTAGTAAATACCAGCAGGGAATTTTCATGTTATAAATCATGAATAAATAAATTTTATACATTTTGTCAACTTGTCTTAGAAATTAGTCAAAAGTACTTACTGAGGTTTGAGTCACAGAATCATAGAATGGCTTGGGTTAGAAGGGACCTTAAAGATCATTTAGTTCCAACCCTCCTGACATGGGCAGGGATGTCACTCACTAGATCAGGTTGCTCAGCCCCCCATCCAACCCAGCCTTGAACACTTCCAGGTGTGAAGGAAGCAGATTCATTACCAAAACCACTGTACTTAAAAAACCAAAATATATATTCCTGGAAGTTTTGCCAAAACATTATTTTGGAGCTAGATGAGATATTAGAAATAGTTTATAAGTAAAGCATTTGCTCAATATTGCTGTTAGAGAGAACAGAATCACCAAAATGCCCACAGATACTTCAGTAGCCCAATTCTTTTTTTAAAATCTTTTTATTAGGAAGTGGGTCATGCCTGGGAGACATGCTGAAACAATGTGTATAGTGCAGAGGGGATAATTCATAATATTTCCAATCAGATTTTAAAATGTCTTTTTTTTTTTTTTAATCCCAGAATCCCCTTTTACTTGATGTCTAAAGGCTTTGCTCTGAAATGTTGCAAAAGTTGGCCGGGACCCAAATGTTGCATCCAAACATGTGGAAATTTTGGATTCAGAACTACTGCGTAGTTAGGAATAGGCCCTTCTTTCCCTCATAAACTGAAGTGAAACAGCTGTGAAGAAATCCTGAGCTTCGATGAATAAGATAGAGATGTCTGTGATTTAATTGAATTGGACTCGGTATCTAGCCTGTATTTAAATTCTAATATTGATCCAACATCAATACACATCTACATTTAACCATTTTTTTTAACTCTTGAATGAATGCCACTGTAAAATACTCCTTGGTTTTTCATTTGAAATTTAATAACTTGGCGTTCAATGATATTTAGTGGTATCACAGATACTTGATAGTGATGTCTAACTGAAGACGTAAAAGAAAATTAGCACTGAATCTTCATTTTGGAAATTGAGGTCTTTCAAGTTCTTTCTGTGTTGATGTTATTTTGACATTATTATAAGAATTTATGATTGTTACCATATAGGAGCAGTTAGTGAAACTGCTAGTACTTCATGTGGTTTCATGACTATTTGCTTGGCATAGGACTAACTATTAAGTGCATATATTTTCATCTTATGTGAAGGATTTGTGATGTGACTGCAAAAAATTCTGCTAGTTTCAGTAAGAATTTTATGCACTGCATATGTAGCATAAAGCTCTCTTGTTCCAGTAATTAAAGCTTATTTAGCTGTCTTGTTTTACTATTTGAAGTTTTGACATTCTGGACTTTTACCACAATTCTTTGGGTTCTGTAAGGTTTTTTTTGAAGATTTTAAGTTGTCAGATAATATTATATTTCCAAAACAATTTTCAGTGTAAAACTAAGCAAATGGACTATATATTGGTGCTAGACCAGAGATAAACTAAGGAAGCTGGAGTTTGAAATGGAGATGTCTTTTAAAGTTTAAGTTTGAAGCAGGGATAGATATGGATTCTCATGAAATGTGTCTATCATATAGTTGTTTATGAGCACAACCTTGTTTTGCTTCTTAGATTATAATAGCAAAAACAAAAGTATCTTTCTCTTTTATGTAAAGAATTCGCTCTAGAAGTCTAGAGTTGTAAATATTTGTTCTTTTATTTAGAGATAGGAAGAAAAATAATTGTGTAAAAAAAAATCTGTGAAATGTAAGAAAGTTGTCTCTGTAGTTTTTCTTTTTGATTTTTACATACTATTTTTCTTACATGAATGGCAGATTCAAGTGCGTGAAGACTACCTTTCTGCCTTGTTGTTCTGTTTCAGATGCCAGCATTCAATCAATATATTCAATGAACTATATTTTATGAGTCAGAGACCTGTGAAATTTGAATCAAATTCTTCTGAAGTGTCATCCTGAGTAAATATTCACAAAATACTCCTGAAGAAACTACCATCACTCCTTCAGCAGTTTCACCATTAAGAGAAGGTGGCTATCTGAAAAGTGTGTTCTGGGTTATACCATCTCTTCATATTCCTTGGAATTAAATTCTACTCTTCTCACGTTTTAATGTATTGATTCTTTTTCAAAATAATGAAAATCATGAGAAAGGGGGTTCTCTTTTTGCAGGAGATAGTTCTGTTTTCAGAGAACCCATCAACAAATCAAAAGAAAGAAAAACGTCAGATTATTACTTTTTATGAAGTATGCAAGAACATATACATTTCTTAATGAATACTTGTGAAAATGCAATTTAAATGGTACTCTAATTTTTGCCCTTCTAATCAATTTATAATGAAATCTGTTTACAATTTATTAAGTGAATACAACATTCTCTAAGTATAATTTCCAGTCGGACATTTGTAAAAATCTTGGAGTTAGGCTGTGTTTTTTACCCTTTTTTACTTGTTTAAATTGTAAAGTAATGGAGTGATGTCAGAGATGTAAGAAAAGTTCTGTGATCGTTGCATCCATTAAAATAATAAGTGCATGGAAGTGGTGGCTGATATTCTAACCACAATCTCACAGCTTTTATAGGAGCAGTGGTAAAGACACTAAGTCTATGTACGCTGTACCAGGTAACAACACATTTGAAAAGGCTTTAGAGCCTGAACTTAACCATCAGCAGTATTTTAGTGCCTGAATTTAAGAGAAATTTGTTCACAAAAGAGAGAAGAAAACAGATCTTCAGTATTTTGCTGCACTTTGATGAAAATTCATCTTTTTTATAGGGGTATGGGATTTCTGATGAAGACAGCATACATTTCCTAGTTGGATACAAATTAACTCAGCGTAGGTGGATTCAGTCTTTCATTAATATAAAACATTGCAAAACCGACACAAAAAGTGAATAAACAAAATTTAGTGTAGTCCTTGGAGCAAAATTTGATTCATAGCTATGGGAATATGAAAAATGCCTTTGTTTTTCATATTATCCCTTGGTTAACTGCACCATTTGGCTCTGTGGGCTGGTCTCAAAGTTCCTAATACACAGGCATTGCTTTCTCTTTAGTCACTGCTACACCGTGGCTGGCAAAGGAGAACCGAACTGCAGGCACCTCAACACTGACCCATTGTTCAAACTATAGTGCTTTACTATTGCCAGACCATGTTAGAAAACTATGTCTATATTTTATTAGCAGCATTGCATATGTTGTGTTATCTGAGGAATATGAATCATAGAATTTAGATGGGGTGTGTTAACAGGTCATTCCACAATCAGTGAAGAACTGTTTCACACGCAGTTTCAAGTGAGTCTTTAATTTGGTCTTTAATTTGTTGGCAAATGTTACATACCTGGCAATAACAGGTAGGCATTTGTATAATCAAAATGTATCTATGTTCCTTCCTGCAACACCTTCTCTAGATTCTTACTTGCTGGGGTTTAATTTTGCTGTATTTCTCATTACGATGTTGTATTTTTGGGGATGCATGATGTAATGAGGGGCTTCTGCTTGTTAAAATCCATAATTTAATAATGAGATGGTAATTTTACCTAGGCTTTAGGCTACAGAGCTGACTTCTGGCACACTAGCACACTTTACATAACACATTGCCAAAGAACTGGACATGTGTCTGGTCTTCTCAAGGCACATGCTGGACAGGATGTACCATGGTGTACTGGCACATATAAGAAAGAAGGAAAATTTGTTTGCAAAATATCTGTCTGCTACTGGTGATCATTCATTTGCTGTTAGTACCAGATTCACCGAGACATGTAAACTTAAACTTCATCTCATTAGACTGCAACGTTTATGAAATGTACCAAGATGCAGTAGGCATAGATGGTAGCAAAAAGTCACTAAGTCACTGGAATGAGTTGAGCAGAGGGCCACCAGGATGGCTGGGGCTGGAGCATTTGATGTAGGAAATGCTGTTGAGAGAACTACTTTTTCTGTCTGAGAAAGGCAAGGCCAAGAGAGGATCTTATTGCTGCCTTCAGTTACCTAACGTCTGGTTATAAGGAAGTTGAGACCATACTCTGTTTGGAAGTGCACAGTGAAAGGACAAGAGGCAATGGACAAAACAGAAATTCCAAATAGATATTATGTTTGGGTTTGTTTTTTTTTTTAATAATGAGGGTCATCAAACACTGAAGGAAACTGCACTGAGAGAGAGCAATTTCCATCCTTGGAGACTCTAAGAACTGGAGAAGCTGGTCTAACTTTGAGGCTGGCCTTGATTTGGGCTGGGAGCTGGATCAGAGGTCCCTCCCCACTTAAATTATTCTGTGATTCTATGAAAATCAATGTATGGATTTTAAGTAAGATGGAAAGCTGACTGTGCATAAAATTATTTTCTTGTTTTCATTGCTGTGCTTACAATAGAATAGACAAAGTGGAGGTCACTGGTTATGCTTGCCATGTAAATTTTCAGTACTGTGGGCTGGTATCCAAACTGAAAGGAAAAAATTATTCAGCAATGAACCTTTGGCAACTGCTCTATAATCCATTTGTTGGCTGTTTATTTTTCTGTAGATATAGATTATTTTGCCTGAGTGAAAGATCTTAGAAATTAATGTGTAAATATGTGTTTTATCCTGTTTGCCAATAAAAGAGACAAAGTAAAATGAAATCAATGCATCAGGGAGAGATTCATTGATGTGAGTGGCGTCATCTTCAAAACAGCCAGAAAACATCAGAAATAGCCCCAATGTACTTTAATAGAGCAAAAAGGGTTTAAATTTTGCGTTGTTTCTCTCCATTAGACCTGATTTTTCTGTGACTTTTTTTTCAGATATTTTACTCCAGAAGTTTTCTTGTGAACAGAAAATACATGAGATGACCCTGGAAAGTGACCCACAGACTAGTACAGTCTACTTTCCCGTATGCTTTTACTAGTTTTCACCTACTTCCCTTTTCTGCTTCTGTGTGTAGAATCTTAAGAGCAGGAAAATGTTGTTTTCCCAGGAAAACTCTTAATGTTGATGAAGAAAGAAATCGTCAGCCTCACCATCTGAATTCCTATTAATGGTATCTCTCCATCTTGTATGTTTTTTCAAGTACTCTGGAGAATTAAGCCTGTCAGATGCAGATGTGCATAGAAGCAGTTTAGTGAAATGATAGTGGAAAGATATTAACAGCTGCAGAGTTCAGAAGTGCAAACAGATTTGGAATGGTGTAGTAGACACCAGGTTCTTTCTGAAGTCAGTGGGTCAAGGTCTCTCCTGTTTTGCATTGATATCTGTTGTCCAGCTGTTCGGTATGGAGGTGATCTGTTAGCATTAATCCTTACTAGATTTTTGAAAGAACAACAGATCATCACCTCCCTGTGCATGCAATTACTGAATACCACACATGAAGAAATTGGGCAATTAGTCAGTGTGGGATTGTTTTTCTCAGTGTAAAATATTCTGGAACTTATACTGTAAGTGTCTTTATGGATATATGAGGATTCACAATAAAAAGGAAGACACAAGAGGAAATTCATGTCCCTATTCAGACGCATATTAACGTTAACACTGAGCCACAGAGGGAGGGAATTCGAAGTTGAAGCATAGGCACAGCTGTGGAAGTGCATCCCTAGAACATGCCTGTAAATGTTCTGTGCTCCTGGGTCAGCTAGGGATGTGACAGTAGCATCCTAGAAGAATCTGGGTCTTCTAAGGTGGGAACACTGGAAGAAACTAGTCCTGCCTGCCACTGTCATATGCATTTCAGTAGGATGAAAAATCCATCTCCCTTTCCTTTGTCTCTTGATGGCTCACACAACAATAACAAAGGCTCCTGAGGTCTCTGTGTAATTATCTTGCTCTCATCCTGGGGAGGGGCTGATCAGTGCAGAGATATGGACACTGTAAGTCTTCTACTTCTGTATGGAAGAATAATGCCTCAAGTGATTTGAATGAAGGTTATGTTAGAGGTGCTCAGGAAAGAGTGGCTTTTGCTTGGACACTGTCAAAACACAGACCTTTGGTGACCTTGATCACTTTTTCTGCAGTATAAGCTGGGTCTATAGCCCTTAGAAAAATCCCTGGAAATACTTCCAGGACTGGATAGAAAAGCTCAAGATTAAAGAACATCTCACATCTGTTCTCTGTCACCAGCTTAAATTTAACCAATGACAGTAATGAATGAAAATCCATGTGCTGTTTGGCCCGTGCAAAGACTCTAGTCATTTGTGTACATCACAAATGGCATTAATTGGCAGCTGTGTCAACAGCCTCTTTGAAGGAATTGGGAGTTCATCAGGCACATGGGCAGTCGGTCTTTCCCTGGTAAAAAAATACCCCTTTCATATGAGGCACTTTGAACAGAGTAGCGTGGGGAAACAGCATGGGGAACCTTGCCAGGACGCTGCCTGGTTTCTGGCCGTGACAGGAGTTGCATTGCTGAGGGCCTCTCTCATTCCGCGGCACTCACGCTGCTCCCCTGCCTCCAAAGCACCCGCGGTGACAAGGGCTCTGCTCCCTCGGCAGACACGTGCAGACACTTGCAGAGCAGAGCTCTGCTTTCACCTATCTCCCAGCAAAAGCAGAACTACCTGCCTGAAACCAAAAGAAAAAACCTTTAAATCTGTTACTGTAAGGCATTTTCTCTTTCCCTGTCCTCGTTTCTGCTGGTTTTTAATTGTTGCACACTTAATTAGTGAAAGGAACCGAGGTCCTTGAAAAAGCTCTCATGTCACACACTTGAACTAATTTAATTGAAGAGTTCTTTATTTAAAGTTTATTTCTGTGAGGCATCCACCCATGGGCTCCTCATTATGTTTGCAGGTAAAAATGCACTGCTGAGAGGTATTGCTTTATCTCTTTGTTTCCGCCTTCTAGATCCTTTACTTCACAACTGCATTTTTTTCAGTCATTCAACGTAAAAGTACCTACATTCCTTCTGTGCTGTGTAGAAAGCCCGTTACAGAGCTGGAGCTTACCAAAGAGAGTGTTTATTGAAAGTTTTGGTGCAGTGAAGCTGATGATGTCAGCCCTGTTTCCCATTCCCCCTCACTGATGACTATATAGACTTATTCTAGAAAATCACTCAGTACCGCCAAGTGATACTCCTGAAAGATTTAAGTCTGATGTAGATTTCTTTTTCAAAAAAGATTGTTGATTCCACCTGTATTTGTGAATCACCACATTCCTAAGTTGTTTGTGGAATACCATAATCATAGATTTTGCTAAGGGTTATATGTTTTATGCTTTGTATCTCCAAAAAATAATACCTATTGTTGTGTTACCATTGTATGTAAGATTTAGTCTGAAAATACCAAATCATTGTCTTATGTGTTTTAAAAAACTCCTACCTTCCTTTTCACCATGTTACAGTAGATGGTGGATGCAGTAACATCTGATGATCCATATCAGATCCAGTCGTGGTCCTGTGGTTGGACTAGATGATCTGCACAAGTTCTTTTCAACATGATTCTCTGATCTATGGACAGTAAGAAAGCTGCCATTGTGAGAAATAAAAATCCATAAATGATTTGTCCCACCTATGAAGTTAAAGTGTGTCTCTGTTGCCTCATAAAAAAATTACTTCATTGCAAACTCATACAAACAGGAGAGAAAGCTATCAAACCACTGTTTTAGTGTGGGATCACTTTAGCAGTCTGATTTGCTGTACATTATACATAAAATTATATTTCAATAAAAGGATAGTTTGATTCATCTACCACATCTTCTCCATTAAACACAAATGAAAAAACAAAACTCTGACATTGTGTGCTTCTTTGTGTCCTGGAATTTTCTTTTTAAGTGGAAAATTCTACTGTAAAAATCAGACAAATTTAGTGTTACCATTTTCTTTAGGCTTGTATGTTATTTTGATTTATATTTCCTTTAAGCAAACACTATTCTTGAGACTGACAGTTCTAGGAGCACCAGTTGGACAGGATAGCACTGGCCACCGTATCTCAGCAACTGATCCAAAATTTGAGTTTGTGGAGGAAAACAAGTAACTCTTTAATAAGAACTTACTGTTATCTGCTAGGAACAAAATATCTTGGTTTCCTGGAATCTTGTACACAGGAAGAAGCTAGATCTAAAGAAGTCCAAAGGTTACACAGTGGCCACAGAAATTAGTTCATAGTTTTTTCTTTCTTTTCCCAACTCAAACTGAAATTTAAGCCAAGAACTTTGAAAGTGATATGTATGTCTTAATTTCCCAAAGTTCAGTTTCTTGTATCTTAAAGAAACTTGATTTTAGAAACAGAATGGCCTGTTTTCTAACAATGGAAATTCTTATGCCTAAATAGTGATGACCCAAATTAGGACATTTAGAGACACTAGTCATTTCAGAAAATCCTGAGAATATTGTTTTCTAATAACATTTTTCCCATGACCTAGTAAGGAAATTGTGCAGTTACTACCTCCTTATCTATTTTATTTTTAGTAAAGTCAATGCTCAGAGGAGATAATGTATTGGATTAATGATATGTGAACTATACATTGGCATTTTATTATTTTATTTCATACTGGAACTATGATGCCTTCCTGTGATTATTAATGCAAAAATGCTCTTTAAAAAGTACCCCAAATGAAAATACGGGGCTTAAACTTTTTTTCATGTCTCATGCCAAGGCTTGTGGAATCACAAAATATGGGGATACCACTATTTTTATTGCTTTAGAAACGTAGTGGCTTGTATTTCTTTAATTTTCAGCAGAACTTAAACTTCTAAAGTATGTGATGTTTGTGGTCTTTTACATTGTGTCATTAGTCAAAGTCTATGGACACTTGTGGTTAGTTTCATGACGTTCATTTGTTAGCCAGTATGAAGCACAGTACAATTAGGTTATGTCAACTAAATAAAGGCAAGATTTTATTCAAGTATTTTTTAATAAAAAACTGTCAGACTATTCCCTCTCCAGAGTTCATTCATGCAAAGAAAACAGCTAATATTTCAGACCCATACCTAATACGGAAAAAATAATAATTTCTAAATCTGGAGTAAGACAAATGTGGATACAATCCTTTGGGGCTTTGTTCCTGTTTCCTGCATAAAAGCTGTAATTTCTGTAGTATTCTTCCACCTCTTATTGCTTGTGTCTAGACATAAATTGACCATAAAACAATATTAATATTGTATATTGCCTTGGTTAAGAGTTTTTGTTTGGCATCAGGAAAGAACTTTGAACATTTTACTGGTACTTTCTGTAACACAGTAGTCGTGAATGAGTTTATTTTAATGTAGGAATAAATTGGTTACTGAAGGTATTTTTATTATGCATCTCCTTGTAATTTCTGCCAAATAAACAAAATATTCCTCAGATAATTGGCCTATTAGTCTGTCACTTTCTAACTATTTTTTCTATGCTGATTTAAAGGGCCCATAAATCCTAAATTCTTTATTAGCTTGCTGACTTTGCAGAGTTTGATGGTAAGTAAACTGGCATAGCATTAAAGCTCCTTATTGAAGAAAGACAATATGTCTTTTTGTATCGACTTCTGCATGATTCAATTTTCACTAAGTATCACCATGACCTTTATAACAGCGCTGTGAACTTTAAAAGCCAGATTGCATGTGGTGGTTAACTTGCCTTTGTAAAAAGTGGTTCTACAAATGATGACCTAACCTGTCCAGATTTGATAAATGTACAGCTGATAGTCCAATAATGAATTTAAAAGGTCTTCAAAAATGCTGGAAGCAATAATTACATTTTTTCAGAAGGGGCATATTAATGGGATTAATTAGAAGTAAATAATTTTTCAATTTGCTTTGCAAATTATTTCAGATTTTTAAAATTATGTTTCTTCTCTCTACATAAAAAAAAACCCTCTTTGGGCCTTGAAGTATAACTTTGAAGTTTTAAAATCTGGTAACTAAATCAAACATAAGATATCTCTTTCTATCACCATAAATATTGCTTTTGACTCTAACATTGAACTCCTCTCTGTGGTTTCTGAGTGCTTGTCTTCTGCTTTTTCCTCATGCAGATGGTATAGATACATCAGAATGTTGCAATGCCAAGGGGACTTTCTTTACGACTGCAGACATTAAGTGTTCAGGGCTGATTTTTGCACAAAAAGGTAAATCAGTATTGATTAGACCTGAATTTGTGATCTAGATGTTTAAAAATATGAGGTGCAAATCTCTTTCCTGTAATGTTCATATGTCCCCAGGAACTATTGTGTAGTATAGACAAAAAATGGTATCACCATCAATGTACCAATTAGATGATAGGTTACAATCATGTGCAGATCATTTCCACTTCAATTTCACACTTAAAAAGACATTTTCAGCTATTTTGCTTTTTTTTCCCCTTCTCTCTCACTCTCTTTTAAATTTTTTTTAATTTTTTTTTTTTTTTTTTTTTTTTGCAAGATGTTTTGGTTTGGTTTTAGGCTTAGTTTTTGTTTCACTGAAGTTATTACTAAGACGAATGACTCAACTTGTAGGAACAGAAAACTTACAGATGGGATCCAAACTTCATGAGAAAATGCTTCCCTTTCACATGCATTTAAAATCCCAACATACATGCAAAATACATTGAGATATTATTTCTGGATATGTTAGGAAGAGAATGAAAGACAGTTCCATAAGCAAAATAGATTTCCATCTGTACTGCAAATTCTCTTTGCTGTAAGTCTCACATAGTTTGTCACGGTTTACTTCATGAAACAGTTGCAGTGCCTGAGGTTTAGTGGTGATGTACAAAGTTTTCTTTACTACTGTGCTCATGACATGTACAGAGCATTTCTTAAATTTTCAGCAAATTCATAACAAATCTCTCTTCCTCAGAAGTAAACTTTCATAATGTGATTTTCTTTTCATTCTGCTTCCCTCTTATTCCCCATGAATATACAGGATTAAAACCAGCCCTCTTTGTGAAATAATAAGGGTCTCTACAGTAGGACTGTGTGATTTATGCCAGGCAATTAAAATCAATTCCTAACCTACATGAAGCACTAAAAACTGAATTGCTCAACACACTGGGCTGTTGAGCACTGTGTGGTAGATTTTATTATACTGTAAGTGCTTTACTATACTGTAAAAAGGAGAAGGTAATTGCTATATACAACTAATATATTCAATTAGGTAGGGATAATATTTAATAGAGCTTTTTGTTGGTTTCAATTGCAACTTGTGAGTTCAAAAGAGAAGCTGGAGCTGGGGAATTTCAGGATTTAAAGTGCTCTAAGCATGACATACGCTTCAACAACATGGCACCAAAGCTATCTTGCAAGGATGTGGTTAGTGTGTGCTTCTGCATTGGCTGAGTGGGATAGCAGTCCTTAATCCATATTGATTCAGTCTGATAACTGGGATAACTGGAGGTTGTTACAATGTGTTGAAGGAGTGCATTTTTCCCAGCATGCAGCTCCTTAGACACAATCACATCAAGCTGTCTGCACCCTAAGAGCAGATCCAGGAAAGTTTCTAATTTTTAAGATAAGGCACGAGAACAGCCAAATATGATCAGAAATTGTTACAGCAGCTGCATCATGCAAACCTTAAGTATTGTTACACCCCTGTGCTGCTTAGTGAAGGCAGATTTCCCTACTTAGCTACTATTGCACAGAATCATGTAGTGCTATAGGATACCTGGATGTACCCTGGGTGTCTCCCTGCACATTAAGAAGACAGATTCCCAAAGGTAAGCATCTGCTCAATCTTTGCCTAGAAGTACTTCTGAGAACCAGGCACTGAGAGTGCCCAGAAGATCTGTTTTTGAGAATTATTTATTCAGTGCTGGCTAAAAATTACACAGAACAGCCGCAAGGAGAGATGAATATCCTTTTCTTGTCTCTTTCTATTTCTGTTTTATTTCCTTTCTAGCCACCAGTCTTGACAGGCCAGTCAGATTCCCCACCTTCTTCCTTAATACAGCATCTCTAAGGTGCAAGAACATCTTTCATGTTAAATCTCACCACTGCAAAAAGCTAGCATTTTTTTTGGGGGGAGCTGCCAGTCGGTGGTATTGCCTGGCAGCTTACACCCATTCAGTTTGGTACTTTAGGATTTCTTCCTCCTCTCACCTTTCTCATTTCTGTCTTTCACCTTAATGCCTGAGGATTTAACCCTACTGGATTTGATAATAATGAAGAAAATAAATTAAGAACATATACGTATACTCACAGCAAAGTAGTGTGTGCAATAAACCCATTTGTCTCTTTAGAGCTAGTTTTTCAGTGTGCACTGATAGGATGCTTATATAGTAACAGGCACAATTTATAGCATTTCCTCTGGAAAGATCCAGATAAAATAAGACATGAGGCCAGCTTCCGTTCCTCTTTTTTTTTATTGTTGTAGTTTTTGTTGTTGTTTTTGTTCTAAAAATTTACCTGTTATTTGGGTTTTATTGTTCACTTGAGGATACAAAAAATGCAAAAAGGAAGAGTAACAGTCTCCAAGTCACTTTGTGTGCATAACTTTTTTACACATTAGCAAATTATGACAGCTGAGTCCCCAGTGCATCCAATTTACTTTTAAAATCTGCTTTCGGGTGATGGTTCAGCACAAAGGAGTTGATATGTAATTTTCAATATTCCTCAAATTAAGATCTTTTGCTGACCATGGAAATTCATGTGTGTCAGTGCAGCAAGGTGTTAGTCCATTTTATCGCCCAGCCTATTGACAATCCAAAGGTGTCCTGGTGATGCTGACGGGGAGCAGTGCCTCTGTTCTAAAATTGGACTCAAGTAGCAGAAGGTCTCTTGCAGCCTTCTTACCCTGGAAATGCCAGACTATGAGTTGGATGTCTCTCAAACTGCCTGACAGTGAAGGCATTTCATTCCTGACCACGCAGACTTTGCAGTCAAAGCATTCAGCGGAGGGGGAGAATCAAGCACTGAGCACAAGCTACTCCCTGCCTCCCACAAGGTTCTCCTTATCAAGCCAGTTCATTTCCAAGATATTTTTATTCACTGCCATTCTCCTCCTCCACCAAAAGACTGTGTCTCAGGCCAAAACTTCAGCAAATCCTCTACAGTCTGCTCCAATAGACACAACAATAACCTAGTTAATTATGTTCTCAATCACAGCAGTGCTGCCAGCCCATGATGGTCATGGCAGATACCTGAGCCCTTGGAGAAGTCAGGGAGGCTTAAAGAAGAAGGGTAGGGTTTTCATCTTGAAAAGATTTCTCGTGTGCCACTCTGTTTCAGGCTTGTCTCTGAACTAGGATGTCTGGTGTCACCCACGTGATATTTGAGGCAGTATTTGGGAATTAGTTATGTTTTATTGGCAACTGTGGCCCTGCTTCCTGCTGTCACATCTATGCTGGTTTCTGCTCTGTTATTGTCAATGCCGGAAAATGTCCTTGCAGGTGAGTCCATAGCTGCTGTATCACAGCTGCTGGTAAAAGATGCGGTGAGTGCTCAGTCTCACTTCTGTCTGGTCCCCTCCAGCCACTCCACCAAGTTTTATGGGAGCACAGGCATCGGGGTTAAGGATGGTAGCACCAGCACAATGAAGGCCTCTACAGCAGGTCAGGGAAGTCAAGTGCACATTTCTCCTGTATGTTTTGTTAAATCTGTGTCTAATTAGTTCAAAATTACATTTTGACTTGAATGAAGTGTCGTGGTCTCACCAATCCTTTTCCTTATCCAGTGCAGGCTTTTTAACACCAGAGGAAATGCACCGTGATTGTCCATCTCTTGGCTCCTTCCTGCAAAGGCTTTGAAAGGTGCAGCAGGGCTGAGGCTCGAGCTCAAGACAGAGATCCACACCCTCACAGGTTGCTTGCTCCAGGCTGGAGTGGGACAGGGGGACGGTCATGTAGAGACAGACCACTTGCTCATAACAACAGGCTGAAACAGGATTCAAAGCCATGATGAGACAACTCTTCCAGGCATCTCTGGGCAGGGGAATTAAAGCAGTCTCACAAGTTGTTACTAAAAAGCATTGCAGTCCCCAGACCTGCTTCTGTCCTGTCTCTCTGAGGTTTTTGGGGAGCAGAGACAGGCTCACAGGGGAAGGGGGGAGTGTAGAGGATGGTACTTTCAGCCTCCATTGCTTCCTGCTTTTAGCCAAAAGCAGCATTTTTTTGGATACAGGAATGAGTGCTAGCAAGAAGGTAGGAGCAGGGTCTGTCTAAGAGTGGGACTTTGAAAGTGAGCTTCTAGAGCAGGGAAGTATCCTTGGCTCTGTACTTGAACTACCTCTTCTGGAGGGAGGGAGGGAGGGAGGAAGAAAGGGACCATGAAATAGTCTGAATCTGAATGCAGTCATAATATAGTTGGCCTGCTCACTGCTGGCAGCAGTAAACTCTCATTTCATAAGGTGAATTCAAAAATCTCTGGAGAGGTCATCACTTTGTCAGACTATTACTATATATGTGTATACATTCAGGAGAAATATTTATTTCAATAGAATACTTATATTCTTAGGGTTTTACATGAAGGTTGCAAAATCTTTTTGAAAGGAGAGAAGCTATTCTTTCACACTGCTGAAAAATGTTACATTTCTCATTCTCCAAGACTTTGCTGGCACACAAAACATTATTCTTCTCTCAGTATCCAGGTTTTCTGTGTGAGTTGATGATAGTAAACCTCTGGCTATCTCCATTTGGCAATTACTTGTCTTTGCTACTTGCTCTGTTTTCATGGGAAGGGGTTCAGGAAAGTGAATTAGCCCAGGATTTTCTTTGTATATGCCTGAAGAGGGAATCTAGAGTCCTAGGTCTCCATGGATAAGGGTGGAAGAGCTAGGGATCAGTGTCTGGCAGAACAGGGCCAAGTAGTTTCAGGGAATGGTAAGCAGAGGGAGTGATGGTATGAATGAAAATATGCTTGCACGTACATTTAGAAAAGAGCTACTATTTGATTTTCCTTGTATCAGAATCATAGTGCTTAAAAATAAGGAATTATTTTCTTATTTAGCACAGAAATGGTGTCTGTACTCTTCTATGTCAGTTGACTCCATGCCCTGTGTTTAAGATGCCCCAAGAATAGTTGTTTTCCTAGAGTAATACAGCAGTACACGTTTCAGCACCAATTCAACTTAGTTCAAAAAGCTGAAGTAATGCTAGTCTGGAAGCTAATATACCGAATTGTATTTTCCCTCTGTAGTAAGAGTTTGGTCTGTGAAGTACCAACTCTTTAAACTTACTTACATATAAAGTCCACTTGGAAAGTAAGAAATATATTCTTATATATCTGTGAAAGTAATCTGACAAGAAACCCAAACTGATGTGAAAACTGCAATATTTTGCACAGCTGGAAGGTAATGGTAAGTATCTTCCCTTTTGGACCATTTCTCAGGTCTACAGAAGCATTAGTTTTTCTACACAAAGGGAAAAATTGATGTTCTCATAAAATGAGTCCTGCAAGAACTGTTTTAGGATTTCTGCAGGGAAAGGGTTGTGCTTCTTTTCTATTGGTACATTCAGATACAAACTGAAATACGCTAGGTGTAAGGGAAGGGGGTTAAAACCAAATTTGAAGTACAAAAAAATTAATAGATTGGGTGAGTGTGGAAAAATTCTGACAGACTATGTAATTAAAAAGGTTTATTTACCTTCTTCTCTGTGACCAGAAGTATAGAAAGCCCAAAGGGAGGAGAAGTGGAATGAAAAACAATATTCTGTTAATAACCCAGCTGGTACAGACAAAGGAAGTGTCTGTGAGAGAGAGCAGAGGGGAAGTGGGAGAACACTGCCTGCTGTCTCCACGTTTCCTAGTAAAAACGTAGCAGAATATTATGCCTATATTCCTTCTAGCTCCAGATTCTGGGGAGAGACTGTCAGCACCTTTCATGACCCAATGCACTTTAAGTCTCAGCCCCACTAGGTCACTAGTCACAATATGCATTTGGTGGACGTTTTGTCTCCTGGGGAAGGCACAGAACTTGAGTCTTTCATTCCTCTCCTTTTCATGTCTTTGAGCCATAACCTGTTCCCTGAAGTCGTTGTTGTCATGGGATTTCCTTCTAGTGACCACAAACTGCATTGCCAAACTGCACGTGTTTTGCCACTGAGCAATTCTTACAGTTTTCTGCAGCCAATGGAAAGTGCATTGCTAACAAGGACTGTGAATGGGGCAAATAACTTTGCTTTTGCAGCCTAGAAGATTTTAAAATGCTGAGGCAGCTCCCTATTGTCAGAAGCACATTTGTGATTGATTTCTGTTCAGGATTAACTAGGCATACTGAGATAAATTTCTTCAACATAAGTCAGATTTAGATCTAAATTCTGATACTGTGTGATTGCCTTCTGTTGACAACTGGACAGCAGCTTTATCCAGAAGATGTGAGGCAGAGGTAGAACTAAACTACCTAGTAACAGGAATTTATTATGTCATGCCAAGGTCTTCAGCATTTTCCTTATTTGATTTTTCATTGTGAATGCATGTGGTTGAACACTACCCATCTATATGGACCTAAAGGTGATCAGGATGTGGGGTGACTATTAGGAGGTCTAAGGAAAAGCAGCAAACTGAAAGGCAGCTAGCGTGGTTTCCCAGGCTGTGTTGATTTTAAGGGAGGGAGGGAGGACATGGAGCTGCCCAGTGCTTTCGAAGGGGAAAATGCAGACATGGACATCCTCTTCCTTTGATATTCATCTCACGATCTCCTTCAAGTGGGCATCTAAGTTTGATGACATTTTCAGCATTCATTTAAATAGATTGAAATTACTCTGAGCCACTCTACTATAAAATCTCCACAGTTTGGAAAGGCATGGAGCAGCCCTGCTGAAAGTCAGGAAAAAAAAAAAACAAAACAGAGAACAAAGAACAGCTACAATAAATAATAAAGTTCTGAAAAAAAAAAATACCAGAAAGACTGAGAGCCTGCCACCATAAACATTATTTTACAGGAAATGACAGTTCCTTGAAAATATTGAGCATAATTCTCTAAGGGAGAGAGAAAAACAACAAACCCTTTTCAATTTTAGAATTGCCAGTGATGTCAAGGCTAAACCATTTCTGTCTTGTGATCTTGACTAGATGGTCTCCGAATGCAAGTACATCAAGAATATAAATGTAACTCTTCCTGTAACACTGGATCCAGCAGCTCAACTCTGAGCATGGCCTTTACAGTGTGACTGTTGATTATGTGCCATGGTTTAACCCCAGCTGGCAATGAAGTACCATCCTGATGCCCAATTATTCTCCCTTGTTGGGATGCATGTGAGACTTGGAAGGGTAAATGTGAGAAAACCCGTGGGTTGGGATAGAGACAGTTTTAAGGTAAAGCAAAAGCTGTTCACACAAGCAAAGGAAAACAAGGAATTTATTCACCACATCCTATGGGCAAGCAGGTGTTCAGCCATCTCCAGGAGAGCAGGGCTCCGTCACACTTAATAGTGACTTGGGAAGACAAACACCTCTTCCTTCTTCTTTCCCCAGCTCTATATACTGAGCATGATGCCATATGTTCTGGAATGTCCCTTGGGTCAGTTGGGATCAGTGGTCCTGGCTGTGTCCTCTCCCAACTTCTCGTGCACCCTGAGCCTTCTCGCTGGTGGGGTGGTGTGAGAGGCGGTAAAGACTTTGGCTCTATGCAAGCACTGCTCAACAATAACAAAAACATTGGTGAATTACCAACAGTTTTTCTCACGAATCCAAAAGACGTCCACACCAGCTACTATGAAGAAACTGTAGAAGCTCTGTGAAGAGCTGTAACTCTAAAGCCAGTACACCAAATTAGCAGCTTTTGTGTCTTATCCCAGCAGCTCATCCAGGTGAGGCACAGCTGCACCAAACTGTTTGCTTAGGATTTGAACTTTGTTATAAAGACACCACTCCTTCAAACATTCTACCTTCATGTCTTAATGGTTGGCACCTGCATTTTGGGTTGGAGATCTGTGACGGGGTGCATGAGACAAGTAGGAAGGGGGAAGAGAGCACGCTGGTGTAAACCCCCTCCTCTCCTTTTGAAAAGGCTGTGTGACTGCGGAGATGATGGATGGTGTGTCTCCCTCTTAGTTATGGGATGCCTCCAAGGTGACTCATATTTCACAGAGATACTCAAACGGACCCTAACTGTTTCTGCCCCTGCAGCTTGAGCATTTGTTCATTAGACAACAATTTGCTTCTAAAAATTGGTACTTGAGGATGCTGCTTGTGCCTTTTTTATGCTCAGGTAACAGTCAATGCTGGCACCTAAAAGCTCTGCATTATTTTAGAAACTTGTGTTTTATTAACTACTCCAGCCTGTATGCAGGGAAGGCACAAAACAATCATGGTTCATGGGGGCTTCACTTCCTATTTTTAGACTACTTTACAGGTACATTTTTATGTAAGAGAACTGTTGCTTCCCCCACAATAGTGGTTTAATAATTATACAAACCATTTGATTACTGTCTTTGTAAAAGCTTTTCTTGCAAGCAGGAAGCTTCAAAACAAAGAAAAGACAGGAGAGAATAAGGGAAAACATTTCTCTAAAGAGAAACTGAAGTTCATTCCTCTTATCTAGTCTGTTTTCATCTGCAAAGAGACATGCATCATATGTTTAACAAAATGTTTGATCCCAGCCAAAGAATTCTTATCCTCCTCCATTGCTTTTAATTCTGTGCTCTGTTTGCAAATAAGCAGAAGTTACTTTAATAAAAAGTTTGGAAAATAGTGAGAGGAGAACAGCCTGGAAGAAAACTACTGTCAAGTTATTTGTGGGTATTTTACAAATAGATAGAATACATGGAAGAGGGGAAAGATTTTTCCCTTCGCAGGTGCACTTGTAAACACAAGGGACAGGAGGAATCAAGGGAAGGGCAAGAAGGAGATCTCCCTGTCTTGTCCCTAGATTAATAAAGCTCAGCTCTGCCTCCAGTGCCCATGATATTTGAAGCACCTCGTTCTCAGTCTGTGTTCAGTGTCTGAGTCAGGTTATTTCCTGTAGTTCTAGAGGCACCAGTCCCAGGTCTAGGCCAAAGCCTACACCTGGCCTGTATCTCTTAGTTACCATACCTGGATACCTGTGCTTTGATGTCCAAGGGGGATAGTGACAGTGTTTAGTCTGGGTTACTATTTTGGGTCTCTTAAATACAAAAGCTAGCATGTTTCTGTCACCTTGGATGAGGTGATAGAATATAAAGTTTAGCATTATGCACAACTATGTTCCTTTGTATCAAAATAAAAATGTATCACATAATAACAGTAGCAAAATTTAATTTTAAAAGACATATTAAAAGTATGTCTTTTCTCCCTCTGACTTTTCTCTTTTGTTTTTCTAGTCCTTGTTTTACAGTAAATGGAACTTTTTTGTTTTTAATTTCTTTTGCCACTCTCCTGGAGGAAACTTGCACCAAAAGGACAGAATATTGCAATTGGTATTTCATATCACTTCATAACTGTTCAGCATTTTCCTGACCATGCAAAAGAAATGAATGCAAGTTACGTGAGGAGGTTCATTAGTGGGATGTCGACCATTTGGAATTTTCGAAAAGCGCATGCAGAATCTTACAAAAATATATAGTCAACTTTGTGGTTGCTCAAGTAAAATACACACTTGGATAATATTATTCCACTTAATTTTCCATTATAAGACAGTTTGCTCAAAATTCAAGAATTCTCTTAATGTCCAAACTAAATCGTGTATGGGCTGATCAAAACCCGTTGCCCTCTACTGTTGCATTTTTATCATAGAATCATGGAACAGCCTGGATTGGAAGGGACTTTAAAGATAGTCTAATTCCAATCCTACTACCATGGGCAGGGATACCACTCACTCAATCAGGTTTCTCAGGGCTATCGTGTACCTGGCTTTGAACACTTCCACTTTGAGACATCCACAACTTCTCTGGGCAACCTGTTCCACTGCCTATCATCCTCTGAATAAAGAATTTATTCCTAGTATCTAATCCAAACTTGCCCTCCTTTAGTTTAAAACCATTGTCCCTTGTCCTGTCACTATTTGCCTCTATAAAAAGTCCCTCTCCCTCCTTTTTGATAACTCCCCCTAAGGTACTGGAAGGTCACAATGTGGTCTTCCCAGAGCCTTTTCTTGTCCAGGCTCAACAACCCCAGCTCTTCCACCCTGTCTGCATAGAAGAATTGCTCCATCCCTCTTATCTTCTTCATGTCCCTCCCCTGGACCCACTCTAACAAATCCATGTCTTTCATGTACTGGGGACCCCAGAGCTGGACACAGCAGTCCAGGTGGGGTCTCACCAGGTGGGAGTACAGGGCAGAATCATCTCCCTCGACCCTCTGCCCATGCTGCTTTTGAAGGAGTCCAGGAGTGCATTCTGGGCTGTGAGTGCACATCGTTGGGTCATGTCCAACTTTCCATCCACAAGAATCCTCAAGTCCTTCTCATCAGGGCTACTCTCAATGAGTTTCTTCCCAGTCTGTGCTCATGTCTGGGATTTCCCCAACCTGGCTTCAGGACCTTGCACCTGGACTTGTTCAACTTCATGAGATTCTCGTGGGCCCACTTCTCAAGCTTGTCCAGGTCCCCCTGGATGTCATCCTGTCCTTCTGTTGTGCCAACTGCATCACTGTGTTTGGTGCCAGCTGCAAACTTGCTGAGGGTGCACTTGATCCCACTCTCTGTGTCACTGATGAAGGTATTGAAGAGCACCTATCCCAGAACAGAGTCCTGAGGGACACCACTTGTCACCTACCTCCACCTGGACATAGAGCCATTGGCCACAACTCTGTGTCCATCCAGCCAATCCCTTACCCTGCTAATTTCTCTTTCAAGCTGAGCTGAGTTGACCAAGGAGAGGTAAGGATGTAAAGGGACCAAGAAGAGGTAAAGATGCAAAGGGCTTGTTTACTCAGCCTAATGTCAGGTGTACCAGGCTGTAGACTCATGACCTCATGGCAAAGAATTCTACTGTGCATCGGAGCTGGATAGTCCTGGCACCCTGGTGCCCTTCTGTCCCTACTGCCCATCAGGGCTTGTAATGGGCAGGTAAACCAGGAATGGACTCACTACCAACCCTCTAGTCTTGCTAAGGATTTAGTGGAGGGAGAGATGCATACCTTCAGAGAAAAATCCAGCACTCTCAAAACAGGAGCTCTGGATTGCCCTCTGGAGGTGCCTCCAGCTCTCAACGTTATTGGAAGACTGGGCTCCCAAGTTGAGTGGTAAAAATATCCATGTATGTAAAACATATCACAGACCTAATCTTTACATGTGCCCACTTCAACTATCAAACAAGTCACCATGAGAGCAGAGGTTTGTGAAGCAGCAGAATCACTTGAGAAAGTGTAGTAGTGTAGATCCTTTGACCTTGCTACTGGTACTATGTTTGTGTTTTAGGGCCGGGAGCCACCTACTTGAGCCTTGTAGGAGTAGGACAGATGCAACAACTTGGGCTTGCTTTGCCCGTTTTGTGCCACTTGCAGGCAGATGCCTCATGAATCTGTCACACGTGAATTACCTGAATCCCAGTACACCTCTCTGTAGAATAAAAAAAAGAAAAAAACAACAAGAAGTTGGTTTATGAATCCCACAATGTCAGAGGGCTGCACATCAGCATTTCAATTTGATACTGTGGAGCTCCTTGTGCTTCTTTGGAGATTGACTTGACCCTGTTGAGAATAATAAACCTACTCCGAAACTGAATCCACTTGCCACATTAAAACATGCATTTCCTTTTTCTCTGGGCAGATTCAACAGTGTGTTCAGTTACTACTGCCTTGTTTTCAGATAGATTTTAGTAAATTTAAGTGCAGAAATACAATTAGGAAAGAAAAATACAGAATTAATGGCAAAACATAATAGAACTACCAGGGTAGGTACAAGTCCTCAATATGTAGCTCAATATTCTCAGAATGAATTCCAAAACTTTTTTTTATACTCTCTCTATAATGCAAATAGAAAATTTTGTATCTCTGAATAACAATCCAAAAGACTCAGAAGCAGTGAATTATCTACCAAAAAGTAGGTCTGCATCTATAATTCTGTTTGGTTTTTGGGCTTTTTGTTTGTTTGCTTTTATAATTTATTTAATGAAACAAGTTTGGGGATGCTTATGTGGGATCCAAAATGTTTTCCACATTCACATGCCTGCATTGATTTCACTTTTAAGTCTCAGTTTGTACCCCAGACCATACGAACATGCACAATCACAGAATTGAAGAATCATTTAGGTTGGAAAAGATCTTTAAAGCACTGAGTCCAATGACTAACCCAGCACTGCCAAGTCCATCATTAACTACGTCCTTAAGTGCCACATCTACACATTATTGAAATACCTCGAGGGATGGTGACTCAATCACTTCCCCAGGCAGCCTGTTCCAGTGCTTGACAACCCTTTCAGTGAAGAAATTTGTCCTAATACGCAATCCAAACCTTCTCTGGCATAACTTGAAGTGGTTCCCTCTTATCTTAGAGAGAAAATGATATTTAGATAATTTGGAGGGTTTTGAATGAATATTTTTTAGTCTATAATGTAATGCTGAATCAAACTGGTATCTGAATGAAGACATAAAATTGAGCTTTTTTGAAAAAAAAATTTATTAGGATTCCATCCTGTGACTACAGTCATGTGCTTTGTAAGTTTTGTATGATTTTTCCAGTGGTGCTCTTCCTCTTAAGAATGAAGGCAGTGTTTTTCTAAGACAAACTTGTCCTCTTGTGCCATGAAACAAATGTGTTACAAGCAGTGGTATTCCAGGTTTTCTCACACTGGTCAGTGTGGTTGTCATTTGCCAGCTTTGACTCCTTGGCTTAGAGGAGGGTTTACAATCCATGCCTGTTGTGCAGGTCACCAATGATGTGTGCAGGGTGTCTAGTCCTTGGTGTCACATGATGTTTGAGAGCTCGGCATGAAGCTCTCTCCTTAGTTCAGCAGTAATTATTTGGAGCTGCTGAATATTCACTACTAAAAAAATATCTGTCTGACCGCAGAAACAGTCCCTGTAAATGAATTAACAGGGATTTTTTTTTTTTTTAAGTTGTCAGGCAGCATGCATGACTACTTTCCTGTTTCACCTCAAAGTGGTCTAAATTTCTAGCATTATTATCTAATTATAGCACTGGTCATTGGAATGGAAAATTATTGTTGCTTGGTTTTCCATTGTTGGTTGCTCTGGGGACAGATACCTCTATCCAAACCAGTTAGTTTTAAAAATTATTTTTAAATGTATACTGCCGTATGGAGCAACCCTGCCAGGTAATTCTCTCTTTTGCCTGAAGCCATTCATCAGCTGACTTCCTCTCCTACTTCTTGACTCCCTCTTTCCTACCCAAGACAGGGATGAAACACATATGTGTGTGCAAATATAAAACCATTTCCTTCCTTTCTCTTCCTCATTTTGTCCATCTCCTCCCAGCCAAGTTTATCCTTAGTTGCCAAAGGCTTCTCTCGAGGAGTTTATCCTGCAGGGACAGAAAAAAATGAGGAAAGGGGAGAGGTGAAGACTGTGTCTGCTGACCCATCAGGTGACCGAGATGAGGCATGCCAGCAGCTTTCCTAGCAGAGCCCTGCTGGAGCCACTTCCCTTCCCAACCTGAAACTCCCATCTGCTTCCTCACATTGCAGATCTGCCTGAGGCTGCCTAAGGTGTGGTAAAAACACATACAGATTTTATAAGGTTTTCGTGTCTGTTTAAAGGGAAGAAGGACAGGATGTGCTTCTCCAGCCCTTTCAGAGAGCAGGTGTTGCAACAGTAGGCTCTGCAGAAAGGCAGGAGGGATGAGGTGGAAGACGTGGGGAAACTGAAGAGACATCAGGCTGACGGCATTTAAGTGTCTCACTAGAAGGGAGTGCTCCCTGCCCATGAATCCCACTTCAAGAGTGATTTCAGGGCATGTCTACTCCCTGCCCAGCTTTCAGGAATGATGCATTTAAGTCACAGTCAGCCTAAACTGGGTCTGAGCTAAGGACCTGCAGGAGTTAGTGGTTTCCTTGATTGCGTAGGCTCAGCTGGAGGAAGGAGTTCTGGCTGAAGCACAGGTGTGTGAAGTGATGTCTGCTCTTTCACTTGGGTAATAAATCTATTATTTTACTGTTATACTGCTCCACAGAGAATTCTGGTTTTGGTCCAGCCTGCTTTGGGATCTGCTCAGCCTCATTTCTCTTTGCTCTGTGCTGATGCCGCCAGCAGAAGTGTAAATTGCGACGGTGCTTCTGTGATGCAAAGGCCCAGCTCTCCGCCAGCTACTAATCATAACCTCACCACCGCAGAGCATCGCTGACAGCCATTTCCAAAGGAGTCCAGATGAACGTTTCATGTTTAATTCCAGCTAGCTCAGATCTGTTGCACGGCTCTTTGTTTACAACAATCTGTGCAGGACTGTCTTGGAACCACTTAATTTCATCACGCACTTTATGATCATGTTGTAATTATCCATAGTCAAACCAATGATCTTGATTGCAGAGCATAACCAAGAATAATTGTATTTCATGGCATTGTTCCAGCTTGTTTTAAAATTTTCTTTAAAATATGCTTGAAATGTGAATGTATTAAACAAATACCCTAAATGGTTAATTCTTTTTCAGTGACGAGTAGGAAATTTATTACTTGTGGTTTTTTCAGACTGAAAAATACTCTTGACAAGCCCTGCTCTTTTACTAGACAGTTTTAATTATGTGACATGCCTGTTTGTTATTTGACAGTCTGCTCATGTTTGGACTCTGAACACGCAGGGAAAATTCATAGTTTGTTGTTTATTGAACAATCCTTTCAGACTTTGCACAATCTTTTCAAAAATTCTTCTAATGTATTATGTGATTACATGCAGGCAGGTAAACCATGCACACTGAATTAGAATTATTTTTCCTATTTTTTTTGATCACTACTGAGGTGTGGTGCTTAAAATTCCCTGGCATAATTTGCCTCAGCAAACAGAGAAATCTGAGAATCCAATCAGAAAAATATTAACAGTACTGATAATCCTTAACTATTGAAGCTATCCTATATTTCTTATTCCACCAAGAAAAGAAACTTGAAAGCAAACAAAACAGTGGGTCACCTGCTGAAGCTAAGTGGATTTGAAAGGAACAAACACAATTAATGTATAATTTTTAAAATTTACTCCTGATATGAGTAAATTCACAGGTATGTAATGTCACAGCTCAGTGCAAAGATCCCACTTGCTTCCACCTTGTCTAGCCTCTCTTGTTAATGGCTGTGGAAGAGCTTTCCTGTATTATTGATGCAGCCACATGATGCAAGCCTGAGGAGCTTGGGGATGTGTTCCCGCCAGTTCAGTCAGCAGCTCTGTTTTGTTAGTCCCCTGCACTGACCACTAGACAATGCCATTTCCCTTAAGAGTCATAATGAATGTTGCTCCTAATAATTAACTTCTGATCTATATGGAAGTGTTCAGTAGCCAAGAACAGATTTCCTTTATAATTGCATCGACAGCCAATGACGCTTTGAGACACCATTTGGATTCTGCCAGGTTTGATGTCCTACAAAATGTGATGAAACTAGAGCTTTCTGAGTATGCGACAGATCTCTGCTGTTGTGTTTTACATTATTCTCAGGTAAAGGTAGTAACATTTTGGTGCTTCCTAACTGATCAGATTGTAAGAAGAAGACCAGCAAACAACAAGAGTTTCTATAAATAGGTGTTTACTGAGCAAGATGAAAGTTCTAGACAGACTCTGTGACATGAATTGTGAATACTAACAAATGCTACGAGGCAAAAAAAATCAGACCTTTGGTAATGCATCTGATTTTAGAAAGTTTCTGCACACCCTGTGCCCAGTTCTAATTCATCTGAAATGAGTGGTGAAATTGTGGATTAATGAATGGAAGATAAATCAAGCATGGAGGAAATTTGGAGGCTCCTAAGAAATTTTCCTGCTCTGCTGGGGCAGCTGAACATATCTAAGGGTGCCTACTCAGCATACATTTGAGTGGAATGAATTTCCTTATTGTAAGGCAAGACAAACTCATAATTTAAGAAGATAAAATAGTTACTGACTACTGCTGGTACTGGGGAGTTAAACTTACTCTGAACCAAAAATCAGTTTGAACTATTTTTTTAAAAACTTTTCTTGAACCAGAACTGAACTTGAATATTATTTTGAAGTTTAGCCGAACTTCATGCTGGAAGGGAACAATAACAGCTTCAGTCAGAGCTGAATGTGAACTAAGCTTAAAAACTGAATTGCTTGACTCCTGGTGAGCCACTGCAGGCTGTTCCCCCAGCTGCTGACAGGGCTGAGCAGGAGGAGAATAGGTATGAGAAGCAGGATGTTTTCATGTATTCTTAGGGAGCATGGATCAAGAGACATAACACGCTAGTTAATCATCACTGCAAATGTTAAAGCCATTTCCTTCCCCACAGGTCCCCAAAGCAGGACTCTCATATTGTAAAAATAACAAATATAAACCAGCACTGTACAGTGACTGCCCTGAAAAGGCTTCAGTAACTTCTCCTGCCTCTCAGTGGAACTTAATGCCTTGCTGCCTCTTTATATAGAGGAGTTTTGTTTCTTCAGCCAGTTTAGCACTCATTTATGGAGCTCGCCAACTCTATGGATTGTGTGATCACATAATATATACATACATACATGTATCCACAGACAAACCCTTGTTTATATTATTCAGAGTCTGTGAATGCTAGAACAAAGCCATGAGTTCATGCTTCAAACAGTCAAACAAACAAGAAAGCTCAGGCAATTAGAAGCTGTTTTTCTGAACAGCACTGTTTTGGACAGTCAGTCAGCTCAATACAGTCAACTTCAACCACCAATTCTAAATTATTATATTCTACCTAATGGATTGGTGACACAATACATTCTGGACTTTTTTTTCCCCCCGGTAACTCTCTTGGCCTCTGACTCTATTCACTGCTACTGATTTTGCATACTGGATGAAGTGGGGACAACATTTTTCCAAAATAACCCCAATTTATCACTACAGAGATGGTGACAAGGTGAGGTAGAGCAAATCTTTTCATGGCTGAAGTTTGTTATTTTATAAAAGTAAGATCTTCTTCCCACTCTTTATTAAGGCTTCATCAACCTCCCCAGTGCTAAAATGTTTTCACCTAAGGTTGGAGTGACACACCTGGGGGGCTGAGATCCTGGTAGCTGAAAGTAAGGGAAAGAAATGCTGGTAGGTGGTGAGATAGCTGCATCCACTGCTAGCACATTTACTGGATGCTGAAAGACTCACACAGTCTGGCAATTTCCTGTGGTTTGCAGAGGGAAAGGGGAAAACTGTGTGGCCCACAGTGTGATTTCAGTAAGTTGTATGCCCTCAGGGAAGAAGCAAACTTCCTGCTTTATATTCAAATTGCTTTTATGTCACTTGCAAAACTGGCAGTAGCTAAATAAGCTCCTGGCTTACTTCTAGACATTGTTCTCTATTATGTACACTTAATCAAATAGACCCTTTCCCCATTAATTCAGTTTATCTTTCTGTATTATCTGTGCAATTAGGTTCCTCTTTTTATATTTTAGTCAGAGTCCTGTGCTTTATTTCTTCCATGCTGGCTAAAGTGCTTCTCCAGTTTTGAAGTTAATGCATTTATTGTTTCTGTCAACAGCCGAACTACAGAAAGCATACATAATTCTTGGTAGGCTTCATGTATTTTTTTATACTTTTCACCACTCCAGAGGTGTGTGGTTGGACGATAGATGTTTCGTTGTTCTCTCAAAATTCTGTGTATGCAAACAGTTAACTCCCAGCAGTTGTGGGAGAGTTGTTGTTACTAACACGAAAGACATTTTAGCCAAAAGGTGGCACTGCGGCTGCATAGATTTTGCAGCAGATGAGCAGTCCGGTAAAATGTAAGGAGCCACGCAATACGTGTATTTAAACTCCTGTTTTCATACGGTGTGAATGGTAAGTATTGAAAACTGGCTAATTATATCCCAAACATTAGCATAAAATCACTGCTTCCTGAACTAAAGAATTTGGTAACTGTACTATAAAGGTCATAAATATTTTATCCTTGCTTTAGTGAATTTGAAAAACTCAAAAACAAAATAAAACCAACAAAACAAAAAAACCACCCAAACCTGATCAATATCTGAAGGTGTGCTGCCAAAGTGCACAGAATGTTTCAGCTATGCATATATCCTACACACAGAGACTACTATTAACTCCTGCTTTGTAGCCCCCAGGGCAAGGAGAGCTTCCTTAGGAATTTTAAATTTTCGAGACAGATCCTGTGGTCTTAAAACAATGCTGGGATTGACTTTATGACAGGTTGATCAGATACTTTAGTAGATTAAGTACTCGCTGATCCTAGTGTTCTGCCACCTACAGACACTATCTCTAGGTGTATTCACAAAGATCGATGAGCACGGAAACCTGTACCAGAAGACTGAGACTCGCATACTCCGGCTTGGTTCGTGGTCGAGATGTGTGGGTGAGCCAGGCTGGGCCGGAATGTGGGAAGGGAGGGAGCCATCTCCACAGGCTGTGCCCTGACACCGAGTTGGGGCGTCGCGGTCATCCTGCTAGGACCGGGCTTCGTTACAGTCTCTGTTAAGACCAGGAGAGGTTACATCTTAACTCCACACACTGCCTGTGAGCTGCCTGTACCTCCTCACACGAGGCTTAGGCTTTGGTGATAGGGTTCCTTTTATCAGACCCATTAGGCACAAGGAATTACCGTCTGTAGCTGATTTTTCTTAGCTTTCCTGAGCATTTTCATATATGTAAGTCTAGAGTTCTTTACTTCCCAAATATACTTGTATCAGATTCTCTTAGTGTGCTACATAATATTTGAGTATCTGAATAACTGCCATTTTTCATAAAACAAGAATCAGATGTCTGCATTGTCAACACTTGTCATTTGAATCCCCCAAATGCATAGGTTTTTTTTTTTCCTTTAAAAGGCCCTTTGTATTTTCCTGTGAGTCACGTTCATGTTTGCAAACATTTTTGTCTGCAACAAGGATATGAAAATAATTTTAGAAAGCACAGGAAAGCAAAATATGCTTAAGTAATTATAAGAGTAAAAAAAACCCCAAAACAAACATTCAAACAAGACTTAAAAGAGCAAAGTCTAGGACTCTTTACATTTGAAGTAAGACTGGATGAGGTCCTTCACCAGGAAGAAGGGCTGAGAAATTACGTCAAGGACCACAGGGTCACTGCTCCTGCTTTCGCTTACCCCAGATCTTGGACAGGAGTGAAGTTACCTAAAGCACTGCCCCCAGGACGAGAATGTTCAGTCTAAACTTCCCTCGTTTAAGTATGAGGGATTGCAATGCATTGCCAAAAATGAAACACGTTTTTACTTGTATTGATAAGAACATTAATAACTTTCTATTTTACAGCATCACTATTTGAACTCCGCCTGGGAGGTTCATTCAGTACACGCACAGGGGACACAACAGCTGGGCCTTGAAGCGGTCCCTTTAAACCCACAGCACTTTCTAACCAGCACCGTATTTAAAAGGGTAAAAAGCTTTCCAGAAAAGTCAAATACATTCCAGCCACCGGAGATCTATTTTTTTTCCAGGCGACAATTTTCTTGTGG